>PTEX01000399.1:3855-79910 GCA_003342815.1 Eudromia elegans | reverse complement strand
AAAAAAAAAAAAAAAAAAAAAAGAAGCAGAAAATATTTTTTTCATACCATTTATTTTGCTAGTGCCACAGCAAAAGCAGTCTCTCACAGAAATCCACAGAAATAAACAGTATCTTTAATTCTTTAATAGCTGTACTTTACAAGAATTTTTAAAATATCACCACCAACTGGAAAGAAAGTTCTCTTCTCTGCAGTGTCTCCTTGTGAGGAGACTTTGCCATTCTTTGTTCAGCATGCTCTCAGTTGGGATCCTTCTTGAAAAATATCARTCTTCCAGGTTCTTTTACAGGGAGCCCAGGCATGTTACTTAGACTTGTGGATTCCCCCGGGGGGCCCAGTTATCGAGAAGCTCAGTGTTATGGTACCTAGTTCATGCTGCAGGTCTAGCATTGAGTTTCTCAGAAGTGAATGCTTGAGAAATTAGTATTAGTAGTCATGCCATGAGAGCCTTGTATCACATCAGCACTGCTGCTGAAGCTGAAGCACCGTGTACTCAGTTTCATCTCATGAAGAGTTTCTAATACCATGTTATTCTAATCCCCTGAATATAGAGATTTACAAAGAGAGTGCTGGCACATTCTTAATCTGGATGATGGGGACATATTGCTGCAAGGGTTGTGGGTGCTGATGCAGTGAACAGTGCAAAATTCTACATATTTCCCAAATGCAATGATAGGACTAAGAAGGGATCATCTCTAAAAATTAAATTGATAAACATATATTCAAATAAACATGTCAAAATATATATAATGTTTCTCTGTTTTCCTCTGTATAACTACTGATTTTTACATGCAATGATTTCAGATTTTTGATTCTTCCACCCCCATATACATTTGTGTTATTGCTAGACCCTCCTAAATGTTCTTACTAAATTATTTTGCTCAGTTAAAGTCTACTCATACAAAACACTTGAATTACAACATATTAATAGTTTAAATGTAGATTTTCTAAATAAATTAACTGTTTTGAACAAGCATAAATTTGAGTTGTCCAAGTAATTTATTTGGAAAGTGTGCTTCCTTCCAAATAAATAGTCAACTATAAAACAAAATAAATTTGTTTTGTTTCAGTTCAAGTAAAACAATTAGTTCTAATAGTTCAAAACTGTTGTTAAAATAGAAAATATAGGTAATGTTGAAAGGCACAGACTGTAATACTTTTTACTTGAAAAAATCTGTCGTGACATATTTTGGGAATATCAAAAATAATTTTCTTCTAACAGGAATTTGTTTAAGTTAAATACGTACTTTTATTACAAACAAACAAAAAAAAAACCCCAAAAAACCCCAAAACCAGAATTGTTTAATTTTGTTACCAGTGTTAGCTAGAACATCTTTTCCATCCATCCTGATAAATCTGTCTCTGGAACTATAGGAGCTACCCTGTGTTTTAATAAATGACACTAATATGCAAAGTTTGRAGGCGTGTGGTTTCAGAAGTAAACATGGAGAAACATGTACCTAACTCTAGAAAGTAATTCCTGAAATTCACCAGTATCATACGGATATAGCTACAATCACGAGCATGCAGCATGCGTTCCAACTTACATAGCTCTAGCTCGTGTGCAATAGGTAGCTTCTCTGCTACTTGATTTATTCTGTTTATCCTTTGATATTCACCCGGTGAAAACCAAATCATTTGTATATATTTTATGTTTTCTCGTCCTACATTTTTTAATCGATATTTAAATATATGCAGGAATAAGTTCTTATTCTATGCACTGGAACATAGCAACTTGCMATTTCCCAGATGGAAACTCTGAACAGCTGAATTTCTGCTGTTTGCTTCCTGCCTGGTACAAGAAAAGACATTTGTAGATCAAGCAAGCAGCAGATGGAGAACAATTGGAGTATATAATTATTCAGCCTGGACTCCTTTTAAATGGGAAGGCTGAACTCTATCTACTTGGCTGGGAAGACAGAGGAATCAAGTGGCACATGGCAGATAAACCTTCCAAAGATTCTTCAAAATAAATCTCAGCAAATACATGAAATAACTTCATCAGTTAACAGGGTCTGTTTCCTGTGAACTCCAAAGTCTGGCAAGCCACTGGTCAGCCTGCTTTTGAAGGTTGAGTTTAATACACAGCCTACCCAAACACTTTTGTATTAATAAACTACATTGATTTCAGTATGTTACCTGAGCACTCCATCTGGTGACACTGCTTTACTTTGCCAGCTTTTTAAAAGCTGCAGCCTTAATGTGAGCTAATGCCAAAATAAAAAATCCAACATAGGAATGTATTAACACATTGTGATTTTTCCTCTGTGGAACTGAATAATTGACATATGTGACTCTTATAAAAACAGCCCATATAGGAGCTTTATATTTTGTAACCTGACAGTTACCAGAAAGACAAAATGCCTGAATCAATATCTAGAGACCTATGATTATTTTCTCAAATTATTCAGGATTAAATAGCTATATGAAGGAAAAGCAGAAGACATTAAAACAAGAATAATAAAATATTATGAAGATAATAAGCCAATCACAAAACACCAAGTAAATATGAAATCAGTCTCAAATGGATGGTCATAAAATATGCTGTCAGAAGACAAATGGGGAGAACTGTACCTTGCTACCATATCTAAATTGCTTTCTGAAAGCACATATTCAAATCACAAGTGACTAATTTCTTTTACCAGCAAAAGACTACATATTTWAAAAAGGGACTAACTGGACTTATTTCTATTGAGAAAAATAAAGATAAGAATTTAGATAACAAGTCTACAGGTACCTGTTACTTCTCTTCAGAAAAGTAGTTCATCCTGTTTCCCACTAACTTCCCCACCAGCAATTTAATGACTGAAAACAAATTTAAGACTTATTTTGAGCCTATTATTTTAATATTTATTGTGCTAAAATCTACAAGCAAGCAATCAAATTGGAGTGAGGGAAGCTAGGAATAAGACAGCCCCTTGAGCAGGAAGAGTCCTCCACTTCCAATATTACATACCTCYCTCTATTTCTTGGTTTCTTTCCTCTACCTTATTTCAAGTTTAAAATGATCATTCTTTGTAAAACATTACTGTTTTCTTGACTTACATTACTTTCATGCTAATATGTTGCTGTTGCAGCAACAGCAAAGTTAAATCAAGGTTTTAAAAAGTCTATTCAGAATGAATAATTATGCAAAGTAAATATACCTTATATGAAAATAAACCACTTACTTTAACTTACAATATTTTCACTCTTGACTAAAATAATGGTAATAGTAATATTTAGGTATATACCATGTATTGTCAAACATGCACTGATCTTCAAAGTTATTCAGGATATTTACTGCAAGCTAAATCTTGTACATGCTTTCAATGAAAACTCTCGCTTTAACTCATATAATATAAGTATAATATAATAAGTATAAGTATAATAAGTAAGCAAAGTTAAATAAGTTAGTATAGCTAATTTTTGAGTCAAGTTTACTTATGCATTGTATCTGTATAATATGTATTGACCTGATCACATACTTAGGATCTTACTAATTGTGCACATCTGCATTTTCAGAGAGGTGAAAATAGATTTCATACCTASAATTTTAAAAAGTCTTTCCTGAAAACTAAATCTCTTCTGTGGGGCTGAAACTCAGATATGTAAGGAGAGTGATAAAATCACAAARAATCTATCACTTGTCTGCTTTTGAACCACACTGAATTGTGGAGATCCTGTTTTAAAGAATTAAATGCAAAGCTGTAACTCAACAGGTAAACAAGAGCATAGTCAAATATCATTCTATATGTCCTGGAAAAGTAGCACAATTACTGTCTAGATTATTTCATATTTTTATTCTGTAAAGGACAATCATTATTTTTCTTCAGCCAAGCTGACATAGATACATACACACACCACTTCACACAGGCATATTGGCACATGGACTGTCATACATAGAGAACAGGGAAATCTTTGAAGAACAACAGATGTTAATATTCAGTCCTTTCAAGTCAAAACTTGGCATTTTTGAAGTACCCTTAACAAAGTGATTACATTTGCTACCTATTTAATGTAGTTTTTAATACCACCTGTATGACTGGAAACTGTATCCCCTGTGAATTCATTGTAATTACAGCTGTGTGAGAATTGTGCTACCAGAATTAAAAATCTGTTAATTGGATTTTACTATATTAAATATACTGTGGGGTATGTATTCTATCTAGAGAATAAATCTATTCCTTCCAGAATATTTGCTAAAGAAAAGGAAAAAAAAAAAATGTTAATCTTAAACAATTGCCAAGCCATGATTTACAACAAGGAATGAGCAACATACTCTGATTATTGAATTTCATCTGACCCTAAATTATAATAAATAATARACTTCTATCTTTTCTATTTTATAAGCTACACAGGTGCACCATATACTGTGTAATGTCATTTCTTTTCACAGCAACAATGTGATGTAATCCTTTCCCTATGATGCAAAGATAATAGTCTTCAGAGTAAGAGTTAATTTTCATCACTACAATTTTATGACTGTCTTTGGAAATAACAAATGCCCATCCCTGTCCTCTACTATTCTACAGTGTCTTTATTACCTTTGTGTGTGTGTGTGTGTGTGTGTGTGTGTGTGTGTGCGTGTGTGTGTTCATAATCCAGAATAACATTGTTTCCCTTTGAAACTGAACTGAATTTATCCTAACTTGTGCTATCAAACTCAAGGATTAAATTAACTCATAGGTATGAAAATTAAGGATTTATCTTTTATTTTATATTATGAAATGTTGTTTTAAATGTATGCTATGAGCTGTTGTGAATATACATAAAGAAATAACACAGAAATATATAAAGACAGAAAATAGTATGAATAGTATGAATAGTGACTCCAGAATCCTGTTGGCAATTGCTACTCTTTTGTTGGACATCTGCTGTAAAAGGACTGTATAAAAGGAGAAGCAGCCAGTGTGTACCAACTATTCAACATTCATTTAAAGACATTGTTTCAGATTTTTGCACAAGTCTTGTGGGCCATACCTATTTATTGATAATATAACAATAACGGTAACATGAAGTAAACCACATCACGTATCGTATCTGTGATTGTTCCTTGGAGAAGAAAGGGTAGTGCACTTGTTGACACTGTGATTACTGATCCTTCAGCTGGTTGGACTCACAGAGCTAGGAACTGGGCTAGGGAGATAGAAGATAAAGATTTAGATACTATTGCTTGACTGCATTACAGCATTTTCATATTTAGTTTGTATTTAGCTTACTGACGTCATAATCATTTATAGCTATAGTTCAACTATAATAATATCAAAAAGTTGGAAAAAGATGATTGCAGTGTAAGTGAAAACAGAGGAATACAACTGCCATACTTCCTTGTATATTGCTATGATTATAACCGGGCACTGGAATAGGCAAGGTCTTGATGTCTATTAGCTGTGAAGATAAAAACTGGAAAGACAAGCAGAATTAAATGATGTCACAATTGGTAAAGAGGAATAAAAAGTCCTTTGTTGCTCCCTTTCTATTATTTATATAGAATTCTGGAAGGTGTGGTATTGTTTTGCAAGAATCTATGCATGGATCATCTAATATTTTCAAGGATCATCTAATATTTTCAAGACAAGAAGGAGGTTTAAATAAACCTACTGGAAGATAACTTTACATACATTCTACTTATGAAAAAAAATCCTTATTATTTGTATTCTGTTAGTTAATGACAGAACTATCKGTATGCATAGTTCTTATTCCTGCAGTACAGCCTATATATGGCTTTCTTTGATTCTTACTCTGATATTTTATTTTGCGCTGATCTGCTTGCTTTGTATACCCTRTTTCTTTAATTTGCTCTTCCTGTTTCACACACTGCTTTCAAGAGGACAGTCTGAACATACCATGCTAGAGTTTCGGTATGAATGGCCTTGATGTTGGGATACAGTATTAGCCTGTAGCCTGTTATATTTATTTATGATACCAAACTTTGGAGAGAATGCAGGTGTCCTGGAGGTCAGGAATGAAATTCAAAATATTCTTGACAAATTGGAGTCAGGTTTGAAGGAATTAGGTGCAATTAAATAGGACAATAGCAAGCTATCTAAGTAAAATTTCTGAGTTAAAGAGGATCTTAAGGTGAGCAAGTCAACAATTGCATTGTGTCATTAAAAAGAAAGAAGAAAAAAGAAGAGAAGAAGTTTACATCTTTAAAATATTTCTTGTGGCCCACGAGATGAATGCAGATTCTTTCAAATACTATGATAAGCTTTTTAATATTAGGCTTTATAATGGGTAAGCACCAGTTAATGAGAGTGCAAACCAGAACAGAAATATTGACTGTCTTGAACGAAGATAAAAAATTTCAGGAACATGGGATACTTTTTCAAAGAAGTGAAGATGTGACAGGTTTAAACTGCAATGGATAAGATTAATTCTCTAATATGGGAGATACTGGAAAATACTTTCTGAAGGTATAGGTAATGAAGGACTAGAAAGTTTGCCGAAGAAACCTGGGAACCTTCTGTCACTGATTGTAATCTATTTTAAATGGAGGAGACAAATATCTGTCAAGAATAACTTAAGGTTTGTAATAAGGAGAATGGATTAGTTTTCTAAAGTATCTCTCAGACTTAAAATACTGTACGGAATCTAAACTGACTCAAAATGAAAACACTTYATTCTTCATTTTTCTTCTTTATATCTCTTAATCTTTCTAGTCTTTGATATTTCTGAATTGCCTCTTGTTATTTTATATGAACACCAGACAACTGGTATAGCATTAKGAATATATAAATTTGGGTTACATTCTTATTATCTCCTTGCTCTATTTCCTTAGTATTTCTTTTCTTACTTCTCACTTCAGTCTACTGTTTTCTTCATTCTTTTTTTGTGTTTTCCTCTGGTCTTCAGTGAAGAGAAATGGTTTTTAAAACAAAGCTTAAAACTATGGACACTCTAGCTAGTATTCACATTCGTCATATATCTTCTTCTCCACCTTCTTATTATTATATTTTTATCATCTTCTGTKGTAATCACTGAGCATAATGAGATCTCTATGAACTGACACATTATGCAGTTAAAACATATTGTGCATTCACAGGGTTTTGAATCAAATTTACTTTTGTTGAAATTGCTTTGAGCTGACCAAACTAACATACAGAAATAAGACATGTTAACAGTTATAATCTAGGCTGTAAAAATATTTGTTCTCCAGATGAAACTGGTAATTTTTTCTTCTTTCTCTTGTGTTTTTTTGTAATAAGATAAAATCATCCCTTTTCCTTGGTGTGAAGCACAGTCTTACAAAGTTTTGTTATGCCAAGCAAAAAACAGCTCATGTATTTAAATAGAAAATATCAATGCAAGCTAAAATGTACTCTAACCTCAAAGTCTTATTTACAGACTAAGTATAGCATTTAAACCTAGATTTGTGAAAACAACAGAAGGAAAAATGATAACATCTGCAATTTGTTTATCTTCTGGGTATCTCATAAAACATCTCCGTTTGATGATATGTCTGGGGAAGGCTGAAGATGTGGAGTCTGGATATATGTTCTATGTATCCAGCTACCAACTGATGTGTAATTTCGTTAATAGAGTAGGCTACTGGGTAATATTTTATGATAGTAAATTTCCTTTCTTGTATGCTTACGCTTGTGTCATCTCATTGGAAGTGAGGCAAAATTAATCAAGTAATCACATAATGGTTCATTAATTATTGTTGAGTAAAGTAGAAAAGCAACAAGTTCATAAATTTAACTGAATAGTAAATTCCACTTGTGAATTTTATGAATCCACTTGTGAATCTTTGTATCCCTGTAAAAGAGTTCTTAGAAATCTTAAAGGATGAATATGTAACTAAAGTTAACTGTTCTACTCAGTAATATGAAGATGTCTTAGTTGTAATCTAAGAGCCATTATGAACAAGATTCAAAGCTAATAAAGTTATATAGGATTTTCTTTCAATTTAATGAAGCACAGATCATATGGAGCTACCAATGTAACGTAATCTTGCATTTTTAGATGCATGGCAATTCCCAATTCCTTGTTGTAAAAGAATGAGAAAAATAATTGTAATTTAGCAAAAGTGTGTTAAATAATAGCACACGTGTAGCTCACTGTGCAGCAACAATTTCAAATGATACTGAAATAATTTCTTGCTGTTTAAAGCTGAAAACTGACCATAATAATGATAAAGGATCTTCTGATTCTTCTTCACAAAAAATGCCTAACAGTGAATGAGAGAGTGGTTCTAGGTACCAGAGGAATACTCCTTAATGAAATGACTAGATATCTGCTGTTGGTGTTTTGATGGAATGAGAATATAGCTCCATTTTAAAGTTTCTTTAGAGAAAGTTGCCTAGCAACTTGTGGCCTGATGGACCATATTGATTGAAGGCCAAACCATTTCTTTAGACCGTGAMATCTGTTAACGTAACACTGAGGTTTTGTTTTCAGGGCAGCAAGTGATAATTTTTATACGCAAATCCCCCCAAAAGTCTAGCTCTGTACATAATGTTGTCATTTTTTTTCCTGCTTTGTATTCTCTCTTACCTTTTGCTCTCGCTCTTTTTTYYTTTTTTTTTTCTGATAAAATTGTGACCTAATTGACTTTGTACAAAACTGCAGCAATTAAAAACAAAACTTAAATCAAGAAGACAGTCATTAGGCGAGCACATGATTAAATGCCATTTTAGACACTGAGGTTCAAAACGTAAGTGCCGTTTAAATTTATAGCTTTTCCCTAAGCTTCTGAACCCTGCAAACAGGATGCTACCAAAGAGTWTCCATATGTAAAGTCTCATGGATGCTTTATCATCTGATGATGGAGACTTCCTAAATACTCTTTAAACATTCAAATATTAAAATCTTTACTGCCTTCTACTGCCTTCTCCTCCTCCATCACTTTAAAATCCTCCAGTACAGAATCAAGATATTAATGAACATGTAAGAGGTTCCTTTACCCAATCTTGTTTAAGTTAGCTTAGAAAAATATATATATATTTTTACTTGTTCTTTTCAAGCAGTCTAAATGTGTGTTAGTTGCTTCCAGAGGCTTCCAGATGACTCTAGTAGCCTAATTTTTAGATCTCATGTAGATTCTAGTGCAGARTGGTTGACCTGGTTAAAACTGAATCATGACATTTTAGGACAGAGATGTGTAACTGTACCCTGGAAACCTTTGAAGTCATGCAGTGAAGTACCTATGAAATAAAGTCAAAGTAACTAACAGCTAAGGAAATATTTTCAAAATACAGTTGAAGACTGAGATCTGAGATAGTTCATCTTACCTGCTATTACACCTCATTCAGCTAAGTCTCTTTTTATTTTGATTGAGGTAAGACATGCAATTTCTGAGGAAGGGTTCATGTCTGTGGATCTTAAATAGGAGAAGGTACATAAATAAAAAATAAAAAAAATCCTAAAAGGGAGCAGATGATGGAGAAGGGAATATATGACTCCTTTGATAATATTAGTAACAAACAATAATAGTAACAGGATGATGACTCTGACTTTTGTAGATTCTTAGTGACTTAATTCTTGCCAGATACTGTAAATTCAAACAAACATCAAGAATCCTATTGGTTATGTAATACAATATAAAGCATAAACCCGTCATGTCAGTCTAATCCTCAGGATGAAACCTTTATAACACTGATTTAGCAGTATATTCATACCATTAATCAGTATTGAATATGCCAAACAATACAATATATGGAGACCGATTTTACTAGGATATGGAGCTTGCCTTAAGTATTTATACTGATTAATATRTCTGCTTATTCTTTAATGCTGCAATTTTGCTTCATTTTAAAATTTAAATTTATAAAACAAAATATTTGATAGGATAATTGAAAAGTGGATGTGATATTTTAGAAGTGTGAATTAATTAACATAGTATGTCAAAAGACGTCAGGTGTTTGTGATAAATCAAAGTTTTATCACAAAATGCTAAACTGCTTCTAATCCTATTTCTGKGCATCATGACACTCAGGATATTAAGCACAGGTCTTAATTAATTTTCCAGGAAAGCTTTGTAAGTCAATCAAAAGCTATGAGACTGTCAGTGGCAGTGGAATCRAAAAGTAATTCTGAAGTAACTGTTTAAATATACAAGTAAAACAATTAAAATTATATTCTTGAGGCTCACTAATAACTTGCATTTTGAAAAAAAAAAAAAAAAAGAATCCACAATGTGTCAGTCCATGGAGAAGGGTATGAGATCCCCTTCTCTAATGAAGGGGATCCCCTGTCAAACGATATGTAAGTAAGAGTTGAATTTTGGCTTTTTTTTTTTGCAATAGATAAAACCCCCTGATATAGAATTCATGATGTCCTGTTGACTAGGTCACATAGGGTACATATGGACTAAATTGCCTTAGAAGACAACCAGAACATCTTTTATATTTGTTAAAACAGGTGTAAAATGCCCTATTTGCAGTGGGACTGGTGGTGTCCTCCTCCATTTTCCTACAGCCCTGCAACCTTGTGGAGTAGATACTGTTACTCATGTGGCCTAATGCTGACCAGGTCAGGACTAAAGAAAATAAAATTGCACCCTCCCATGTCTCCAGGTGCTGAGTTCAATCTGTTCTGTATATTCCCTATAATACAAAGTATCATTATTAGCTAAAGCACAACAGGCAAGTGAGATGAAAAAAGTATCTAGCTGGTGGATCATGATAGAGTTGAAAAACTAAGCTATTTAGTACATCTTGAAAATTGTAAGACTGCCTAAATACCATTATTTGTAAATACTTTCATAAATAATAGGGGAAACTGGATTTTTGAGAATTTTAATTTGGGACCTATGTGTCCATAATATGTCATTTAGATGAGTAAGCCTCAGCTAAATCTTTTCTGTTGACCTAGTCTTGGAAATTTATTGAGAAATAAAGAGGAGGCTATCATTTTTGGGAGGCTCAGATAAAGAGCCTAATCTCTCTAGACATAAGCCAAAGAGGCATGTTGACTGTTATTCTGTGAATCTGTGCTCTTCAAGCAAATTATAAACTGAATATTTAAAGATGAGATTGTCTCAGCTTCTATGACTGTATATATATATATATATATTTATATGTATATATATATATGTATTTAAACCTGTATATTCTTTTTCAGCTGCACTGGGACTCTGACCTCTCTGTGCCTTAGGCAAGTTTACAAGCATCCGATGAAACATAAGTCTTTGTCACCCCTGAAATAATCTGGTTCTTGACACTGGGGTTTTTTCATTGATTAAAATGTCATGGTACATTCACAGCCTAAATGCTGCCTTCTGATCACTTTTCTTATGTGGAAAATGACCTTTGTAAATAATTGCATGCCCCAGATGTGTCAAAACGAAGAGAAAGATGCAGTTCAACGTAATAACCTTTCAGGAACCATTTGTCCATTGATTCTTAAGTAAGGCTTATGAAACTAAAAATGTCCAAAATATATGCATACATATTACACCAATCTGTTTTTAAATGGAATTTAATGTGCATTTATAAAATTCAAGACTGAGTATCCTGAATTACTTCTAAGGATAAATACATGGTTAGGTCTAGACACTTTGTTGAGCCACAGATGTAGGTGTCACTTTTACATTCTTGTCTCTGGGTCTATTAAAGAGTTTTAGACAAAAGCACTACTTTATAACTTTATAGGACCTGTTGTGTTTTATGCCAATATGAAAACATCCTTAAGAGTACACTTGTGGGAATATCCAGAGTATTATGACTGCACTGTGGCAKGCTCCAGTATACCATCTGTATTGTAGAACATATATGAAATATTTTTTGCAATAGTTCAAAATGTTTCCCCCTATTTTCCTGGTATTTATTCTGAAGTGAGTGAAATTTTGCAATTATTAATTCTTCTCTGAAAAATAATTAATTTGATTCACTTCAAATCTTTCCCTAGAACTTGACAGTTGAACCGAAACTTTGGAAAAAAAAAAMCAAAGCAGATGGGTAGGTTGGAAGCTTGCACGAATGCCTGGTTTTATGTCAACTCACATACCGATCAAATGACTGACACACGGATTTTCTGGCTCCTGGAAATCCCACCTGTTTGGGTGTGGGTTGCCCAAGTGGCTGGGAGCTCTGGCTAACTTATAGTACAACTGGTGAGGTACAGGAATGCCATGGCTCCATGGACAACCGAGGCATTGTGAATGTCTCCTCAGTCAGTTTCTTGGCTGTCTACCTTACTGGATGTCTGCCTGGAAACAGGATGGTCCCAGTGCCCCAAGCTAGTTGGATAGATCTAAGCTGCTAGCCTATAAATGATAGAAAATATTCTTTCTGGTCTGTTCTCAAAACACTTTTTTTGTTTTAAATTCATCTTTCCCATTCTTCATTTGTATTTATAATTATAAAATAAAAGTTATACTGAAGTTTCCACATAATTAAAATTCCTATTGCAGATTCTAACTTGTTTTGTTTTATTTTGTTTTGTTTTTTAATAAAATAACTAGTTATAGGAGATAAAGACAAGAAATAAAAAAGAGAAAACAATTCAAAGTGAAAATGAAAAGTTCCATTTAGGAAAGGAAATTACAAATATTTGTATAAATTTTGGGGAAAGAGTCAAAACTGTAAACTACTACGTTAAAAGAGGTCCATGATAACCATATATTTACAAGTGCACAGTTCTAAAGTATTGTGATTTCTCCACAAGATGGTACGACCATTCTTCAGAATCATGCCAGAACAGAATTCAGTGTGCAACTATGAAGTAAAATTACTATAAGCTAGATAGGACCTTTATTTCCTGTAGTCTTTATATGTCATTTCCTGTCTCATAACCAAGGCCTCAATTAGCTTAATCTTGCATAGCTGTATTAGTGGTTTTGCAGTTGTTTCATGCTGTAAGTTTTTTTGTCTTGTAACTATTCTTTTTTTTTTTCTATCAATGAGTAGCAAAATCTTCATGATAAATAATACTAGGATCCTGTTATGAGAACATTTGTTATGAGAACTTCAAATAGAATTTTAATCCCTAATCCACTTATGCWTATAAAAAAATATATTTTTTAATCTTTTGTTTAGAACATACTTCTTACTCCTCAAATTTCTATGGAACCATATTTAGATGACTATGGATATTTGCATTAATTTGCATATATAAGCAAACAAATATGTAAAGAAGTGTGTATAAGGAACCACATGTTTTTAGGAGCAGCCCTGCAAAATCAACTTCTAAGAATATTTCCTTGATAAAAGCACTGTTTCCCTCTTGCACAAACTACACAAACACATTGACATATACAGACACCACTACTATGATTTCAAACAGCATTAAATAGCTTCTTCCATTCTTTCAGAAAACATAGGCCTGTACTAGTATTTGTTTCTCAGAGAACAGTGTAGGTCACAGAATATTTTAAGAGTTTATATCAATCAGAATTCAAGACAGAAGGCATTTTTTTTCAGCATTTTTGGAGTATCACCCACCCAGAAGATACAGGGGAAAATTGACAATAATTTTCAGAATATGTCCCTAAATCTGAATATTTATTTGTGTAATAAAAATATAGAATGTGACATAAAGCATATAAACAAAGGTTTATTGCCCATAACAGAGGTAGGCAGCGAGAAAGTGTTTTGAGGACTSTATTCTGGTAGATAGATATTGAAATGAAGGCCTTTCCTATAGCTTAATGCAAAATGAGGCAGACAGAGCAGAAACAGTGATGGGTGCATTTCATAAGCACTATTTGTTGATAACTGTGACCCAGCTGACACCTGAAGGGAAAGGTAAAAGGTAATATCTCAGGTTGCACCATTCCCAAAGTTTCCAGTGACAGAGAAGTCTGTAATGCCAAATCCAGCCACTTTAATGAGCTGTGGTTCTTTTTGGTCCAGACCTGTAGTGGGACCAGCAAGGAACAACCATCTCTGTGCAACAACTGCAAAATGGAAGCAGAATGGAGCTGCTGGACATGTCTTTCCAAAAAATGGGTGTGAGGCAGACAAATCCAATGTGAGATTGTTAAAGCATGTACAGAACATGCATAGAGCAATGGAATGATGCTTGTGCAGTAGTGTCACTTTAGGCGGTGAGTCGAGGATACATCCATCTATCCCAAAACATCTCATGACTCTGTAGAATTGCATACAAATGGGCTCTACTGAAGTGACTGCTTGCCAAGTTGTAGTGTGTTCAGCACAGTTATCAAAGATAGTGTAGAAGTAGCCTAAGTAAAGTAAACCAGGGAAAGAATAGAAAGTATGGTTCTGGAAGTTCTGAAAACTTGCAAGCAAGCTTGTCCAGTCAGGCTAATTTAGGCAACTTTCCATCAAGGTCTTCATTCAGACATTCCTTCTTCTTTGCATGGCAATCCAGGCTCTCTAGCTCAGACAGTCAACTGTCTGCATAAACCTCACCCGCAGCAGTATGCAATGTAAGAGCCCCTCAGAGGAGTTGCTCTGAGCACTTCCAGACCTGAAAGAACTGGGCACCCGGGCAGCATCCTAACTAAAGCAGATAGATCTCAGGGAGCAGTGTAGGACTACCTCTAGATATTCCCAAATATATTTGGACTGGATTGTTTCAGTAGGAAGTTTAAGTATCTAAATCCCAACTGAAGTAGGTTGTGGATAGATTGAATGCAGCTGTTGATTTTCTCATGTGTAGCTGGTGAAATTTAGAAAAGAAAAATCAAGAAGAATAATCAAGAAGAAAATTTTTTGAGGAAAAAAAATGAAATGCAAAACACTACAAACAATAATGATTTTGCATGTAATGATTATTTTTGAAGAAAAAGAGATAAAACAACTTATTTGAAAGTAATAACCATTTAGTTTAGATATTGTGAAGTAAGATCTAGTTACTGGAATTATTAGAGGTTACATGTAAAGGTCAAAGCAAGTCTAATATTACGCCGCTTTATATAATCTAATTAGAATCTGTACGTAAAGGTCAAATTAAGTCTAATATTATGATGCTTTTCTGTAATCTAATTGTATTCACTTCTGTAGCAAATATAGTATTTACCCAACATTTGGATACTGGGTACACTTTGTCATTAAGGCATTATTAAATGAAATGGTGCTTTGCTGACTGCATGAAATATATCTGTAAATATTATTTGTATAAGTTTTATGCAGCATGGATATAACACACGTGACATCTAATTTATCAATTGGACATTAAAATACTGAAGTCAGCCACATTTCTTTTAGTAGTATATGATGCTGGATGGCTCGTTTATTAGGTTTTGTTCTATGCCTATTAATGAGCTACTAACAAGTGAGGTAATGCTATTAAACCCATTGGTCTAACCCTCTGAAAATTAAAAGCAACTTTCATATCAGCTATTTATTGCCAGAAGTCATTTATAGGAGTCTTAATAGTGACTTTTCTKACTGACTATGTGCATATGCTACATATGTACTATTTAAACATAAAACAGTGCTTCAAATACGTCTGAGGATCTTTAAGAAAAAAAGAATGTGTATTGGAGTCCTGTGGCTGGGGAAGATTTAAAAATTTTTTGTTCTTACTTAACACTGCTGCAGTTTGGCAGCTGATCTTCAAAATACTTCAAAATTATATGCAAGTAATTCATTACTTCCTATTCCCAAGCACCAAATATATTTTAAGGGTGACAATTCATATTCATKTTTAGCAATAATTGTTTCACTAAATATAAATCCTGCATTAGTAGCAGTGTACTTTTTCTTCATCTGTACCCTGAATACAGAGGAGATTAATAGTTTGGATGATACCTGGGAATGACCCTCACTAGATATTTTATCATATTTTTATATAGGTTTAGAAATTCTTATMATTTTAAAAGAGTATTTTTTTTTAATCTTGTTAGGCATTTATCTTACATGTTTTACCTCATTATTGTATGATGTCATCCTCTGAATGCTATTTCTCTCCATTCCTTTACAATTTCCCCAGATCCTGTATGAAACAAAATGACACATGCTTTACAATTGATCTTTAAAGAGGTAAAGATCTGGAAAAATGAGAGCAGAGTATATCTTCTTTGTTTCTTCTTTATATCWCATCCCAAACTATGGAATTCTCAAGTTTACATGATTTGGAGAAACACTGATTGCAATATTTTGTTTAAGAATTTCTTGAAGTCATTGTAGTATCTCCTGCCATATCAACATGAAAGAGAGAAAGAGCTAAAGAAAGAGCGGGAGAGGAGAGGAGAGGAGAGGATACTGAAAAGGGTATAATGACTTAGGAAACTTTTTTCGCTGAGGATCAAATCTGACTTCAAAACACATTTTTCAGACTATTAATAAAAATAGTATAACTACAGTAACAGTGATACTATAACTTCAAAATTTAAAGTCATGAGTTTAATATCAAAGCTAGTAATGTGACTGAATACAGCTTTAGGCTGCATTTATTCAAAGAAATATAAATTGCCCATTCCTATCTACTSCCAAAGAGATCACTAGATTTCTTAATGAAAGTCTTTCTAGACATACAGATCTTCTGCTTTGCAGTGACTGTCGTTCCTAGAGGAAGTCTAAATACTGTGTTGCAGATTTGTCATTTCCTTTACAAATGACATTCTCTCCCCTGAGCAGTGAAAATCTTTCAAATCACCCTAAAAATAGGAAAACTTTCTAAGAGTAGGAAGGATTATGATTTGATAGTAAGGTTAAACTTCAGATGACAAGTTTAGTCACAACAAATGACGTGAGTCCCTTCCTTGCATTACCTTTGAGTTTTCTCCTTATTCCCACTACACCTTTATGACACGCGTTCCCTACTCTTATCACTATGTTGACAGTTATCATTGCTGAAAGTCATGTCCGACAGTCTAAGAATAAGAAACTAGCTGATAATATGGGAACCAAAGAGAAGAAAGCATTCTCTTGATGCACAGGAAAGGCATAAGCATTTAGTTKAAGTGACAGCTACACTTTTTATCCAACTTTTAATACTTCAAGGAACTTAATAAAGCACTAAAATGTTGTGCAATATTACACTGCACATCCACTAGAAATGGCTCTCMTTTTTCACTCACWTAGTTTTTTTGTTTGTTTGTTTTTCTGGTTTTTGTTTTTGTTTTAATGAAATATATCATTAAAATCGGACAAATGTTAAAAAGCACATAGGAAGAAAAAACAACTGGTCACTTTTTTTTTCCTAAAAAATAAGAAAAAATAGTCTTAGTTGAGATGCAAAATGGAGATACCATTTTATACTAACAGTTTCAAAGAAAGAAGAGAAATAAGTGGTGGGTTAACTGAATCCTCTGGCTTCTAACTGTGCCAGTTAAAAGAAGAGGCAWGTCTCCTTTTATTTCTGGCAAGCATTACACAAAAGTAGGGATGGCTGATTTAAGGCTTTGCTGGACATTCAATAATGCACATCGTGAATGTAAGAACAAAATCCTACAGGCAATATCCTCAGAACAAGTCATAAAACATTAGAGAATGGCATATCTGGAAGACATGCTCCCGTAAACAGCGGTRCAGGAGGATATTTATTGATCTCTAATTTGTTTTAGTCTTTATAATTACTTCAGTGCTGTATTGCCCTATTTCATCTTTGAAGAAAGTGCCATGACTCTCATCTTCTGGTAAGGTTCCTTYACTCTGTCCATAAACACAGACCTTTTAGGGTGTGAGATGCAGCTCATGGTAATAGGTCCTCAGATTCTGAGACAGTGATAATGATATTTTTTTCTGGAAGACCTAGCATGAGGAGCTGTAACAGAACAGACTGACTTTGTGTACTCATTACCAAAGAAGAGGAATCATTCTGCCTCTTATCCTTCACAGCTGACAAAATTTTTGGAATGGCAATACCTAATTCCAGAACTACAGTAAATAATCTTGATTACCCTCTCTGCCTTTTCTCATCTTTTTTCATTCATGACCATCGCATTTCATACAGCTTCTGAATTAAAAGCATTTATATAAAAGTAATCTTGATTTTGAGGATACCTATAACACAGGTAAGACACGAAACACAGTAAATTAAATAAAGTTAATCACTCTTTTCTATCATACCATGTGTCAAGATAGTGTAATTAATGGTGTTATGCAATACTTAATAGAATAACTCTGTGTAAAGAATGTTCATGAGAGAGTAATCTTTCTCTTAATCTTTCATTCTCATTAAGGATGAAAGCTAATATCTATTTTATAGCACAAGATTATACATAAAGCTCTTTTAAGAAAATTCTTGGTTGTCATACCCATTAGACTGTTCAGCAAACAAACAACTTGGAACTAAAAAATTAAAAAATGGTCATTAAAATAATTTTTTTCCTAATTTACCTTTACCCTTAATTTTTTAACCAGTCCTATCTGATCATTTATGACTTAACTACTTTAATTTACAACTCTGCATTTTGAACCTAAACAAAAATATATTATTGTAAAAAAAAAATCTAATATATATATATGTTCAGTACTTCTCTGTCTCTCCCTCTTTCTTTATTGTCACTATGAATACATGATAATTTGGAAGCTCTCATTTTGAACTTTTGGATATGATAATTTAATATTGTACCTGAACATAATGTCATAAAACTTCCAAAAAGCTATATTCAAAGCTGCAAACCTAGAAAGATTAATTTAGCTTTGTTATTTATAGCTTTTCAGGTTAATTCTTATGAGGTACATTAACTAAATTAAACTTTGCTTATGTCATGTTGTGCAAATACTATAAACATTTTACACCACTTTGAGGACCTGTGGGTATTCAAAACTAAAACAGAACCTGTAAATAATTGATAAAACATCAAAATACTCAAAATGCAATACTCCAGCCTAATGGTAGAGAGTGGATGGAAAGGTCATGAAGTTGAAGATAAGACAGAATGAAATGAATATAAGTGAATTTATGAAGCTGAAAAGCAGTTTGATTACTAGAACTGTGAGATGTGATTCTGTCCAGAAGCTGTGTAATGAAGATTAATAAAAGTGGCAGGCTTGACTCTCGCTTTTTGAAGTTTGAAACACAAGGAGATATTTGACAGATGAAAAATAAAAAAGAAAGAATTATTTTGGAACAAGAAGAAAAGAATTTAAATCTTCCGTTTCCTACTCAAGATTTCGAAATGTAATCTAAAAATAGAATAACATCRTTAAATAATTGTTTTATGTGCCACCCTCTCTTTTACACTGATGAACATTTTTTTGGCAAGACTCCCAGGTACAAGACATAAAGAAAAATCTGGCTGTCACTTTTCAAATTTCTTTTATTTGTGGGAGGATTTTGACCAATAGATTTGCAGGAAAACTGTCACTGCTTTGTACAGTGATTAGAGCTCTTTATCTTCCTGTAATCTATGTGGTTTAGATGAAATGGACAAGTAAAGGTTTTGCTTGAATTAATTAGGAAAAAAGGTGTTAAAATATGCTTGGGCAGATTGAATAATCTATGACAATGGAGCTGAAACCTTCTAATGATATTTGCAGATATTTCATGAATGACTGGACATGTCTTGTTAATTTTATTGGAGGATTTGTTGTCAGTGGGAGTGTTTGTAGTCATCTTAAGACAGGTGTTAAAATGTAGGTTCTTGTTATTAAACGAAGGGAGCTAGTTTAAAATGTAAGGGCTTTGGCAGACTAGCAGGAAGGAAATTGTTATATTGTGATGCCTTCAAAATCACTAGAGAGTGATAATAAATGACGTGCCCCTTTTAATTCCTCTCTTTAACCTAACGATTTTTTTTCTTCAATCCTACAGCTAATTCTTATGTGATCTCAATGAAGGCCTCATTGCTAGAGGGTCCAACTGAGAAGTCAGTTGATATAACCTTTTTTCTCAGACTGGGTTGCAAGAAAATATCTGCACAGAAGGCTGTCTGTACATGTGACCTAAGGGCATCATCCAGCCCTATGGTGTTGTTGCTGAGGTTATACAACATTCACTCTCCAATGCACAATACATTAGAGACATAACACCTGCCCCAAGCAGTTTAATGTCTAAATTTAGATATGCTACAGTCAGTAATAGGTAATGGTCCTTGTTGAAATAAAGCACAAGTGGTTCATGAAATAAAGAAAAAGAGAAAGAAAGAAGCTGTGATAATAAGCTTGTATGAATTTTCAGTTTCCAATCCAATGGTAGTTAAAAATATTGCACTGACTAGACAAAGTGGCTACCAATATCTTACAAAAACATAATTTGCCTGGATCAGAGAAAGCGAATGGAAATTTAAGAGGGTAGTACACAAAGATTCTAGTTAGAAATATAAATTGTGAGCATCGTGAGATCATTTTAATTGTTCTAGAAGTCATGACATACTTTATTTTCTTAGTTGTATGCCATGACTGTTATGACTAACTTAGTCATCTTGTTATGACTACAAACTATGTTAAAAGCATAGTAAAAAAATCTGGAAAAATTTTCCCAGGCCATCCCTGAATTAAGGGGAGATGCCGAGCAGCCAGGATAAGCTGGATTTGCCATTTAAAGCTCCATAAAAGCACTCTYCAGCAATCTCTAAACCTCTTGCATTTAAATATTGAGTGCATTGATAAGAACAGAATGTCTGTTTTGAGGAAAAAAAAAGAAAAGGTCTACATTTTTAATGTTATCTTAGAAATTGAAGCAGAATAATAAAATTTATTTAAATAAAAAAGCTTAATTTGTTGGTATTTGAGTAATACTTTTGAAATGTAAAGCACTGTCTATATATAAATGTCTGTGTGTGTACACTTTTGTATGCTCAAGGGAGTGTTATTATACACTCAGGAAGAAATCATGTGTTTTTTGTTTGCTTGTTTGTTTAACTGGAGTAAAGACAAGTCTAAAATAAAATATGAGAAGATAGTCCTAAGCTACTTASATTCTATGTTCATCCAAGTTCTGTTTGATTCCTATGTCAACTTTTGCATATTAAAATATMATCAAGGGAACTGAATACACTGCCAGTTACTGCTAAATATGTGGAAAAGACTGAGGGTCAGCACAGAATTAGTATAAACTAATCATGTACTTTTTCCTCCAATTCAGATTCTCTAGCCATAAACTGGAGTAAACTCCTTATAAAATCTGTTACAAAGTCTTTTGTATGGCGGGTGCCCCCTCTTTCAAGATCAAACTGCAAACACCCAACTCAACTCAGTTTGAGTTATTTGGGATAATGGAAAGGAACACAGCACAATGTTCCAATCAGCTGAGTCTAGTACTGTTAACTTTGATTTTAAAAGCAATACTATATCAATCTAAAACAATAGGAAATTAGGTAATTTTGTAATCCTTTTTTCTATTTTTTATCTATGATTTCATTATGCATTAACTGTCCTGTGGAGCTCAAAGTCTGGATGATGGCAAAAGGTATTTGATTTTATAACAATTAAATTAAAATCTTTTTTTCTAAAGAAAGAAATATTGTCATGAAAAGACAGTAAGCCATGTCTCTCTAGTGAATGGAAATACTGTAGAAATACATAGCATATTGGAGCTAGTGGAACAGGCATGAAGTAGTGATGAAAAAAGGACTAAGAGAGTTAGAGGCATGAGGAGATGTGTTTTGATCTTCTAAAGAAGCTCTAGGTTTTCCTTCTTTGATTCAGACATGTTGATCTCTCTCTACTTCCTTGCCACTGCTTCTTCAATTAGACACTGCATGTGTAAACTTGAAGTTAAGTTTAATTTGAACTCATAAAAACTTAATCTTCTAAAATCTCTGTGATCTTTGTTTGAGTTTTAGTTAGTACATAAATAGCCCTAACCAGTCTTTTCTCAGCTTTAAAGCTAATTATTTATTTATTAATCTTTCAGTTGCATTGCTTTTTGTAACATATGATTTTAAACTACGAAGTAGAACAAACAATTATGCAAATGAAAAATTAGTTTCTTCAACATTTCAGAAAGCTGCCACACGCTTAATTGCTACAAGGAACCACAAAGAATCAGTTAATTCCAGAATAATTCAGCATCTGCTAGGAAATTTAGAGAAGATACTGAATTATTGTAGATCTGTAAATACTCTAAAACTTGGCAGGGGGTATTTTTACAGAGGAGAGAACAAAACAGAAGAAAAAAATAGATGAACCTAATTTTCCTGGATATGGCACATTGCTGCAATATATATAGGAAATATTATAACCTTTCATACTTGAGAGTGTTTTGTTGTTATTGTTGATATATTTTTAAGGCTTTATTGCATCTTTGGAATTCATTTCATTAGCTGTTTCATATGGAATTGTCTGTGCTAAATTTGTTATCTCTGTGATTCAGGTATCACATTTGCAACATCCTGCAGAAAACATCAGGCAGATAATTTCCATGAAACATTTTAAAGGGTATCACTGTCACAGCCTGAGGAAGGAGCAAGAGATCTCACAGAAGRCTGCTGATCTCTACAAAGTTCAACTTATGTTGCAAAGAACAACATGTTAAAGCTTTGCTTGGAAGTGTCATCTGAGTTGGCACAATTGTCAGATAAAAGACAGTTGTATTTTGTGCACAAATAGCTGAGAGATGTAACTATAAAGAAGGATCACTTGGGATCACCAATGGTAGTACCTGAAAGGGGACGTTTATAAGAATGTGCCTTAAGAAATTACTAGATCACCTTTACCTGTGAGTATTAAGAAATAGCTCAAGTCTGAAATTGCAATTTGAAAATTTCAAACATTAAAATTTGATTTTTATTTTTATTTTTTACTTTCCCAAGGAAGTTGTAAGCCATTTGCTCTTAATAATCAAAAACTAAAGTCAGGCATGGATGGGTTTGCTACAGAAAGAATATCTAAGCAAAACCATAATGGTAGGAGGAAGAGGAATATTCAAGTCTGAGGGGAGGGATAGATTCTGTGCAATTAAAGAAAGTTAAGCTGAGATCACCTCAGGTTGAAGTGACTTGGAAATTTATGATTGAGTCACAATCTTCTATCACCTAATATGTCTGTGTAATTCAAAGAAAGCAGAAATCTTTATACTCTTTAAACAATAATATATTATGCACATGCTTGGCCCTTAGTTCTTGCATTTGCTYTGAACAGCGATTACCATGTAGCAGAGAATTACTTGCTTGTAATCASCAGTTTGTAGTTACCAGTTATCATCTCCATAGAGCTTTTAATAGATTCAAATAGATTTAAGTGTGGATCTAAGATGCAAAATAACCTGAAATTAAAACTAGCCAACAGAACAAGAAAGCAACAATTCTTAATTCTTCACAATGTGATTTAAGAAAATTATTCTAAAATTAATAAAGACATTTCTTTCCTCCCTTCCTCTCTTCCTCCCTCCCTCCCTTCCTCCTTCGTCCTTTTCCCCTTGCCTTCCTCCCTTCTTCCCTCCCTCTCTTCCTTCCTCTCTTCCTCMTTCATTTTTTTCTCCCTCTCTCCTCCTTCTTTCCAGATACTCTGCAGAGGTCCTACAGGATAAATTCTTTTAACTATTAATTCCATTCGTTCTCATTCTATTTTTCTCATTATGCATGTAAAATATTTCTTTYCTGTTGTACTTCAAAGCCTCCAAACAAATATTGAACAAAGATACTGTCATTTCAAGACAAGACAGAAATTCTGAACTGATATTTTTATTCCTTTCGAAGTCATTTCTCTTCATTACAAAATTAAAAAGGCAGAGTCCATTTCCAGATGCTTTTCTATCTATTTAGAAAAGAATTCTACTTAAACATGTATCTTATAATGCTGCTTCTTCATCTTGCATAGGTAAAGCAAGTGAGAAGATGAGATGCATTTTGGCCTAAATATTAAAGTGTATTTGCAGAAAGGTCTATAGAGTGTATAGAGTGTACTGTGCAAATGGAGCTTTTTTTTTTTTTTTTTTTTTATCCTGAAGATCTAAATGTGTAAAAGGTAGTTTAGGGTGGTTAAATTTGTTCAATGAGTCCTTTTAGTGAACATATGGATATCGTTGGTTTTGTGCACTCAAATTGTTTCTGCAAAAGCAAAACTCCACTATTCATGCAGGTTGGAGTACACTGTATTCAGGCAGATATCTATATTAAAAATTACCYAACAGTGAAGTACCTACTAGGATGTATCATAGGATTAACCTCTAAAAGAAAAAATCTGTTAAAGATAGCACTGGTTTATCTCGGGAGAAATATTGAACTTCTTCAACCATTTATAACTACTAACAGTAATTTAAAGTAACCTACATCCCAACTTGCACAAGATTTTGATGATTAAGYCAAAGCTCACTAGAAATTTACTCATATTTGAAGAGAAGTTCCATGCTTCCTAATGCTAAATATTTAACTTTTTGAGCTATAATAAGAAGAGTTCTTGTAAAACAAAACAATCTTAATCTTACAGAAAGGTCAAGGTGAGGAATTCTGCTTGGAACCAAAATATTATGGAAACAATATTATTAACGATCTACTCCAGACAGAATCATATTGGAGTAATTTTGCTCTTAACCAATGTTTACAATTTCCTAGTGTATTATTTCAATGAATTATTAGCTGAGTGAGTGCAGTTCAAATTATAAAATTCTGCTTAGGACTTACATTACTRTGTGCACAAATATTGCTATATCATTTCAGATAAGGAAATAGGCAGAACAGACTAAATTAAAACATTTTAAGCATGCTACGTTTATATTCCTCAGACAGAAATAATGCTGTCAGAAGATGCTAGTATAGACATCTTTATTCAGAATATTTATCCAACTCCTCATGCAGGAATGAGAACTTGGGAATTTAAATGCATTTGGAAGTTTTAGCTATCTACAGTGGTAAACTTGGAGTAATCAGCTTTGTAGTAAGACCATGTACTAGATTTACAAACTTGATAGATCATTAAGAGGAGAGATTAAAATTCACTTTCTTCAAAAGAAGTGTTTACTGAGTCTCTTGATCATCCATTACACATAAAGCAAAAATCAATGAAACGTAAAAGTTACTAGACATAACCGTATGTTTCCTCTATATTGAACTGTCTCAAGGAGATGTATATTCTATGGCCAATATAAAATGATTGAAGGAAGTCACGTACAATTTTTCACATACAATTTTAGACTAATACTGATGTTTTCAGTTTGGACAAATGTTTAGTGACATATTGTAACACTGTAAGGTTTAGAAACTGATCTCACATCTGATGTTAGTTGACATTCCTTAGTGTTACAAAATCTATAATGTGTTTCTTTTATAAAGGAAAACAGCTAGCAAAATTTAACCTTGATGTTAACCTGTGCTGAACGTACTGAATATTAAATGTACTGAGCAGAAATTTTTAAGTCTTTTACATTCATAATATGTAGTYATTTAAATATATATCATCCATATCAAACTAATAACTCAGCAGCACCAGTACAGACTAGAGACTGACCTGCTGGAAAGCAACTCCRCGGAGAGGGATTTGGGAGTCCTGGCTGACAACAAATTAACCATCAGTCAGTATCGTGTCCTCGTGGCCACGAAGGTCAATGGGATCTTGGCCTGCATCAGGAGAAGCGTAGCCAGCAGGCTGAGGGGAGAGGATCCTGCCCCTCTACTCAGCTCTGGTGAGGCCACATTCAGAGTATTAGGTGCAGTTCTGAGGACATGGAGTACAAGAGGGACGTGGAGCTTCTAGAGAGGGTCCAGCACAGAGCAACAAAGATGATTAAGGGATTGGAGCATCTACTCCATGAAGAAAGACTAAGGGAAATGGGCATGTTTAGCCTGGAAGAGAGAAGACTGAGAGGAGATCTGATCAATATGTATAAGCACCTGAGGGCTGAATGTACAGAGCAGGGGGACAAACTCTTCTCAGTGTTAGCCAGTGATAGGACAAGGAGTAAGAGGCACCAGTTGAAACACAGGAAGTTCCATCTCCACATGAGGAAGAACTTTCCTGTGAGGGTGACAGACCTGTGGAACAGGCTGCCTGGAGAGGTTGTGGAGTCTCCTTCTCTGGAGATCTTCCAAACCTGCCTGGATGCCACCCTGTGCCATGTGTTCTAGGTGTCCATGCTGGAGCAAAGAGGTTGAACTAGATAATCTCTAGAGATGCCTTCCAACCCTAAACATTCTATGATTCTATGCTTCTATATTTTAAAATTATTTTACATTAGTAATCATACACAAACATATAGACAAGCACACTTATAGAGCAGCTTTTTTTGTTTTTTAAGAAAGAGAAGCACACTGTATGAAAAAAGAAATTCAAGGGAACTTAAGTATAGCAATGGGTTGTCAATGTATATAAAGGTAAGCACAGATCAAGCTGTATCTCCAAGAATATCTTGAAAAATTATAATTTGATCTGCATTCAAAAGCAATTTAAACAAAAATGCTTTTTCACATACTCTGGAAGCATAATTTTCTATCACATAATTAAGTTTAGGTAGACAAAATTGTTATGAATTTCCTCAAACTCCTGTCTCAGAGAATATTCACTTTTGAAGATTGTAACACATAAGGTTATATTAGGAATTATTACCTCACTTGAAGGCAGATGAGGTTTGGTACTTACTTACGTTTAAGTGCAGTAGATCTGATATGTATTTTATTGTTATGACCACTGAAAAATAAAAAGACCAAAAATATTCTTTTTAGTAATTTTAGTACCATTTTAGTGTTGTACTGCAGTGTTTTTCAAAAGAACACACAATCTTTCACTTATTTAACTGTATTTAGTTAATTGGACAAAAATAAAAGATTCTTTCTAAAAAGAATTTTACACTGTCATGTATCAGTTCATGTATCTATTTTCTTAGGAAAAACTGTCTTCTGTGAAACAACAGCAAAAGATTCTTATACTTCGATTTTTTTTTGCCATGAAAAACTTTAATCATAGGTGGAATAACTAGACTTTAAAAATATGTATGTTATTATACTGTTTTTCTATACACTTTTCCCAATATTTCTTGCTGCATAAGGTGGCAAAAGTTTCATCTTATTAACTAGTTAAAACTAAAGAATGACGGAAAAAAAAAATCCTAGAATGATTTTAGCTCCATGTAGTATTTTCATTATTAATTATAGAGCAAATTAGATTTTTAAAATATTGAAAATGACTTTCCATAAAATCTACTGTTATACATAATCTAAAAACAAAAATAATAAAAAAACTTTTCTGATAATATCTTAGAAACGGTAGTCTAATAGAAAAGATTAAATTTGTTTCTTATAATACCTGTGGTTAATCTGAATTAGGTTAAAAATGCAAATAACATCTGGTAATATGAAGTACCATTGCAAATTACCATTATATCACAAAGATGTGGAATATTTTTTAGATAAGAAATACTTGAGGCCTTTTTCTTAATTGGAAATCAGAAAGTACATATGTCAAAATACTGKTTTCCCATGCCATACTTCATGAGATGAACCTTTACCTTTTTTTTTCATTTCCTCAGAAAAAAAATCTGTCCTGTGGCCTTGAATGTAAATCACAAATAGCACATTTCAGATCTTGTATGTGTACCAATAATACTGTGCAATCTTCTTTTTTTCAGGCTGACTTAGTAAGATGAGCACACTTTGGTGATGTCCTGAACAGCAAGATAACATCAGTTGGGCTTTGAGAGGTGATCATTTGCAAACAGTAGAGGAGATAAAGGTGATGTTCTACTTTTTCCTTCTACTATGTGCCCTTTATATTCTTCGTATGCTTGTGAAGGGAAGGACTCCTACCAAATTAGGAAAGAAAGAAGAAAAATGGTCCTCCTGATCTGTATGGATTATAAAGGGACTATGCTTAATAGTTTTAAGTTTACGTCAAAAAAAAAAAAAAAGATAAATACATATATATGATTTTGGAGAAGAATAAGATGTACTTTGTAACTTTATTTCTTCCCTTTAAAAGGAAAGAAAGCTTAAAAAATAGGTCTAGGAAAAAAAGATTTTATTTAAACTTACTTAATTAGAAACGCGAAACAAAAATAAAGGCATTTTAGAAAATGGTAGAAACATTAAATTCTTCTGAGATTGTTAATATAAAATAAAGTTGTCTCAAGACAATAAAGGCACAGGAGATAAAAGTTAAGGACCAGGCTCTAAATATGCCAACATCAAGTAAATTTCCTCTTTATTCTCCCCCTGAACTTTCAAACTTATTTGAAACACCTCTATTCATTCTATGATTTCCCATTCATCTTTTTGCATAGTCCAACAGTCTTCTACTCTTATATTAGTTATCTTCTTAGTCATTTTTGCACTATATCACTTCTTCAACTTAGGATACCTAACTCATCCCATAGATTCTTAACTGGATGTTCTCTATTTCCCATCTTTCCTTCAGTGTGTCCTCAAGGGAATAGCAGATCCCTCTACAGCCTTGGCTATTACTTACAAAGTAAAGTGTTAACTACACAAATGCTAATGTTATTTCTTTAAATGAGAAAGAACTGAATATTTTTTGAAATCTGTTTACCTTTTTTTCCCCAGTCTGTTTATATGTGTTGTTAAATACACCTGTCAATGTGACTGTATTGCATTTGTAAAGGTTTTTATCATTTTTCAGTAACACAATGCTACAAGGGAGTATTCATATCATGAGTACTAACCATGTACACTGTATAGAGACTGGAAGAGAATTAAAAGATGTCATTATATTCATCTGTCTTGAAATTATTTTAAGAAAATAATTAAAGGTATGTCACACCTGAGACTTTTCAAATCACACTGTACACCTGCAAACTGCACAGATGAACTCTTTCCATATTCCAGGGTCATATTTAATTCAATATACTTTATGCAGACCAAATACAATATCAACGCATTTCACTATTCAAATTGAGTTTCAAAATAGATCAAATTTGGTCAGAATACATTTCTAGTAAAACCTGCTCAAGGTCTATATTTTCATACTTTAAGGCATGAACCCTTTTTAAATGAAGCAGACTTCACTCTGAGGCCAAAAAAGTGTTGCAATGCAACTTTGGATGAGCACAGTATCATAGAAAACAGTTTCTGACAGCAAAATCTAAGATTATCTCAGTGCAATAGACAAAGTGAAATGTAGTCGTTCTCAAATTAAAAACAAAAATTCCCTCCCAAAGGACAAAGAGCATTTTAAATTTACCTTTTCAGTGGATTGACTCTTCTATATCCTGCTCAGACAGTACTCTTTTCCACTTGAAAATATGCTTGGTCCTTTATAACTCTTCCTTCTTAGAGATATTAAGATTGCACCATGGCACAAAATACAAACAACATGAAATGCTTAACTGAATCTTAATGGTCTATTTTCTGCCTGTTGTGAGCATAGCTTTAGGTTTTTGGCGTGAAGCATGGGTGCCTTTGACATTGCAAAGGTAAAGATAATTCCTAGTTCCATAAACAGTAAAGATGGAAGTTGGTTTTGTGCTTTAGCTTCACATCTCTACAGCTCTTTTGGTCTTTGGTAAACACCACTCATGGGAATTTGCACTCAAAATAACTAGTAAAAATACCTCATTCATATTTGAATTTGTGAAAGTTTTGCCATATCTTCTTCTAAAATCAAATCCCAAACCTTGAATCCTGAATAGCATAATCAAATCCATTTTTTTTTTTTTCCTTTTTAACTTTTTAATGTATAAATACATAAAGGTGTCATGTGCTCTAGGTGTTCCTGCTGGAGCAGAGGGGCTGGACAACATGATTTCTAGAGGTCCCTTCCAACCTCAACCATTCTGTGAKTCTGTCTCACTCATGGATAAAGGCTGCTATTCAGAAAACTGTTTTCCAAACTGCTAATTTTTTCAGAGTTTTGCAGATGAATAGATTTAGAAAAAAAAACTGCTACTTTCTATTTCCTCTCCTCTCCTCTCCTCTGTCCTTTCTCATTCCCTCACACTCTTTCTCTAGCTCTTTGCTCTTTCTCTAGCTCTTTCTCTCTTTCATGTTGATATGACAGGAGATACTACAACCAATTCAAAAAATTCTTAAGCAAAATATTAGAATCAGTGTTTCTCCAAATCACATAAACTTGAGAATTCCATAGCTTGGGATATGATACAAAGAAGAAACAAAGAAGATACACTCTGCTCTCATTCTTCTAGATCATTACTTCTTTAAAGATCAATTGTAAAGTATGTGTCAGTTCATTTTTCCCTTCCCTTCCCTTCCCTCCCCTCCCCTTCCCTCCCCTTCCTTCCCCTTCCCTCCCCTTCCTTCCCCTTCCTTTCTCTTCCCTTCCCTTTCCATACAGCTGTCTTCAATATAGCTAAAATGAAGCCTTCCAGTAGTTGATTTCTGAGATCTAATATTATAATTGGTCCATACTGGCTGATGCTACCAAAACTCTTATTTGATATTCTGTACCACTAACAGCTCAGTCACAGAATGATTATCTTTGGTGAGTATAAATGGAAGGAGCAAATATAGCAGAATAAAGAGAATTTCCTTGAGATCCAATTCTGTTCTAGCCTTCTAGAGATGCTTTGCAAGAAAAAAAAGTTAAGAACAGCTTGGGGATTAAATAGCAGATTTACTATATGTAGCTTGCACATTCTTGCTTAAAGGCACTTTTGTCCCAGAGGCTTAGGGACATAGATAATATAATGACAGTTGTACAACCTCTCCTTACCCTTCTTCCCCACCCTCTACCTCCTCCTGATAGAATCATAAATGGTTGATGTTGGAAGGGACGTCCAGAGATCATCTAGCCCAACCCGCCTTCTCCAGCAGGGACACCTAGAGCACGGGGCACAGGGTGGCATCCAGGTGGCTTTGGAAGATCTCCAGAGAAGGAGACTTCACARTCTCTCTGGGCAGCCTGTCCCAGGGCTCTGTCACCCTCACAGTCAAGAAGCTCTTCCTCACATGGATATGKAACTTCTTGTATTTCAACTTATGCCCGTTACCCTTTGTCTTATAACTGGCCACCACTGAGAAGAATTTGGCCCCCTCCTTCATACATTCACCCCTCAGGTATTTGTACATATTAATCAGAATCTCAGTCTTCTTTTCTCCAGCCAAAAGAACTCCTGCTGAAATCAAGGAAGATACAAACCTGTACCATAGCGATCAGTACCTCAGAAATTATAATAATGCATAAATTCAGTGGACATGGATATGTACGCCATATAGATAACAGTAACAATAACTTTTCTATGAGGAGGTCATACCTTAAAGTCCTAGAATTTTTTKGGATAATCAAGAAACCTGAGTGTCTAGATTAATATAATCTACTCACATTTTCCATATTGAGCATTATGAAAAAAAAAAAATGGAGAAGAGTAAACATCCTTCCCTCAAAAGACAAAAAATTCCTCAAAAAAAAAAAAAAAAAAAAAAAGGAGGGGCTACAGTAAAACTGGAGAAAGTTCAATGCTCCAGCACAGGCAACTGAAGTTGTTGAACGCTTTTCATACGGTGAATGAGAAAATAGACAAAAAAACAAAAAGGCTTTTCCACATAACATGATTACACATGGAGCTACTTGCTCAGAATATTGTGTATAGGTAAAATGTTACCGTAATGTAAGAAAGGATAGGACACATTAATGGAAGAACAATATAAAAATGATTTATGATTTCACAATGTTCCCAATTTGCAAATTGTTGGAACCTGGAAGCCTATGGTCCTTTACCTTTTTTTTCAGAATGTGCTAACTATCTTTAGAGATAGATATTAGCAGCAGGGAACATTGATCTAATCCACTGGATATTCTCAAATAATTATGAAAATATGTATGAGGAAATTAACTTTTATCATCATTTTTCTTCTAAAGTTTTCTACATTCTTTCTTTACTCTTACATTTGTTCTCTTAGATTTCCAAATCTCCTGGAAAGCTCTTAGATTATTTGGAAATAATTTGTTTTTAAAGCTAAGGTGGTTAAGCTTGGGCTGAAATCTCAGAAATAGTTATAGTGGTTAATTTTGTTAAAATAGTTAAAATGAATGAATACATAAGTACAGGARTTTTAATGTTGAGAGGTATGTGCAAAAGATAGAACATAGTATTAATTAAGCATTGCAAGATACTTACCTAAGAACTGCACGGCAGTTTAATACTGAAAGTGGGTTGAAGGTTATATTTAATTAAGAGAATCCAGATGGTATTGCCGAGGTGTTATTTTTACTCATCACAGACTGTCTAACTAATGACTTCGTTTCACTTGGGCCACAATAAACTATGCTATTGTCAAATCAGTTCTTATTATCTGCATTAAAATAAGAAAAACTTGTTAACTGCTATGTCCAGGGGGTCAATGAATAAATAAATGCCTACCTTTTCTGGAAGCGTTTTCACTGTGTAGATTGAACAAGCCAAAGGAGCATGCACCTGTAAAAATTAACTGTATTAAAAAAGAAAAAAACAACTAACCACTTCCAAAATTTACTATGTATGTACTCATAAGGAAAACACATCAGTTAATGGCAATATTTAGAAAGATCATGTGTACTGTGTTACTTAACTGTTTATTATTGTAGTATAATATGCAATATCTCTTTGTTAATGCTCTTTACAATAAAATATTTATCAAAGTTTTAAAAAGTGTATAATCTTATTATTTTAATGTTTTGCAAAACTCAGGTTTTAGGAAAGATTAATCAAGATTCTTAAATATAACACATCATGACACCATCAGCCTGTTGAAGAACTGTATCACTAATTATAGGTTTTTATTCTCCATTTCTATAGAACCATCTTTGTGTCCATGTTATACAGTTCTTCCCCATCTGCAGAAGAAACTTCCTGTGCAGGAATCTGTAAACACTGGAATGCGTTTTCTAAACCCACTCCCCATGGTGCTTTCTCTCTCTCTTAACTCTGAACCTAGCCCTAACCATAACCCTAACCCTAGACCTAAGCCTAAGTTCTACAAACCTAGTGATGGTTAAATGGCAAATAAGGTCCTAACACCAGTCTAGATATAGCAGGACATTTCCTCTGGATGCCCTTTCTTGACTCACTCTCCATGGGGTTCTAGGCTTTCTCTCTCTTTTGACTCTAACCCTAGCCCTAACCAAAACCCTAATCCTAAACTTAACCCAAGGTCTATCGGCCTAGTGCTAGCTAAATGGCAAATAAGTTCCTAGCACCAGTCTGAATATAGCGCTACATTTCCTTTGGCACGTCCTTTCAAGCCCCCAACCCCTGTGGGACTCCAGGCTTTCTCTCTCTCTTAACCCTAACCCTAACTAATTCTAGTCCTAAAACTAAGGTCTACAGGCCTAGTGAGAGCTGTAAAGAAGGTTAGCATTAGTGTGGATATAGTGCTACTTTTCTTTTGGTGTGTGCTTTCGAGCTCCATTCCCTGTGGAGCTCATTGACACATTCTTTTTCAAGTATAGTCACATAGCATTTCACTAGAAGACTGCACAGAACATAAAACTTTAGGGACATTCAGAAATATTAATTCCATTAAATAAAAAAGAGTCTAAAAAAACTATATATCTACTAACTCCTGAAATATCSCTTGTTGCGCTAGTAAGGCCTTTTGGAAGAAACATTTTAGTCCTAATCTGGCAAACCATTTATATTAYTAGGATTTATAAAGATCTTGCTTGTCTTATCTAAGGGAAGTGTGTTAGATGATTTTTTCAGTAAAAGCACACAAGAGGAAATTATTTGATAACAAAAAGTCTTTTTAATCCTCTTAACAAAAGCACAAAAGTCTAGCTGAAGTTATATACAACTTGAAACAAGCTCCAAATACTGATGAGGTATGTTTATATAATTATTATTATATACTATTATGCTTTAGTCATAGGTAGTTGGTTAAAATGGTCATTCATTACCTTTGTAAGGTGAATTTGCACATGCTTTCTAAATATATATACATAAGTATATACATAAATATTTTCTGATTTCTATTAAAAATTATCTGTTCTTTTATGTGTGTAAAAGGATCTAGTTTCTCTTTTCTGGGTATGCCTTGTGTGACAAGGAATCTGTTTCTCATACTTGTTTATTACTTCTTTCACAGGACCTTAGTCAAAGTTATTTCTGTGGCACTTTTAATATTCACATATAAAGCATTCCTCTACTTGATCTTTAGTAGTTGATTATATATAGGGCAATGAGCTTTGAAAATAGTCTGGAAGTTCTCTAAATATTTTTGAACTTTTTTTTTTTTTCTCCTTCAAGCTCATTTTAAGAACAATTATAATAGAAGTGATATTACTTTGCTTCTTTACAGACACATCTTTGAGAATGCTGATAGTGTCATTGTCTAACACAATGACACTCTGAAAGTACAAGATTGTGATATATAGATTGGTTATCATCCCAAATAAATAGTGCACAACCTATTCCCCAAACTGCATAAAATTAGAATGTGTGTTTATTACTGCTCAAGACTGTCTGTTTTCTACTGGTTGACATATGGCCATCTTCCAGTTCTCTTAATTTTCATTGCTGGTGGGACCTAGTCACTGAAGGTGACATGTGGCATGTGTTGCAATTATACCTTAGAGATTCAGCAGATGTTCCAGTAACTGTCTTTCAAATCTTTTCAGATTTTCCTTTCATTTTTTCTGTTTATTTCTGAAGAAGTTTTTAACAAATGTTWTTAAATTTTAGCAAGCAATTTCCCTCACTCCCTTCAAGGATTAGGGAAAATAAGAAACAATATAAGTTCAATAAGTGTCTTTACTTTTTGACTACTTATTTGAAGATTCAGAGAAGTCAGATGAGACAAAATTCTGCAACTGGAACCAGACTTTTAAAAGAGGGTAGCTTCCATAACATTAACCACACATGGGAGAAAAGTGCTCTTAGCACACCAAGCATTATTAAACAGCTCAAATAGGATTTTTTCGTCATTCATTTTTTCTCAGTTTCACCTGGAACGTCTAAGGAAATGTATGACTACAGAACTACACCAACACTCAAAAAAAAAAAAAAAAAAAAAAAAAAAAAAAAAAGAAAAGTGTTAGTTAAAAATTGCCACATAAATTGGCATCTATCAACCTGGTATAAACTATTACTAACTAAAACGTAACCTCTCTAAAGTTATTTTTTGCAGCAATATCTTAGGACCAAAGTGAAGAACTGAAATCTTTAAGAGTATTGATAAACTGTGGCAGGAAGAAAGACCCATTTGTAAATGAAATACTCAAACCTCTTTGTCAGCAAGTGCTAAAGAAGTCAAGTGTGCTGCAAAAAGACATGTAGACATACGAAATGAACAGTGAGCACCACTGAAGCTGGTTGTTAAGAAAAGAGTAGCACATGCAAGTTATGAAAATTTGCGGACCTAGGGACAAGATTACACTGTTTGTAATGACTTTACTCATAAAWAGTCTTCAGCTTATAGTTTTTCAACAATGAAAACTTTTATGTCATACTTCTTCCCTGATCTCACACTTTTCCCTTTGCAAGGTAATTTGTGTTTATTGTGATATATTGTTTTGAGATGAGCACTCATGATCATATACTGATGATCCATAATAATCATGRTACTCATGTATCCATAGTACACACTGTGAAAGTATATAAGCTATTTGCCTCAATTTGACACTCTGTTTAGACTCTGTAATCAAACTCTGCTATTGATTCTCTCATATAATATTTAGATTATCTTATGGAAAACAGAATATGAATATCCAAGCTCAGCCAAACAGAAAGTATCTATATAACTGTCAATTCCACAGATAAAAATGTAGGTGGTTTTCCCTTATTTGTTTATAATCTGGAATTAAGCTGTATATCAGTAGCTGCTAGTTTCCACACTAATACTTCGATTCTTATGATATTTTAATTATAATTAGAATTATTATTTAKACAGTGCAAACAAAACAAAACAAAACAGGAATATTTTGAAAGTGAAATATATGAACATACTTTAAAATCTGAGAATCTGACTAGTGAAGCCAATAGCAAAACTATTTGGGGTAGGACTTAACCCTCTAATTTTTCAGTATAATACTTACCTTACATTTCTGAGTGTTAGTAAGTGTTTCAGGTTTCTGAGTTTYCAAATAAATGACTGATACAATTAAATTATGTATGTGTGTGTGCATATATATATATTATATTCCTTTCCAACATGTTGTATGTCAGCTACTTTTGCATAAGGAAACTGATTTGACTTTTTCTAGGATAAGACAAAAAGTGGGAATGCTGGTATTCTCTAGTATAAACACCTTCACATCTTCGGCTGGAGTACAGATAATCCATCTGAAACAAAAGTTAGTTCTCAGGTAGTACTACAGAGAAATAAACTCAACTATATTGATGTATACCAGGTGAGAATTTGCCTAAAAAATTCAAAGGAATAAAATCAGACAGAAGCACTCTATTTAAAAAAAAAAAAAAGAGAGACAGAGTAGAGATTCAAGTACATGCATGCCTGAATCAGAATGAGAACCTTCAACATTATACAAAACCAGTATAAACTCTTCCTCTCCAATACCTCTATCAGTTTTATGSACACCAGACACAAAGATTGCTAAAAACACACAAGTGAAAGGAATAAATGTTTTGGGCCTCCATTTTTTTTTTTTTAATAAATCCTTGGGAATATTCACATGAAACATGATTTAGAAGTTAAATATCCTAGCTAGAAAGAGAAACAACATATCTTATTCATTCGAAGAAACTAATCAAAATCCTGGGTTTATACCTCTGATAGAAAATTCTCAGACTATTTATGAACTGTCTACACTGTTAGACTTCAGTAAAGAGGATAGTCATAGATGATTCTTCCTAATAAGGGAAACCTGAGAGAATCTATATGCAGAAGTCATGTCTGGATAATTGTCTATGGGACATGTGGCAGAATGCTTATATATTACGTGCTTTAAACATATATATATTTCACAAGGTCAATTAATGACAATGTAACACAGCAGTGAATTATGGAACATGTGATTAAAGACTACATTTTTAAAAATGTTTTCAAAACAAATTGTATTTGTTTGTATGTGTGTGTGTGTGTGATCCCTTGAGTGTGCAAAATCATTACTTGTACACCTTGCTGCCTAAACTATAAAGAGTATTGCACTCACTATAAAGAATAGTGCATTTCTCTGAACTTACTACCACAATATAAGCTCAAATATAAAGTGGTAAAGTATTTCATTCTGCATATCTGCATCATTTGCAAATTACAACAGGCAATCTTTTCATTCAGTTGGAGGGAGCAGAGTTGCTATAAACTGCATTTGTATCCTCTTTATCAAAGATAGCTGAAAGAAATAAAACATGCCGACACCTACGTGTAGCCAGACAACCTGTTTGGAACCCTTCCTGAGAGCACTTGACTTATAACAYCTATTTTTTCTTCCTTCACAACATACAGATAATGCTACCAGAGTATATAAAAACATTTCTGAATGATTATGTCACAGATTTGCTTTCCCTGGCAGAGTAAATACCATAACCTCTTCTCTTTGACACAACAAAAATCACAGTGTGTTCCTTTCTAGATTTAAGAGTCACTGAGGGTCAYGTTAGCATGACAACCGATGTTTTCTGGATTTAGGTACTTTTTAGATCCGTGAAAAGACATGCAGAAATCTTATGACTTGTTCTGCATGTTTATACGTTAGACAGATTGCAGAATAAACATGTTTGGCAGTCATGAAAGCAAATCAGTTTTACAAGAAATAATTCTTTTTCAAGTTCTCAGAAGCCTCTACCTTCACAAAGCTGAGTGGCATTAGTTGTCTATTTGAGAAAACAATTTGAKCTTTACAGTAGTTCTGGAAGTTGGTCTTTGTATGTCGGTGTCCAACATAAAAGTTTCATGTTAGAAAAACAGATCATTGTGTGAGACTGTGGCTTTTTAAAAACATAATCTTAATTATGTTTTTAATGTGTTAAATTAATGTGATCACTTGTGAAGCAAGACTTCATCTCCTCATATAGAGTACCTGGCAGAAAGGGAAAGGAATCTGTAGGTATACAGTACTCAAATACATTGTCAGAGAGAAACACTGTCATACATCATTTCTGTTTCCCAGCTTTTGTGATAGAAATAACAAATCTTGCAGAAATAAATAATTTAAAAAAAGAGATTTAACATTATAAAGGGAAATAAGTCCAATGATGCATCAGTATGTCTGCAAATAAATTTAATAAATGATGTTTGTTAAAAGTGTATGCTCAAAATATATGATTAAAGATAACAGTTTGATTCTGGGGGAAATCATGGCCTTGTAAAAATATAGTAGCACAGCTAAAATGTAGCACAGCTAAAATGAAGAGAAATTTAAGAACAGTTATCGGAGAAGAAAACTGATAAATTTCAGAATAGACACTGAAGAAAATAAATGAGGAAATTCTATTTTTTTTCTAAAATGTAAAATAAAATAACAACTATCTGTGAAAAAGAGTAAATGAGTGCAATCAAAACATTGCATGTGAAATGTAATCATAACTATCTTTTAAACTTCCTATGGTACAGGSCCAATCCACTCACAATAAACTTTCAACTTTCTCAGATACAGACAATACTAAAAAGAGGATTGTTTTAAAAAAATGCATAAAGAACTTATTTGATAGTGTTTTWAACATTTATTATGAAAGGAATATATCTGTTAATTGATCCTGGTTTTAGATTTCAAAAGTTTTACTTTTGGGAGGAAAAATCAATAAAATAAATGTTACACTAAAATATTTAACTTTAAATTAATATGCAGTTAATTCCTCTGGATATGTGTAAGCACAATGCTACTAAAAGAAAAATATATACAAAAAAAGCCTTATACATCTTTATTAAATGTGTAAAAATAAATAGACAACCTAAGACTACAAAGACCCTACTAGTTACTGATCACAGATTATTTTTAATCACACACTCTCCTGTCATAGAAACCTATTTAGGAACTTATTGTATTACTTTTTAAAACAAGGTAGTTATCTACAGCAGCATGTAGAAACTCATTCTTCTAATGATTGGAAACTTTCTAATTTCCTTCCAAAATTGCTCCTAGTCAGTTTTTACATGTATTACTAAACCAACATTATATTTAAATGGAAAGTTTTCTCCCTCCAAGATGTTACTGTGGATGCTATAGCACACTATTTTAGACTCACTTTTGAGATATTGMTGTAAAACTCATTAGGTGATATTATCATTGGGATTTCTGGAAACATTATATAAAATAATAATGAGTAAAATGATATCTTTGGAATTCCCTATGTTGGCTCAAGTTATTTGAAGAGAGAGCTCTCTTTCGTCTGAATCCCTAAGTGTGATTCAACCATATTCTCCAGGTTCTTTCTACCGTTATAGGGGCACAAAGTATCCATAAACTCAATTTGAATGATCAGTTAAGCTAGTTTTATGTAAATTTGTGCTTACTAAATCTACACAAAGCAACCAGAGTATGCTGTTAAATCTGCTCATGAATGTTTTCAAATAAATTTCTATAACAAAGCTAACAATTGTGCAGAACCATTTTTATTTTATATTTATAGTTTTCAACACAAATTTTCTATAGAAGTTCATAACATATGTAACCTTTTTTTTTAGCAGCTATGCTTACTATGATTGTTTCAGAATACACTAACTATGAATAGCTTTTCCACTAGGATTCAAAAACAGACAGAATGACAAATATATAAATATACTTCTGGTCAAATATGATAAAAATAAATAAAACTAACAATATCAACAAAAATCAACTCATACACCTACACATTCCTTTCCTTTTTTACCAGGTGATATGTATAAGGTTATGAAGTCAAAAATACAAATATATACACATACATACATATCAATTATTCAGCAAACATCTGTGTCTCAATATGACAGAAGTTATAAAATCAAGACCTGAGAGAATTGAAAGAGGAAAGACTGTACATGATTTCTTCCAATGATGAGCTGTTATCATCCTGAACCCTTTACTGGGAGCAACGTATTAAAACTATCTGTTCATGGTAACAGTTTCTTCCTCTGTAGTCTTGGGGGCCTGTTTGAACTTACTTTTTATATTTGCTGCTGCTTCCTTCTCATGAGCTCCCAGCTAAAGTTTGAAAGTTTCAGGAGAGCCTCTCCTAAGCCTTAGCTGTTGCTTCTCACACTGTGACCTCTTAGAGACATCAGACTTGTACCGTGTGTGGTGCTCCCAGGCTTCAGCTACAACAGGTCAGGAGTAATGGTCACTTGAACATTAGGGAACAATCAAAGCAGCTAAGCCCCGCACTGGTCAAGAGTAAAATGATAAAAGTCTGCTTCAGTAACCCACATGCAGGCATTCTCCAGAATCAAAGGTGGRAGTCTTTCAATCTCCTTGAACTCCTACAGTGGAAGTTTAGAGAGCTTGGGATCAGTTCAATTGCCTATATAAGTGCTTATGACTATCTGAGACTTCCTAAGATATCCAAAATGTCTGAGTAGTGCTGGCAGAAGAGCACAGTGCTCAAATGAGACCCTTGAATTCCTGAAGTGGCAGTTACAGTCTCGGTAGGATACTTGAAGACACCTCAGATTATACTAGCTGCCTATACTAACTGTATATACGGGCAGCTAAAGAGAGGTCCTTGATCATATATAGGTATTTATAAGTTAGAGTGTCTAAATCTGGAATTGAAAATGAAAAGGAAAGAAGGGAGAAGATAAAACTGTTTCCTTTTCATGACAATTACCTGCTAAAGTGGTTCTGCATCTCATAGATGCATAGTTATTCAGCTTGTCTTCCAGAATGACAATATATTTAAGGACAATAATGTGAAAGCACAGCACACTTAGTAAACAGTGACCAATGAATGTTAGATCAAATCAAGATAGTGGATCTCAGTTAATAGCGAACTGGTTAATAGCGAACTGCAGGGAAATACTTTTATGTCTCATAAGGAGTTCAGAAGGAACAGATGGAAAGTCTATTTTATTCCTTAGCCATTAAATAAAAAATAAAATAGTATTTTCTCTCTCATATGTTATGTTCCAGTATTTCTTCAGCTTCCTGACCAAAAAAAAAAAAAAAAAAAAAAGAGGTAAAATGCTGTGTGTCTCAATAAGGGGTGTAGACTGAGAGTATGATTCTGATAGATCTGACATAGTAATGTCAAAAATGGTTACATGCTGATGTTACCATGATATCAGAGTATCAAAAGTATTTGCATGTCTCTTGTTGGCACCCTGCATAGCCACACTCCTCCACACTTCTTCATTTGTCAGAATCCCCTATATTTTTTCTGGGATCTATACTCTAGATCTTTTCTAGAGAAAAAGTACCAAAAACTGGGAAGAAGAGGAAACCACGACTGGATTCCAGGGCTCTCCTTTTCTTTTAACTATTACTCTTCATTAACATTTACAATCAATCTCCATGTGAGGAAGAACTTCTTCCCTGTGAGGATGACAGAGCACTGGAACAGGCTGCCAAGAGAGATTGTGGAGTCTCCTTCTCTGGAGATCTTCCAAACCTGCCTGGATGCCACCCTGTGCCACATGCTCTAGGGGTCCCTGCTGGAGTAGGGGGATTGGACTAGGTGATCTCTAGAGGTCCCTTCCAACCTCAGCCAATCTATGATTCAGTGACAACATTGCCTCACATCTGTGAAAAGAAGCAAAGGAGGAGATAGTGTTATACGACAGGAATATACACACTTTTCAAAGATACACATTTGCACTTATTAATAAATATTGTAACCTAATAGCTGTTAAGATAACTAACTGAACCATCCTGTGTTGAATTTTTTGCTAGAAGACATCCGGGACCGCTAGAAGAAATGCCGGTAGAAAGATGGGAACGTAAAAAGTGGAATATTCATTTTTTACCGTGATCTCATCTGTTATTTTTCTGAGTGAATTTACTATTGTACAGGGAAAGGGAAAGGGAAAGGGAAAGGGAAAGGGAAAGGGAAAGGGAAAGGGAGAGGGAGAGAGAAAGGGAAAGGAGGAAGAGGAATATCTAAACACCCACTTGCAAATCTGGACATAAGGCATGATGCTTCTATCTCTTTTGATCTATTCCTGTGATTCAAACTTCTTTGATTTCTAGAAGATATATTTGTATTAAAAAATTAAAAGCATCTTCACAGTGTTTACCAAAATTGGAAATAACTGTCAGAACAGAACAGAAATTTAACACAATTATGTTAGTGACTGACATTAGCAGGTATATTTGTGGGTGCTGGAGGACTGGGATGTTTTTGTCTGTCCTGACATCCTAATCATGCCTGAACACTGCTATGCTGTAAAAGTTAGTCCACAGCTCAATGATTGATGGAGCTGGGCTAAGCCGTGAAGAAATTTGAAGGAGCCTCAGGGAAGAAGGATATTAAATATCAAAGCAATATATGCAGGCACAGAGTTTTTGGCATAGCATGAGAGAGTAAGTGTTTTGAGAGCAGTAACAAAAAGGCGAATCATGGAATAGAAATGGAATTACTGGAGGACTTGAAAGTAAACATAAAATTAAGAATATCTTTTGTTCCTTTCATGATCTGCAAAGTGAGTGATTATAGGAACATGTGCTTTTCCTTAAACTCTCAAGTGATTATTAATGCTTCAGGTTTAATATATAGATTTGTGTGTTTCTGTATGAAACACAGTGAGATCTGGGCAACATATGGCAAATTCAAAAAATGGACATTTTGAGRGGTGTCTCTCTTAACTGTGAAGTTATGAGAACTGTAAATTCAAACTATTTACTTCAAATGTGAGTGACTGCAAAGGACCATGTGGTTTTTGACAGGCAGATGACTTGGTATTCAGCCTGTGAGAACTACAGCAATGTAGGATTATCACATAGAAATATGTAATTTATTGAATAAGCATCAAAATTTTTCCAATAGTTCTTCAGTCACAGTTTAAATCTCAGAAATGAAGTAAAGATTAGGTAAATATTAACTATCTTATGAACTATTAACTAATATGACTAATATATGATGCTGCAATCTCAGAAAGAAGATGTTGCAAAAATTTCTTTTCAAAGGAGCAAGATATTATTCCATCTATAAACTTCATTCTTACAAAATAAATATCTATGATGTCAAATTGAGGGATGAGAACTTTATTCAAGTTTACATGTGAAATAAAGACCATCCTACTTCAGAGGCATGTTGCATCTCAGAAAATGATAACTGTAACTAATATACCCTTAGGAAGAAAGATTAATGTCATGCATAAATAGGGTCCTTTTCACTGTCATCAGCATTATTTGCTATTCACGGTGACATGCTAAAATATTTCCTTGGGAAATTTTGCAGTTTTATTTTGTAACATCCAAACAAGTTTTCTTTAGTATGATACCTAACTATAGAATGGCAAAAGTTCAAACTTTTGTTTCCTGTTCAGAAATGTTTTAACAGCTGCCACAGTTAAGTGGAGTCCTGCAGTTTTAAATGTCAGCAGAGTCTGGCCTCTTGTAAAGCATCACCTTGGAAAAAAAAAATATAAAATGTAGATTTTTATTCTCTAAGCTAAGCCTGAATATTCTAGCTGAATTTGAGTCTCTGTCAGGTGAAGTATAAAACATTACATATTAATTAATTGCTTTAGATTCAAACCACATATCATGAACTCTTAAATATTGTCATGTTGTTTAATGAGTAAAAGATGATAGATGCCTGCACTGATATCAATTTATCAGACTTTATCATTCCAAGCTGTCCAATCTTAAAAGCTGTGGAATGATACATTAGTTTTGTTTGCTTTTATGAATTTCCTCTTTAAAGAAAAGAGAAAAAAACCCAAAAAACAGAGCATATTTAGTTTATAGGAACTTTTCGAGGGCAGTGGGAACCAATTTCCAAGGTTTGCATATTGAATGGCAAACTTTATTCTTTAGGTGAACACATTTGAGGCTTATGTTAATGCCTAAGGGCAATCAAAATCTTCCTTATAAATGTATATCTGATACAAATGTATATCTGATGTATATCTAATATAAATATGTCCATATGCATTTATATACACTTAAAGAAAACATAGTTCTTTTGCCTGGAGCCATTAATGAAAGTCACTCTGTAGGCTGGAATATTCACACACCTATGTAGACATAAAAAGTCCATGTCCTAAAGTATTTAAGTTTTTAGCTACTAGTAAATATTCCAAAAGAATAATAAAAATTAGAAATTATCAATTTTTATAACACTTTTTAAAGCCTTTCATCTTTTTTGTTAATTTGATTCCTATGTTTCTCCTATCCCCCATTTTTGGTTTGTATTCATTTTCATTCTGCACAAAGCTTTCTTTTCTGCAGTCCCATTTCCCTTTTCATTCTGTCAAAGATCCCTGTAGCCACACACCTTCCTTGTCCCAAAGCCTCAGGGCTCAAGGTTTGTACAACCAGAATGCCATTCCTAAAACTTAGAACTTCTCTCCTTACTATTTAAGATCTATTCTTCACCTGTAAAGCCAGAGAAGGAAGGAAATAATAAGTGGGTACTGGAATACAAAGAAAAGGTGAAGTTTCTTTCCTTAAAATCTCAGGCTTGTGAGATTGTAAGCTGTCAAGGAAACTTATCAAGCATATTATAGAATCATGGAATCATAGAATCATAGAATGCTAGGTTGGAAGAGACCTCTAGAGGTCATCAACTCCAACCCCCGTGCACACACAGGGTCTCCTAGAGCATGTGGCATCCAGGTAGGTTTGGAAGATCTCCAGAGAAGGAGACTCCACCACCTCTCTGGGCAACCTGTTCCRGTGCTCTCTCACCCTCACTGTTAAGAAATGCCTTCACAAGTTCCTGTGGAACTTTTGGTGTGTCAATTTGTGGCCATTTCCTCTAGTCCTATTGCTGACCACCACCGAGAAGAGGTCGGCCCCATCTTCCTCGCTCCCTCCCTTGAGGTACTTATACAGACTGAGGAGGTCCCCTTTCAGCCTTCTCTTCTCCAGGTTGAAGAGGCACAATTCTCTCAGCCTTTGCTCATAGGGCAGATGTTCCAGGCCCTTAATCATCTTTGTAGCCCTGTGCTGGACTCCCTCCAGCAGCTCCACATCCCTCCTGAACTGAGGAGCCCAGCACTGGACACAGTACTCGAGGTGTGGCCTCACCAGGGCTGAGTAGAGGGGCAGAATCACCTCCCTCGACCTGCTGGAAATGCTCCTCTTAATGCACCCCAGGATCCCATTTGCCTTCTTGGCCACAAGAACACACTGCTGTGTCAGCCAATGGTAGGACAAGGAGTAATGGTTTCAAGTTCGAACACAGGAAGTTCTATCTCCATGTGAGGAAGAACTTCTTTCCTGTGAGGGTGACAGAGCCCTGGAAGAAGTTGCACAGAGGGGTTGTGAAGCCTCCAGGGAGCATGTGCTACATACTCCTGTCTGGAGCAGGGAGGGGTTGGACTAGATGATCTCTAGAGGTCCCTTCCAACCTTAACCATTCTGTGATTCTGTGWTGTTGAGATATGTGAAACTACATACTTTGGCTAGCTTAGGTCTTTGTTAGCCAAATTTTCAGTGTACTGTACAGCCTGTTCTGATATATACAAACTGWCTTTCAAGAAGATGAATAAAGAGAAGATAAGAACCTTATTGATGAACTCAAAGAGAAAATATTTCAGGTGGAGGGAAAATAATTTTAAAAATTTAAAGAAATATATAAACAAACATACTTTGTTTTTCTGTATCAGTTGGCTTCAAAGTAAGTCAGAGGAGGGGGGGAGAATCACCATATTCATTATTCTGTATTTTTTTCTGAACTTTCTTTATTAAATAAATCTATTTTAAGTGTTATACCACTAAAAAAGTCTGGAACTGTAGCTAATGATTCTTTTATCCCTTCTCAGCACACAATGAAATAAAAGTTAAACAATAAGCAGTAGGTGCTGTCATCCACCTCTCAGCAGGGATCTATATAAATATACAAACAAATGATTACAGGGGGTGTCACTGTCATTTTTCAAGCTGTATTTCACTGAGTAATACACAGAGAAAAGAAAAAGAAATTATTCCCCTTTGAGATTCCAATACTCGGCAGGTATTTTGTTGATCTACTGCCAGCCAGATCAAAACAAAACAAAAAAAATTGTTTCATCTTATTTGGTCTAGAGGCCTCTAATCTGTGAGAGGCATTAATACCAGTTACACTGTCACTGATCTGCTAGAATCACTCCACTGTCTTTCAGAACAACCTTTTAACATCCTCCTCCTCCCAGTTAGGACTGATGATCACCTGGTTAAATGCACGTTCTCAGGAGTAAGAAGAAAAATATTCTCAATTGTCTTTTAAAGCACAGTTCACTATGGTGGTCAAATGTCACTTAATTAGCAAAATATGGAGTGGAATGTGTTCTTTAATTTAGCTTCTGCTTCTGCCTTTTTATTCCATGAGCTGGTGATGTGTAGGGTTGCACGGCATTAAATGTATCAGGAGAAACAGAGAGTATGTTGCACTTCATGCTGTTAATGTTTGGCAAAGATGAATAAATAACAGAAAATATTCTTTTACCTCTGAATCTTCAGAATATTTTTATGGAAGACATGTTCATTTAGCAGTTACAGAACTATTTTATATTAGAGAACTGCATCCACAAAAAAACAGAATTCTGTATCTGATTCATCATCATTTTCATACCCTCAAGAACTTCTAGAAAAGTCAGGATTTTTATTATTTGTTAGGTGCTTCAAATTTACTAAAATTAAACACAGAGRAAAAGATAGTCTCAACTCTAAAGCTCCAAGGAATAAAAATTTGGGCCCATTCTATCTCCTATTAGGTCCRTATGAAAACCTTTCTACAATACAAATAGACCAGACATCAAATGGCTTTTTTGACCACTGCCCTCAGCAACTTCACATAGCTGATGCTGGGCAGACAGAGCCTGTGGAARGCCTTCTGTGATGGTTATTATGGGGACAGATGGAATTCACAGGCAGCCTGCACTCCACACAACCTTATGACAGTGGCACATAGTCATCCAGTTACTGATTTTTTATAGCCACTGAACTAGACGTGCATCTGTCACCTGGCAGTGTTTAGAGCCAAGCTGTACAGGAATTTCAACTTTTTTTTTCCTCTTCAAGATTAGGTATAACTCYCTGATGCTAGTTCTCTTTTTCTCAGAATCGCTTTGTGGGGGGGAAAAAAAAAAAAGTGCTGTCTTTCACAACTACAAAGTAAAAAGTGGAATGAGACATTTATAGGCCTTCATAGGTCTTGCATGCCATCACGGGTACATGGGACAGATACCCAAAGAAGAAAGGTCCTCCCTACCTAAATGACATTTTCACAGTTACAAATTACTTTTCTATTTCATCAGATAGTATTTTCATATCATCCTGTTCACTGCTTCTGGCCCATGTTGTCCTGATATAATTGAAACTGGAAAAAAAATAAAGCCAAATTATAAATCTAGTCAGAGGAGTGGGTGTTTTTTTTTTTGTTTGTTTGTTTTGGTTTTTTTTTTTTAATGGCGAGTGCTGTAGTCTCTATCTTGTCCTCCTGTCTGTCAGATTGCAGGGGATCAAGACCAGGTATTACACACTATCGAGTGAAATCCCTCCACATGAAAGACATTTAAGTTTATTGAGAAATCCAAGGAAAGCAGAAAGAAGATTTAATTTTGCGAAGAAAACAAACAAAAAATGTTGCAGATGGTACTATATGAAGCTCCTAAACTTCTATGACATGTGTGCTCAGGAGAAAGGTAATATTTCTCAGGGAAGGATCAATTTCTCACTTGTTCATTTTAGATGTCTTGAAAGGAGAAAGTTGCCTCATTTCTCTTTTGTGCTTGCCTACTTTAGGTGACTTCCAATAGCTTCTGAAGATCACTGCCTTATACAAGCAAACACTTCCATCACTCTACYAGGAAGTTTCAGTTTCATGAAGAAGCTTAACAAGATTATTTTGAATCATGGCTGTCTAGAGGCTTCTCATCACACAGTTAAGAAATAATTAAATCCCTTTAGAAAACTTCTCAAGTAGTGGATTCTCCTTTCTTATGGCATTGTTGCACAGTTGGCAGTGTCTATAAGGTACAAAGCAGTGGATGTTGAGGATCACTAGTACCTGCATTTTTATCTCACTTTGTTCCTCTTTTTCTGTCTCTCTGTTTTGTTAACGATGATTTAAGGAAAGCTCTTTATTCATTATTCCTCATTAAGGGTCGCATCATGGAATTCTGCCTCAAATTAAGGGTCTATTTCATGTTGAGTATTGCTAAGGTTGTCAGATTTTAAATTTGAAAATAACTTCTACCACTGTACACCCATCATCATTCCTGAAACCTCTGCTCCCCTGCTAGCCATAGACCTCTTAGATATTGGGATCACAGGCAGCAAGCAATTTGAAAAAATCATGTAGSCAAAGCCAGGTCTGGGCAGAGAGCTGCTTGCTGGCTTGGCAATAGGAAAGCCAGTCTTGTTATGGCACAGGGACAGGGCACAAGGCAAAAAAGGACTTGGTTGTCCCAGAAGCACTGAAATTAGTCTATCAGTTCTGGAGGTGGGAGGTCTGCTCCTGTTTAAGCGTCTGTCAAGCGTGGGATGAAACACATATACGCATAGCTAGATAATCCTGCTGGAGCTTCTGAACATGTGCTCAGCATGACGTGCAAAGCCTGCTGCACTCTGTTAATATGAATCTGTGTTACATATGGGAAAAATAATGTCCCATATACTGCAGTTATAGACATAAGATTTTAATCTTAAATTCGGCTCATATTATGAAATATTTAAATGTTATCTTAGGTATTTCCCAAGTTCTAGGAATGATGATGAAGAATAAAAAGGATCTGCATTTTTTTTTTCTTATATGTACCCTTAACTTAAAAATGCAGAGAGCAGCCTGACAGTTGTCTACTGAAAAATTAGCAGAGTAGTGCTCTAGATTCCTTAGATGGGTTAGCAAGCTCTTCCCTGAATGGAATTTTTTATTTAATCTATATGCAGAAGCATTACAACACATTGGTGTGTATACCCCAGGAATGACTTCTAGGTGCCATTGCATTATAAATCATTAAGAAGCACTAAATTCATAATGACCCTAAAATTAAATTCACTGGATAGATTATAGTACATTTAATAGCCAACATCCATGTTTTTTTTTCTTTTTGATTAATGATGCCTATAGTTAGAGATTTGCTATTTCCACAATTTCCTTTGCAAGTGGATTGTGTTGCTTTTCAACTTATTCCTTGTCCATGGTTTTGGGTTTATAATTTTTCTTTTTAAAGGATAAAAGCTTACCCTCCCTCTCATTATTTCTCCTTTGATTGCTATTGAAAAAAATGCTTTCACACACTCTACCATCTTTCTCTGAAAATAAAGACACTGAAAGTACAGGATGAATACATGGCAACCCTCTACCTCCAATAACAGCTTCTCTTTTYTTGGGTAAATCTTAGTGGCTTTAACCCTCATTAAGAGGAATTTGTTTTTCTTTCTCTTCAACTTTTCTTTGATAAGTGAGAGTTCTGAAGATCACACAGTTATGAATCAGCTGCAGAGTATATGTTTTAGTAAGTATAATCAACCTCTTAACCTTCAGCTCTCCTCTGATGTGATATGCACAAATATTTTTCTAGCCATGAATCTGTTTTTGCAGGTAAACAAAAGATGKTTTTTTGCAATTATTTCCCACTGAAAATCTGAACAAAAATCTACAGATTTCAACCAAAGCTATTTTTAAATCCCTAGGCTATTTTAACAGCACTTTGTACTTTAGAGATGTACRAATTACACAGGAGATGTACATATCTACTAAATATCTATGCTTCTCAATGGCAAGAATTAAGTTGACTTGGGAAAATGAAGTATTTATATTAAAAGAAGGGTTTATCCTACTTGTTCACTAGTTCTTATAAATGACTATTTGCAGCTGGCTGCATATTTTTCTCAAATACTTTTAAAAAGTATACCCCTATTTGCAGACGATGGATGGAACTGAAACCATGACTGTTGACAAGAAACAATTATAGTCTGTTGGAAAATACTAGCAGCAGAGAAATTTTTAGACCATGTCTATAATCAATGGTTCTGCAATATTCTGAGATCCAACCAAACATAATAAATCCYGGCAGGACTCCAAAAGAGGCATAATTCAACAAAAATATCTCAAAGGAAAAATGTATTACTTTTTCTGGAAATTGAAACATTAGCATCGTGAATAACGATGTTAAATAAAAAAGAAAAAAAGTAGCAATTTATTTTTAATCATATTAGTACCAAAAATGGACATCTTAGCATTGAAAATTAAGACCTGTGACTGTTTTTTATTGCAGAAAGAACAAGAGATTAACAGTAAGAAGACTAACTAAGAATATATATTTCTCAGCTGAATAAAAAATAAAAACATAAAATCTTCTCTTGGCCAATTGAAAATTTTACATGTTAGATATATAGATATGTAGAACTATCAGATGCTCTGCTAGCACTAGATGAAAAAAAAATGCAGTGTCAAACTATGATGATATGATTTWTCTGAATTTTAAAGCACAAAGTGAACCAGAGGGTAGCTATTTTAGGGATTACTGCATGSGGAATGGGGAAAAACAAAGGAGCATTTAAGTCAAACAAGCTTCTTATCAATCAAAAAGACTTACTTATCTAAGTGGGATTTCCATACAAGATGAACACCTTTAGTCTAAATTCCTGAAAATCCTATTATCTGTTCCCTAAACCTAAATATCATATATGCATAAATGATACTTTAATTGTAAAGTTTCACAAATAGTTAAAATTATACCTAAGCATATTTCAAGAGCTTCCTTCATCTCGATAGGGCTGAATAGCCCTTTTCTTGATTCACACTCTTCTGATCAGAATGTAGATATGGGACTTCCCACTGCTAAAACTCTTCAAGTCTATTGGAACTAAAGTACACAGGAATGATGCTCTTTGGAAACAATTTTGCAATTGGCATAAAAAAAAAAAAGTGCTTGTTGTAAAAAAAAAAGAAAGTATTCTATCCCAAGGAAAGTGGTTACCTACTACATGCTGACAAACCTGATACTCCTCACATACTGAGTGAGGTGCAGAGAAACTGAATTAGAAGTTGTAGATTCATCACTAGGGCTCTTGMTTTTTAGCACCTAAGTCTCATCCAGAATAAAATTTACATTCAGTGTATAAGAAGGCGACAAGAAATTAGCAAAGGCTGTGCAAGGAATTAAGATTTAGTTTCTGTCCTATGGTTAGTTTTTTATTTAAATTCCAGTAAATTCATTCATATCACTGGAGGTACATTGAATTACACTATGAAAGAAGAGAAGTCAACCCTTACATACTAATTTGCTTTACTTCAAAATATAGAAGGAACCAAGGGGATCTGTCCATTTGAAAATTTCCAGCTATGCATTCTTTTTCACTCACRACCCCCCAGAATTGGGATTTTTTTAATGCACTTTTCCTGGACCGAAGAAGCAAAATATGTTGGTTTAAGATTTGAATGTTTGGCTCCAGTATGTGATTTTAAAGGTCTATATTTTATCCCAAATCAATAGATATTATGATAGAATTTMATAGATAGAATCAATAAATAGATATTAATGATAGAAAAGCTATTATTTTCAAAAGCTTCTGTTTCAAAAAAATGTTTTGGAAATAGACTTCAGTAACTTTTTGCATTTCAGGAGGAGAGTTTACCTCAATGAATTTACACGACTAACTATAATGAGGTAGGTCTTCAATCTTGGGGTTGACTAGGAAGTGATAAGGGCTTTAGGAAGTAAAGAATTTTGAACTGACTTAAATTATGCAAGTGAATTAAAGTGAATAAATTTTTCATGGTATTTTGTGTGCTTCCATTTATTTGACTTTCAACTAGAGCACATAAATTAAAAAGATCTACCTAGAGCACATATTTCTGTTCTTAAAAATATTTTTTAAAATAATTTATTTTACTTAGAAATAATCAATAAGCTTCTTTCTCTGACTTGTGTTTTGCCAAGATAGATGAACATATGAAGCTCTATATTTAATTTTTTTTTGATAATACTTATGTTACTTTTGGATGTAGCTATATGGACAAAAACCKTTACTTTTTGTTCATATACTTCTGTAAAACTTACTTGTATTATTTTATTTTGTTTCCTAGCTGTACAGCTTCAAGTTTTTCTAGCATGATATATTTGTGTCTCTATTGAGAAGATACAAATAGTTTAAAGCAGCCAATATTTCTAAGGTGGAAAAATTGAAAAACAGCTTTAGACTCTTGTGTCTGCTTTGCAAGGCATTGGCCTTCCTATAATCTCACATATTCCATAAAAAGAATATAGAATACTCATAGAATGGTTGTAATTAAAGCACTAGCCTCATAATCCTGTTAATAGATAAGTTACCATGATAATTCCGGTGTGATATCTATTCATATATGTGTTCTAAGCTTACAAGACTGAGATGTAATTAACTAATTTTTAGGCCACAGTGAAAGGAAGTTGATCTGAACTAGTTTACTGCTGGYGTTGTGCTCTATAAGAGTGTTTTAAAATAAACTTTACTTTTTCATTAATATGTTTCTAATTAGTAAGCTTCATCAACATGACCCCTGCAGTTTCATAACGCGTACATATATATGCACATACATATTCACATATACTTAAACATATATATGTATTGTGTGTATATATATATAACCACTGTATGTAAATATCTATCACATATTTTTTATATATATGTGTGTATATATACTTGATATAACCAATTGTGTCACTCTGTGTTCTCTTGGTAACGCAACAGATGTGAGACTGAAGGTGAGAAATGGAGGAAGCAATTGTGTTTACCAATTTTGTTAGAATTATTGCTTTCCCATAAGGGGAAAAACAGAAGATGGCATGAAGCTTCTTACTGGAGCATACATTTATGTACCCAGAAGGCTGAAGGTGAAAATCGGTTGAATCAATAAGACAGAGTAACTCTTTTGGAAAACTGACTGTATGTTTTTCTTACATGACAAATAATGAAAACTCTTTGAAGTTATAACTATAGTGATGCCTTGATTAAAAGAAAACAGCAATAACAAAAAAAAATCTTTAAATAGGTGACAATCATTGCAGCAGATAGCTTGGAAGAAAAATGGAGAGGCCTGTATTTCTGTCAGTCAGACTGCTTGATCGCTAGCACTAATGATAGAGCACAGTCTCCAGGAGAATTGATTGAAGTTCCAGTGACTGTAATATTTCAGTCTAGAACATTTATAGAAACACATTTGTTTTGGTGAACAAAATATAATAATAACACAACATACATCCTCAGTTCTAAGTTGCTTAGTAAGTTGATCTCCTTTCACTCTGAGATCAAAAAATATTTTCATGAGATGTACTCCATACTTCTCTTCAAAGCCATTGTCTATTCTGCTCAGTCCTTTTTTTTTTTTTTTTCCCTGGCCTACTGCCTCCTGTGTGAGGTGGTCTGTTTTGAAATTTGAGCCTGAGAATCCTTTTTTTTTTTCCTCTCTCCTTCTYTCCTTTAATATAAAAAGCTTAAGCATCTGAAGTTATGTATACATGTGTTGAATGCACAGTCAACTTTTAGTAGATATGAGGCCAGATAGATTAGAGAAGTTTTTCATGCACAACAAATTCAAAGTGTCAGACTTGCTCTTCATGGACAGAATGACTCTATGATCTAGAATATTTATTGTCAATACAACAGATGAAGCATGACAACAATGTCCATGACACCTTTCCCTATCTTTAAGATGGAGATRTTATCTTTCCTTTCCCATAAGTTATTTTGCAAAATGATGCTTTGATAACATTGCATTTGGTAAGCTAATCAGCATTGTTGTGATATAATTGTAAAATTTAACAGATAAACTAATGAATTGTAATTCTATTAAAGGATTAATGATCACAACTTTAATTGAATATATAATCTGAAAGGCTTTACGTGTGAAAAGGATATTCTTGAGGTGTTTGTTGAGGGATATTTTCTTAAAATRAGACATTTGGCATCTGTAGTTCATCTTCCTGCCAAGTCAAGGAGACATAAGCATTTTTCTTTGTAAAAATGCTTTCATGATTTTTATCAGGAAAGCATGTTAAAGGTGTGTCTTGTTTGTTTATAACATGTGAGCATTCAATATTTTYCAAATTAATGTTAATAATCTTGGATATCTGCTTAGAAAGGCAGATCAAGTAACAGAGGAAATATTCAACTGGTCCATATCTAATGTTCATTTATTTCATAAAGGAGGAGTACATACTGAGAGAAAAAGAGAAAGAAAAGGAGGAAAATTAATAGATCACCTCTTCATAGAATCAGAGAATGGTTGAGACCTCTAGAGATCATCTAGTCCAGCCCCCCTGCTCCAGCAGGGACCCCCGGAGCACAGGGTGGCATCCAGGTGAGTTTGGAAGGAGTTCCAGAKAAGGAGACTCCACAACCTCTCTGGGCAGCCTGTTCCAGGGCTCTGTCACCCTCGCAGGAAAGAAGTTCTTGACACAAAGAGATTTTCTCTTTGGATATAAATGTAATCTGTAGTAAAGAGCAACACTATGAAAAGCCTTATCTTTTACATCTTTTTCACAGTACAAATGTCTCTGAAGACACTATTTGCTAAAGCAACTGACAGTTTTAGTTGCTTTAACTTCTGTATATTTTCCTGTTTTTCCAGCATTTGATCTCATATAAACTCTTCTTTCCATCTACATTCCATAAATACAAAAAAAAAAAAGTGCCTCTCTAACACAGAGACAGCTCAATAAAAGTGCCTTCCTATAGTACAAAGTTACTTCCCTTWTAACTTTTTCCCTTTATTGTAGATTATTTTACATGCATTCACAATTTAATGCAGCTTGTACTTGTGTGTAAACAAGTGCTGCAACATGAACGTAACCTTTGGTCAAGTCCAAACGAAAATATCACCACTTTGTAAGGGAACTGCTCATATTTTAGTATCAGTTCATAAGCTTGAGTTCTAATGATAATAAAATAAAGCAATCACACCATAAGGGAAAAGAAAAAAAGGAGATAAATGCTGCATGTGAAGGCACTGGGTCATGACAATCATTTATAGAATAATTGATTATAAGAAGGACATGCTTTATTTTCACATTATTAAACTAACACACTGTTTATGTATAATAGCATCATAAAATTGCAACTAGGTAGATAGCTGTGATGAAGTGAGCATCACCTCAGTGGTGCGTGTCAACTTACAGGATGCTAATGCCAACTGAAATAACACTTCTTGGTTCAATGAATTAGGCTATCAATGTCCTGGTAGCCATCTCAATGAGAATGCATATTTTTGAAGTGTTTAAAGCATCATGTTTTTTTTAAAAAAAATTACATTTATCCTACATATTAAATATAAGAAATCTTGTGTCATTATTTATATTTGTTTCCTGTAGCTTTGATTGTATAATATCGTAGGGTTATCATTATGGAGTTCTAATCTAATTTATTGGAAAAAAAAATGTTGAGAGTCTGGAGAACTGGAACACTTTGTTTATTTTGATTTTTCCCCATATATAGTAACGCATTATTCTGATATTCTCCTTTGCATTTTTGTGTTGGAATAAAAATACCTTCTATCCATTATTTATAAGAATATCTTAAGGAATATCTACAGTGAGATGCAATATGATTGCTTGTAAACTAATTTGCTTGAATACCTAGCAGATCTGAATCAGAAGTTGTGTGCCTTTTCTTGCAAATATTTTACTAGATCAGATATAGTTCTTTACTATTTGGTCAGCACTATACTTAAATACCTTGAACTCAGTAGAGTTGCTTAGGATTTTGTGTATCGATTTTGAAAGAAGCCATTGAGTATGGTTCTCAAGTAGTATGAATATGAGTATGATCTTAAGCTCCCCATATATTTGGATGTGAACAGCAAAGTGACTGCAGAAGACATACATTAATAATTCATCTTTCTCTCTCTTTCTCTCTCCCCCTATCTCCTTCTGTATCTTTCTCTTAGATGGGTGTTAGGTATCTATCACAGGTTTAAAAATGTATATGTAACATATATATGTATAAATATTTTTATGAAATTAAAATTCAGCCTATCTGTACAACATCAGAGTAAAGATGTCTAGCACAATTGCATTTTGATATTTTTATTTAGATGAAAGTAGGAACCTTACAGATAAATTTCTAACTTTAATTATCTGCATAGCTATGAGAATCTCTTTTTAAAGTTTCTTAAAGCTTCGGAATTTCACTCAAATCTCTGAAAAGCCTATAAAGTTCGAACAGTAACTTCTCAAGAAATTATTGTAAATCTCACCTAATTCCTGTATTCTCTTTGTTTCTGCATTTTTCATCTATGAAAAGGGGAAAATATGCATTCTTATTTAAAAGGAGTGTCATGAAGATAGTTGCAATATAATGTGTGAAGAACAGTGAGTCAGACTCAAAGGAATTGTGATACTAATGGAACAAATTTCTTTTATTGTGAGAACAGTTTGGAATTACTTTTAATTTAAGTTGGAAACCTACTCTAAAAGTATTTCAGAGTATTTTTAAAACCATAAGCAGAGAGATTAATCTTCTGCTTTGTTGTACAGAGATGCATGTATTTTCACTACAGCAAATATGACAATTTTTTTTCTTTTCTTTTTTTTTTCCTTCTTGAAATAGGCAATTATTTTAAAATGTTATAGTTCTCCATTTTGTTTTTATTCTTTTCTTGTTCTATATATGCTAGGCTTCTACAAGCAACATTCCCCAGAATATCATCATAGCCAGTATTGAGGATGGGAGGGAAAGAGTCCAGTTGACAGAAATTATAGGATAGGAAGGCAGAAGTCTTTGACACCTTACATATTTTTACTGTGTCATTATTAAAAAAAAAAAATCCTTTGTAGTGTGTGTTCAGCTTAGTATGAAAGGTACATGGCAATTCTGAATTTGTAAAGGTTTAACAKTGGTAATGTCAATGTGTCCTGTCATTTAAAACTCTAGCACAAGAGCAGGCACCCTGAATACACAGATTTTGTCATAATTATCTATCTATGTTTTTCTTTAAAAAATCTTCAAATACATTTATTTTATGAGGACATTTTTAAGCAGAATTTGAGCATTGATTTTCATTTACTGATGGCAAAGCACTATAGAAACTTCTAAAATTATTTTAATGAAAAATGTTGAGCAGAACATCAACAAAATACAGTCATGTCTGGTGGAAAAAAATACAGTAGCTCACAGTCCTTTCTCAGACAGGATCTGGCTGTCTTAATTCAGCAAAAATAATACATTTTTGTAAAAATTTTCAAAAAAGGTATTCATTCTGGAATACTTGTGTTTTTATAAGAGTCTTTTTATTTATTATTTTTAACACTTTTATATAACAGAACAGAACTATAACAGCTTCACTTGTCACAAACATGAGTCAATGAAGAGAGAATGCACCTATTATATACACAAAAGAGCTGTAATAATGTAGACTATTCGAGATTTTAGGGAGTTAATGAGAGATACTCTCACTCTCGTTGAAAGAGTGGGAGGTTGGGAGTGAGTGACACAATGCACTTCAGTCGGGTGAAWGAAGTCCTCCCACTGAGTCGTGAGGTTCAGACTGGACCTTCTTGCATTCCAAACTCCTCCTGAGAGGAGTCTAGGTACAACTGGATCCAACCTTAGTCCCAGACCTGGTCAACAGTTTATGGCTAAGGGATTTTGTGCACAGTTACTAAATGAACATAACAAGTTCAGGAAGAAAGCACACTATAGTTCATTTGCCACGAGCCTGTTGTGGYRGGGATCTCTCAACCCCAAGGAGTGTCCTTGAGAGACATTCCTGCTCAAGGGGAAATCCTGGTGTGCAGCCCGCTGCCATGCAAGGAGAGCTGAATCTTAGGCTTTCTCCGTATTTATGGGATAAGATGATTGGCTCATAGACCTTCGCTGTTATGCACAGTTAGCCTTATCTCCCCATTGGCATCAGGGCATAAGGGAGTCAACCTCCAAGCTCTGTTTTGATGTCAGAGTGAGGCAGGGAGGGCAGAAATCAGGGAAGCATCCACCAACTGGTATTTGTGGGATAGTTAACATTTCAATAGGGCCATCTGTGAGAAGTCGAGTTGGGCTGGGGAAGGCATATATCCATCACAGATACCTAGATGACTACAAAGTGGATCACTCTTCAAGATGGAAAGGGAAAAAAAAGCATCGTATTAGCCTTTGATGAGGCATCGTATTTGCCTCATATGAGGCAAAAAAAAATATACAAAATTCCAAATTTAGGGCTTTATATTCAGATCCAGATACAAGCAAAAAATGTGTCTGATAAGGTTCTTATTCCAAACACGGAATCACAGAATGCATGAGTTTGGAAGGGGCACCTCTATAGATCATCTAGACCAAAACTCCTGATCAAGCGAGAATATCTAGAGTAGATGGCACGGTATCACAGAAAATCACATAATGGTTAAGGTTGGAAGAGACCTCTGGAGATCATCTAGACCAAACGCCCTCCTCCAGCAGGAACAACCAGAGCATGTGGCACAGGGTGGCATCCAGGTGGGTTTTGAAGATTTCCAGGGAARGAGACTCCACAGCCTCTCTGGGAAGGCTGTTCCAGAGCTCAGTCACCTTCACAGCCAAGAAGTTCTTCCTCACATGCAGATGGAACTGCCTGTGTTTCAAATTGTGCCTGTTATCCCTTGTCCTATCACTGGACACCATCAAGATGTGCTTGGCCCCCTCCTCCCTACATTCAGCCCTCAGGAACTTATGCATATTGATCATATCTCCTCTTGGTCTTCTCTAGTCTGAACAGACCCAGCTAGCTTAGTCTTTCCTCATACAGTAGATGCTCCAGTTCCTTAATCCTTGGTTGCTCGACACTAGACCCTCTCTAGAAGCTCCATGTCCCTCTTCTACTGAGAGCCCAGAACTGCATCCGATACTCCAGGTGTGGCCTTATCAGAGCTGAGGAGAGGGGCAGGATCACCTCCCTCCACCTTCTGGCAWCGCTCCTCCTGATGCAGGCCGGGATCCCATTGGACTTCTTGGCCACAAGGGCACATTGCTGGCTCATGGTTAACTTGTTGTCAACTAGAACTCCCAAATCTTTCTYTGTGGAGTTGCTTTCCACCAGGTCAACCCTTAATCTGTAGTGGTGTCAGGGGTTATTCCTGCCCAGGAGCAGGACCCTGCACTTGTSCTTGTTAAACCTCACAAGGTTCCTCTCTGCCCAACTCTCCAACCTGTCCAGGTCCCTCTGGATGGCAGAACAAACCTATGGAGTGTTTGCGACTCCACCCAGTTTGGTGTCATCAGCAAACTTGCTCAGGGTGCACTCTGTGCCCTTGTCCAAGTCATTGATGAACAAGTTGAAGAGCACCGGGCCCAGCACTGACTGCTGGGGGGCACCGCTGGCCACAGGCCTCCAACTAGACTCTGCCCCATTTATCACCACTCTCTGGGCTCTGCCCAGAGCCTGTCCTGTTGTCCCTGACATCTCTCGCTAACTCTAATTCCAAATGGGCCTTGGCCTTCCTCGTTGCAATCCTACATTCTTTTATAATGTTCCTTTATGTTCCCACGTGGTCTGGTCCGTCTGCCACATTATGTATGTGTCCTTTTTCTCATTAAATTTACCCAGCAGCTCCTTGGCCATCCATTCAGGTTTCCTGCCCCTCTTGATGGACTTCTTTCTTGTAGGAATGCACTGATCCTGAGCTTGGAGAAAGTGGTGTTTGAATATTAGCCAACTCTCCTTCTCGACTGTGAGGGTAACAGAGCCCTGGAACAGRCTGCCCAGAGAGGTTGTGGAGTCTCCTTCTCTGGAGATCCTGCAAACCCACCTGGATGCTACCCTGTGCCACGTGCTCCAGGGGTCCCTGCTGGAGCAGACTAAAGAATCTTGAGAGTTTGCTTCCAATATCAACCATTCTGTGATTCTGTGATGTTCAGAACATATGGAACAGTAATGATATAGGTCTGGCTTTCTAGAGAGCATAATCACAGTGATCTATGTCTGTTGGTTTAGCATAGTTTTCCAGAAATTTAATGAATTTTATTTTCTGTACAGCTGCTATGTCTTGCTTTTGCAGACTAAAAAGTACAACAACTTCTTTAACTCTTTTTTTCTTCTAAACTCTTCTTTAGTTCATTAGCTGTTCTATCTGGGATTTTTATATTTCTCTAACTATATCTTCCTGCTATTGGAACTTGTTAATACACTTACTGATAAAGTAAAGTATCATTTTCTCCATACAGCGGTATGCTTTTTCATATCTCATTCTGATATTCAAGGAACTCACAAGGAGCACAGCTCACTTTTCAATAACCTGAAAGTGTTGTGTTTTCTTAAGATTGTTTCATTACAAAGCTGTTTTTGAAGCCTCTGAATCATTTATGTTCGACTTCTTTTACCTTCCTTTTTTTTTTTTTACTTTTTATTTTTTTTAACGGGCATCAAAAGAATGAAAATTCAAGCTGTGTCCATGGTCTAAATTACTTTCTTCCTCCTCCTTGTCTTTTTTTTACATAATTAAAATACATCAAAGCAACATTGTCAGCCATTTTGCTTTGGAATTTTACTAATCTAGGATGATATTCAAAAATATTTATCACTCTTTTCCAAAACCATTCTGAATTTAGCAGTGTCATCAGCAGCGACTTCTTGCATTCATATTATTTTAGTTTCTTTAAAACACATTAAAGCACAAATGATGAGGTTTGGAAATTCTGTGGAAACTTGAATATAAATACGAAGGAGTAATTGCTGTCAAGCTTCAGACCTAAWGATAGCATTTGCAAATAGGAAAAAAGAGGATTTATTTAACAGTCCACTAGAGATTTTAAAATAAATTTGTAATTTGTGCTCTATATTGTAGGATATCTTTAAGTCYTATGGAGAAACAGAAATGTCTCTTGCTTCATTTGCTTCATTTGATTTAAAGACCCCCAGAATGAGGCTTGTGGGGGTCCCTGRTCCTCTCCAGCAACTGCAAAAAAGATCCTACTGTAATTAGTTCAGTCATAGATATCTAGATTTTAGATAATCAGGATGGTGCATTTAATCTCAACTGAGGGAACATTCACTCCTGAAAAGTTACATGTTATACCTATTTCAAGCTAGGCAAAGATTTTGGGTTGGCTTGTGAGGCAAAGGGACAACTAGGATGTTCCTTCCCTGGCTCCCTAAATTTCTTATGTAAATACATTAGAAGATGTTTATAGAAATATTAGCATTATAGAAACTAAGTTCATTATTAGTTTTCTTTTTGATCYGTATTGTTCATGTATAGTGGAACATAAAATAAATTATTCTGGGGCCATATTAGATAGATACTATATGACATTAAAATAAAAAATTAAAATAGCAGAAACACTCGACATGCATGTACTTGCATTTATGCATTCACACATCTACATTCACTCATATTCATACATTAATTTACATGCACTCACATTCACAGATTGCTCTAGCTACAGCTGTCATGCACTTACAGCTTCCTGAGTATTAATTAATTATGTGGATTTTATATGTTCGAAGTTTAAATTCTGTCTTCATTCTGATAGACCTAGTTATTAAATTTGACATTTAAAGTAAACTCTTAACTTCCCACTTTATATATCTCCATTAATATACCCACTTCACTTTTTTTTTTAATTCAATACCTATAATATATGTAATTTTTCTTCCTATTTTCATTAAAATAAACAAATTTCATAATATTTCTTGGAGGCAAATCTTTAATTTTTGTGGAATTTCCTACCTACTCTTTGATCAATCCATATAAATTATAAATTCACATACATGAGCTAGCACTAAAAGTAAAAACCAAGCAGATGTTAAGTTGAATTACACATCTGTTGACTTGAGAAGAAATTATATATGTGCCAAATTGTATTTGCCCTTTATTTTTCTCAGGAGACTGAAATTCATAACAGAAGCAGGCACAACATAACAATTAAAATAATCACTTTTAAGCAGTTCTATTATAAATGTGAATGGTAATTGTCTTATTTTTGTAATCTTTTTATTGTCCTTAAAAAACAATTTAATGTACAGATGTACTGGATTCACGATTGAGCTTTACTTATAAAAATTATCAGGTATTCAATGGTATATTAAGAATTAGTATAAAGTTGTTGAAGTGTTTTATGATATCAAGAACATCCATTTTCTGTTAAGGAAGATAGTAATTAAAATCAATTTGTGTATAACTTCATATTAAAATACTTCATATTGATATAAATAGACTGATTAATTTCTTGCCAGCAAAGTACACTAAAACAATCATGCTTTGTAAACAACAGAAAGTGTACTCTGGAAAGAACTGATCATACAGATTAAGAAAAAATGCATTGAAAATGGGAAAAGAAAGTTTGGTTCTCTCATAGGATGAGAAGATTAATGTTTATTCAGATGTACAAAAAAGGTCTTGTTACAGAAAAGACAATATATTTTAAAAATCTCTAATAATGAAATATTTTACACTTCTACAGGATTTATCAGTGGGAGAAGAAGTACATAAATTCATAATATAGGAGCATTGAATGAAAGAAATACTCAATAAATTGTAACACAAGAAATTTGAAGTTGATGAAAGAGMATAGATCCTCTACAGAATACATAATTAGAATCCATTTCCACAAGATATCCCAGAGACAACAGCTTAACTGGATTTATACAAGGATTAAACACTTGCATAGGTAATGAAAACTTTTACAGATGTATTACAGGAGAGGAAAAGGAAAAAAAAGTATTCCCAATCACAAGTCACTCCATAATTGTTCACATCTGAGTTTCTTGTAACTTCTCTTAAATAAGTAACATAGACTGTTAGAAAGAGAAATATCCCCWAATCTGTTCCTCTAGTCTCCCTATTTGGTTATAATCAATTATATATGGATTTATGCAGCTCTTCTGTCTGTTTTTAGCTTTTATTTGAAAAAGATATTAAACATCATTACTGAACATCTAAAAGCCCCCACACACATACAAAGAAAAAGTCTGATTGCAACAGCAATTGTAATTCAATCATAGTACAAAGCTATATTTGATTAGGAAGAAAAACCACTAATAATCGACACAATTCAATTAACTGCAAAATAATCTGCATATTAGGATGGCCATATTCTTTTTTTCTACAAATTTTGCATGTTTATGCTTTGCTTTTGTTCCATGGGTATTAATTTATTTTTGTAGAAATGGTGTGTATTGCCTTTAAGCATTTATTTTACCCAAAATGTTGATGGAGGGGAAAAAAAAGAGCACATCTGATTTTGTGAAAGAAGCATTTTACTGTTAACCTATTAAGAAAGTTGATAGCCGTAATTATTAATCAAATTACAATGCCATAGAGTTGTAATTAACTCTAGTGYCAATTAATACAGAAAAGCCTCAAGACTAGAGTCTAAATTGTTATACACAAAGGTTTTTATCTCCCTRTTTTCTTTGCTGCAATGATCATTCTTACAGTACATATCTGGTTCCTAAAATCACTGTTTTCAGATGACTGGAAGGATATTACATGGACTTGTCAGCATCATGAGGATTTCCCTGGGAAGAGATGAAGTTCATGAGGGTTTTATCTTTTGTTCCTCACTTCACTGAAAAGCATTTAATGTTGGTGTTCATGCCTAGTTATTTCTATATAACWTGCTCTTTAGCCATCTTCAATATGACATTTTTTTTTCCTGTATTGGTAGTAAGAATTTCTACTGTTGCAGTTTTTCTCTGCTTCTTGTCCTTTTGCTCTGCGATTCAGAAAGTCTGTCTCTATCTTCTCTACAAGTGCCCCTTGTCTAGCGAAAGATATCAATTAGGTATTGCTAACCTTAACCTTCTCTTTTCCAAGGTAAGCCAAAGCACTTTCTTTTAAATCAATTTCACATATTTTAGTTGAGTCAAAATGTTAAAATTGACTCTAAGTCATTTTAAAAATTTGTRTCTTGTATGCTTCCAAATGTGATGCCTTTTTAAATTTTTTTTAAAAAAAAAGGAAAAGGAAAGGGGAAAAGTCTTGGCTGACTAAAGTATCAACAGCAATAACAAAACAATGTGGAAATGCTAGGACTAATTTTGAATGTCCTCATTATTTATTAAAAATAGTTAAAAATACCATTAATTAACTGAACTTCATGTTATTGATGTTAGATTGCATCTATAAYCCAGCTAAAATCTCTGAAAGCTAACCCAGAAATTTTTTTCCTTTGCTGAAATTTTCAGTAGAATTGCTCCTTACGTGATATTTGGAAGTATTCCAGGCAATGGCATACTGCAGTTGACCTTAAAAATTCATGTAATCTTTTCTGCTAAGGTATGAGAACTTTTCAAGGATCAGAACATAGAGCTCTATAAGTGGAGATATAATGGGACTTCTTTCTAATTCTATTCCTGCCTAGAATCACAGCAAAAGTAGAACAAGCAGATCAAAGAAAGTATAAAAGACCAGACTTGCAAACTTCATCAAGCCTTTAAAGAAAAGGGCATGAAAGTGAGCTTGTTTCACTATCACGGATTAAAGATCACATTCCAAGAATAACTTGATTCTTAGATGCAAAAACAAGCAGAGAAATTTAGTTGAGGTGTGAAAACAAAGAGTCAAGCAAATAACTACATAGAACATAGTACATAGGAATTGTGGGTCTTCTTACTTCAGAAAAAAAAGTAAGTAATATTTTGATTAAAAAGGTAAAATTTAACATTTAATKTTAAATTAACGCTTAAATTGACACAAAACCAACATTAAAACAGAAACCTTTCCTRCATAAAATCATAAAATATTTTGTAAGAGAGAGGCAGATAAGGGAATTTTATGTTCTCAAAAGGTATATATTAAAATAAAATTTGATAAATTATTTTAAACAAATTTATGATGGGAAGCATGAAACAGTTAATCATCTCTTTCCATATTGTTTTCATTACTTGAGTAAATTTAGAAGATTTATTCCTAGAATAATAGAAAAAAAAATCCAACCCTTCCACATTTTAATAATCTATTTTATTTTACATTTCTAAGATCAGATGGCAAATGTTCATCTCCAGAGTGATTCATAGTGATAAATCCTATTGAATTCTTATCCCATTATGTGTTCTAGCAGTGGTATCTAATGCTTCATGAAAAAAATATGCGAGAGAATATTTTTCAAAAAAACTGTAATTTTACTCCTGACATAACAATCCTGAGATATACAAAATAGTTCAAAAGCTGAGCCTAGAACCTGAAATTAATAATTCTGTTACATATTTAAAATCATAGACTTGACAGAACAGTCTTTTTTATGCATTACTCTAATTTTTCTTGTCTCTACACACTATCCAGAGACTCTTTTCCTCTGTTTAACTGGGAATAGCAATCCTGTTCTTTCAAATGTTCTAACATCATCACATTACAAATAAAATAACTGTGTTTAATGCACGCTAGGCTAAACTTTGCGTGGTTTTTTTTTTTTTTTTTTCTGTCTTACCAGTTAAAAGGATGGTTGACTTGAAAGTTAGTTCTTTTACAGCTCTACTATATGGTGTAAAAAACTTCACGTGAATCTTGCCCCTCACATCTTTAGAAGCTGATTACTGTCTGTATCCATCAATACAGATTGTAGCTGACCAAATCATACTTTGTCAGTATATTTCTCTTTCCAGTGATAAGTTACTAAAAATTATGGACCCAAAGTTACCTAGAAAGAATGAGACATATGTGAATTGTCTGCCTACACTTTTACAGTTTTAATAATTCCCCTCTATTTTTACTTGAAAATTTTATGAGGTATTTCAGAAGCTTTTTTCCTCAAAGGAGAGTAGGGAAACTGGGGCATTGATGTCAGCGTCTGTGACAAACTCACTCGCATATTTCAAACCTTCTGTAAAAGAGAAAGCAGATAGGATTAATCACACCGAGTTTTCAGGTAGAGACGAAGGCAGAGAAATAAACATGCGGAAGAATGTTTTAGTTTCTCCTACCTCATAACTTACAAAATGGGCCATGCTTAGAATGTCAGATCTGTTGACATCCCAGTCTGAATGGGGAGCATTCTGGTGGAAAAGGAACTCATCCCAATTTTATATGGAAAAAGTAGATATCGGGTCTAATTTATGAAAAGGCTCTGAAGTGCAGCAAAATCCAGTGGCACTGGATAGTGCTATACCAGTTCTCTTTCCAAGTTGCTGTCCTGATTAGGCGAAGTCATGTATTATCTCCACAGCTCCCAGTCTCCATTCTTAATAGAAGGATTAGGTTTAATAGGGACAGTTTGTGTTAATCTGGTCTTTAAAATGTAATGCATTAAGTAAGTACTATTCTTTAGTCTCTTTCCCTACACTTTTCACTTTTTCACTTTTCATGATAACATCTATAACTTATATATTTTCAAGCCATCCCAGTTACTYTTATAAGTCAAAATCTAGGATTCTGTTTTCTATGTACTTTAAACCACAGCTTGTATCTTTTTCTTACAGTTATTGTTTTTTCATACTCCATATATTTCTTTTTTAAAGATGGAAAAGAACAAAATATTTGTCTTCTTAATATGCTATTATTAATGTGCTTTTAAGAGGCTATTAAAATATCCCAGTATCTATATTCCTTCAATTGTATTTCATCTATGATAGTGCTTCTACTGTGTTTTGTTAATTCAATATCAAGTTTTTATTAAAAATAGAACAGATCCCGATGAAAAAAGAAATAGAGACTAGAACATGTCTGTCAAGAAAATGCCTTTCTTGGTTTCTATCCTGAGTGTAAGCAGGGAATCCTTAAATAGTTATTAATTGATAAACAAAACAAAGAAAATACCTCTTGATATCCAAGAATACTAAAGGAATCACAGTGGATTCAAAATTCAAAAAAATAGTCATTACTATTTAATCCCTGTCAGCTTTAAAAGGATAAGTTTTAACTGTATCTTATTAGGTTCCAATCTATCACTTCATTTTACTGCAGTTATAAGAGTAGGGTTGATAAAAATATTGAATGCTTTACTTTTATTTTCTGGCAAATGATGCAAAAATAATTTGAAATGATGAGGAATTTTATGAAGTCTCCAAGAACCTTTTTTGAAAAAGAGAAAAAAAAAGAAGCAGTAAATTTTCATAATGAAAATAAACCTGAGGAGCTGATTACTTCTAAGATATCAGTTAGAATTTTAAGGAAAACTGTATACTTCAGACATATAATTATAGGTAATAACASTTCGTCCAGTTTCAGTTTGGGAGGGAAAAACATTTCATGGAGAAAGTTACTAAATATGTCTTATAAGCTTTCTGTCTCATTATTATTTTTGGTTGCTTGTTTTCTTTAATAATAAAACTCATATTATTAGTAGGCATTAAAATGCTTTTCTCGCCAAGAGTCCAAATGTACTGTACTCTACAACCTCTTTTCATAAGGTAACCTAGGCTCTTAGCTATTTACCACTATGGTTTTAAAAAAGCAAGTTCAAATTAGGTACCTGGATTATGTGATCTGGCTCGCAATAATAAGATTTAATAAAATTTACAGGTCTGATTTATCTACTTGGGTTGATGAGTACATACTCAAAGCAAAGTGACTAAGCTCTGTGGACTTAACCCTTGGCTTCAACACATCACCAAGATTCAACACACATTATATTTTTAGGCATGTGTAACGACACATTTCTCTGTGCTCCTGTCTTTTTCATTTCAGAACATTACTTGTGGCTCATACCAATTAAGTCTTTTTCCCTTCCCTGGTGACTGGCAGCTGTTCTGTTGACTGATGAACTGATCTTAACCTTTTTTTCTTTTTTTTTCCCCTTATCACTTTGCTTGTGCCTTAGCTTTTATTTTTGTTTCACCTATACTGAGCCAGCTCTTCCCTTTATTTCAACCAGATCATGTGTTGTGGACACCACCATGGTAGTTTGCAACTCATTGCTCATTCTCTGCCCTTGTCCAACAAAGCAGGAAATTTGGCAGGGTTATTGACCCAGAAAATAATTATATTTAATTCAAGCTTCTGGGCAATAGCTTAGTATAGCATTACCAGCCTTTAATTAATGTGTMCTAATTGTATACTTTGGAATAATGGCACTATATTAATTATCTTTGGCATCATAAATTAAAAAAAAAAAAGCCATAGAATGTACAATGAGCATAAATCCTAYGTTTGTATAAAACAGGTCTTATATTAATGCTTAGATTCTACACAGGCAGTGCTATTGGAAATATTGAAGAGAGATGGGAGATAGATAAAAATGCATGACTTGAATAAAACATCAAAACAATGGTAGCAGGATGGGTATGTCATTTTATGTACTTGATCCAATATATTTTATACAGGCAAAAGTCTTTTATAAAATGAAAAAGATTTAACAAGATTAATTTGAAATCTTTTCCAAATGGAGGTTCTTTCAAAGAGGTGATATCATWTTTTTTTCTCAGGGAAGAAAATATATTTCTTTTAGTGAGGCGACCAAGAACTTTGTCTGTATTTCTCATGACTCTATTACTTTCGTAACTCTTCAAATTTCAGTCACATAATTTTTTAAAGGGATTCATATTTTCTTCCATGATGATTCTCCTTTCCACTCATTTCCTTGTTTTCCTTTGAGTCAAACCTGTCAGCTTCCACATGATTTTGTTTTTTAGGCCGACAAGCTCTTCTGTCTGCCTCAATTAAACCTACAGGAACATTTACCATAGACTTGAAAATCCCTAGACACATTCTCATTTTAAAAGCCCTCAGGGAATGTGTAATAAATATAGCAGGACTATATGAAATAGAAATAACTGGAAGAAGCTTTTCCTCTTGGATTCTTTATATATGTGTGTGTATATGTGTGTGTATATATATACACACACATGCACAAGTAACATATTTTGTGTGTACATAATGTGTATTTGTGTGTAAATTATGAAGTGCTAACAGCAGTAACATAATAATATGGTAACAGCTCTCTCTATATATTAGTTTTAAAATTTACCTTCAGCCTTATGACTGCAATCATTTGAGCAACAAATTTTAGAGTCATTCAGGGGAGTACCAGATGTGAACACATATGTCTGGCAGTGTCCCCATGAATGATCTCAATTGCTTTCCTAGTCTTTACCTAGATTGCTTCATTTTTAAAATGATATTCCTAATCCCTCGATTTTTCACAAAGTTCTCTGAGCTCTGTGGAGCAAATGAGGTGCTAAGCTCTTTTTATTAGCTATAAAATAAGAAAAAAATAAATTAGCAAGTAATTTGAGGCCTATTGGACGTGATTTGAATGCATATTTTAAAAAGTTTTTTTTTATTATTTCTAACTAAAAAAATAAKTATGGAGAATAATCTGATAAACAGAAATTGTAAAAAATTCACAAGAGGAAGTGTGGTATGTTCGTGTCTGTTCATTTTATTATTAGTATTATTTGTATTTGACCATGATTAATCAATCTGTGGTATTCATGATCACAATTTAAAGCAAAGATTAAAATTAGTTTTAACTTAAGGCATGTGTCTAAGAATAAGTTTATCAGGAAAGTAAACACTTTGGATCTCAAGACTGAAAGATTATTACTTGCTAATGGAACCTGGACATACTACTGCACAATCAAATAAAAAATAAATGTACGTCTCTCTCTGAATTTATGGTTAGGGCTGGAATTATTATCAGAGATATGTTCATACGCTAATGCAGCATAGACTTCAATTTTGTTCTTTGCATTGTKATTAGATATCTTCAGAATAAAAATATAAAATAAAAATATAGTTGTTTGAATGAAAACAGATGTCAGTAATTTCTTTGCAGTGTTTAATGCATTTATTTATTTATTTGTGTATAGACTATTTATTTTTGTAGAGTATCATTTCAGTATTCATTATTCAAAATATGGCATATACGGATTGCTTGTAATTTTTTTTCAAATTTTGCAAATAAATTTATCAAATGTCAGGGAAACGATGTAAACACTGTGAAAAGGCTCAGTAAAACAATAGAATTGCTCTCTGCGTTTGTAGCAACCCAGGCAATGACAACTAATTGCCTTAAGATACATGGAAAATCAAAGAGACTGGCTTGCGGTAAGGGCATTATGCTATTTGGAAAGCACTAAATACTAAAGGAAGAGTGCTATGGAGCTCCAATAGCATGCAGATGCCTAAGCCCAGCATGAGACACAGGTTGCTGATCAGGATGACTTATGAGTCACCTAGTCGAACTTGTCTCAAGTCTCTTGGGAAGGGACTATAACAGATCAGAGKGTGAGATAAAGATCATCTATGTGATCAACTGACATGATTTATGTCTTCTGAATTTTAAGCATTTTAAAATATGATTATTTCGGACCCAAAGGACTGCATCTTGAAGGAAGAAAAGAAAAAAAAAAAAAACAACCCACACTTTGGCTATCTTTTCAAACATACAGAGAGTCAGTCTGTTTGTAAAGTCATTTGCAGCTGGTGAAAGTGCTGTAGAAAGTGCCTTTGAAGCCCAGCTTCTGGTTGTCCATGAAGAAAACTCCACTCTTGCAAGCCAAATAGCCAGGTGATTGGCCTGAATGTAACATTTGGTTATAATACATTTTCTACCTTTAATAAAGATTTGTAAATGCACCATCATAAATTAAGAATACCTATAGCAACAAGAACKGTTTTTTATTTGCTAATAGGCCCAAATCAAAACATCACACAATATTTTTTTAAGCACCTCAAGTAAGTGATCCAGTTGAGTCACCAGCTGTGCAGGCAAGTTGCACTGTTTATGATTCAGACAAATTTTGTGAATAGCAGTTATCAGAGTAGAGCCAAGTCTTTTCATTATCATGCAGCATCACACCGCAGTCATACCTTAAAGGCTGCTGTGGTGCTAGGTTGCTGTACATTGATGCACACTGTGCAGCCAAGGCTAGCTGTGAATTTGGAATGATGCTGCATGACAAGTTGCAAGTTTCAAATCTATTGAGCCATTGTGCTCACAGCATTCCCGTACAGCTGTGAGACGAGAATGGCTTTCTGTCACCATTTCAGATTTAATCATTTCTATATCTATGGCTTTTGTTCTACTTGGAGGATTTAAAATCAGATTCAACTGTTGTATGAATATAGGATTTGTACCACGTGCAGGACTTGACTCTGGCAAGCACGTGGTTCCTGTTATCCCAATCTTCTAGTTCATTTGTGCGGTGAGCCCTTTCCCCAAAAAGATATTAGGGAGAACCCGGGGATTCCCAAAAGCCCAGCGCCAAACCCCAGCGCCCGGTCTCACCCGAATCCTAGCTAGCTACTCGGCAGAACATGCCCCGGGCGGGTCACCGAACTCTCAACTCTGCCTCCGATGGTCCCAGGGCGGAAGGTAAGTTAGTGGAGGGCCCCCACACCCACGGAATGCCTGTCCCACCGAGGCAAGACACGCACGCACATGGGGGTGCAAAGTGGGAGCCTTTATTCTGGAACAAACATTCCTTTTATAGCCGTCTCAACAGGGCACAAACTCTAAGGATCATTGGGTAAGGGAAAAGGTTCTCAGGGGTGTGATTGGGTAATGGGAGGGTTCAACAAATGACTGACAGGGCCAGGTGCAGGGGAAGATTCGGGAGGGTTCAGGAACATTCTACAACACAAGTGTAATGAACAAAACAGGTCTCAACAGTTAACATTACAAATACAACAAATAAATGTAACAAATCAATACACACATAAATGGGGGCTCATCTTGAGCACACGCGTAAGGGTGCAGGCCTAAAATGGTCTGCAACACATTTGGTTCCATCGCATGATGTCCCACCCTCAAACATATTGACTGTCCCCATCTCCCCAGGAGAGAGTTGTCCACAAACTTTGGTAGGGCCTATTCCGTCTCATCCTATAGGTTAATGATGAAGGTGTTAGCCTAGATAATTCCCAGGGTAGGCCCCAGAGGACCTCCACTTATGATTATCTAAGAGGTAAAATTGTCCACAAAAAAATATCTCYTTAGAAGGCAGGAGACATGGTCAGTTTTGACACTGGATATGAAAGGAACGTACAAGACTGTCCCAGGAAAGCTGGTAACAAATTTTGCTGGCAATATGTTACAAATACTGAACAAAATTTTTCAGTGAGTAAAAGATGATGGCAACTGCAACAAATTGCAGAAGGACCTCATAATATGATGTAATTTGTCAGTAAAGTGATAGATGAATTCTATGCAGCTGAAGTAGAAAAAAATACAATCAAATCTGCCTACAGAGTGATGAGCTCTGAGTAGTCTGCACCAGTCTGGAATGAAATCTTAAGATTATAATGAAGTTGGATGGAAAGGTTAGCTTGGTGCTTAAAAGCAATACTAGACTAAAAAGTAAATGGAATGTTATAAATTACCAGGAAAAAATAAGGAGCATGAGTATAAATGTGTGATACACCTACCTGGAAACCGTAAGTAGTTTGGGGGCCCCATTTTCAAAAGAAAACTGAAACAGATACAAGAATGAATGACAAAATTGCTGCAGGAGAGAATGCAATAACTTTCTTTACAAGAATAATTAAGGAGACAAGGAAAATTTAACCAGAAAAGAGATGACATAGGATATCCTATTAATAGGATACAATTGTGAAGTTATTAGTTGCATTAAAATAGTTGCATTAAAAAAAAGGAAAAAAGAAAAAAAACAGCAAGGAACATAAAGAAAAACTCTTTGTTGTCAGGCTCAAATAAAATAAAGGGATTATATCTGAGGCAAAATAATGCAGACATATGCACAATTTAAGCTGTAGAGCTCACTGCTAATGATGTTTCAGAAGACAAATGGCTTTCAGATGGATTCAAAACCAAGTACAAAAACACATGGTGCTATGGGAAGAGCAGCAAAGAAAAAAAAAAATCAAAAACACATCTTTGCCTCAGGAACTCTTTGAGCTGCCGACCACTATGAGAGAAAAAGAAGGTATATATGTATTTTTATATATATATAATATATATATAAGAGGCTACTTATATTTCTTCACAGGTCACTTCTAGCTACTGGAGATGAGACGATAGTGAATGAAGTAGCCTTCTGTTTTGAACACAGTTTGACTGTATATCACACTTTTACCCTTTGCCTGTTTGTTCTACTTTGCTGAGTTATTTGAAAAGGTTAATTTACGTTCATTGAGAAAATTCTGTTGTACCTTCCAATTGCTGTGTTTTCACTAAGCATTTTATTCAAGGAACCTAACATGTTGCAACATGCTAGCACCTAATTTCTAATGTTGAGCAAATCTTAATATTTCCTACAAGCTTTCCCCCCCACTCCTTTTTCTTTGTAACAGATATTTATGACAGAGTTTTATTCTTTTTATGCTATTACATTGTTTTATACTGTAAAAATGATTGCAGCACAGAGGTGAGAGGAAGATGCTGTTAAGAGACTTAAGATGGCCTATGATCAAAACTAATGCCACAGTCATACAGAGTTTTCTTCCTAAGGAAAAATAAAGCATGCATCTGTAATCCTGTTAATGGTTTTTAGACTGCTCATCAATTCTGGAGGTATACATTTTTTTCAGGTATCTGCAGCTACTATGAAAATTCATCTTGATTGTCCTCAAAATCCGTTTATTCTTGACCCTGTGCATTATCATACTTATTAAGGCAAGGATAACTTGTACTGAATAATTAAATTATTTCTATTAAGATGTAACATTGTAACAAAAGCCTGCAGTAAGCTGCAATCTGCTTCATCCTGTTCTGCTCCTGCAGACCAGAAATTCATATTTAAAGGAAAAAGATGACATTCTGTCCCTGCAGATATATGCCATCCTTACAAAGGCCAGCTGTTTGCTTGCCCTTGATAACACTGGTGAGACCTGTGTTTTTTCTCAATTGGTTTGCATGAATTTAACTAATCCATCTGTAAGAAAGAAATATAGGATAATATATAGTGTTGTAATAGGGTGAGTCATAGAGATGCTAGTGTCAGACTGATTTTTTTTCCCATGTGTTCCCACATGCCATGGATCAAGATGACCAAAAGTCCCTCTAATGCTGGATATTTCAAATATTTGTATATATGAATTGTGTATATATGTATATATATATATACACATATATATACATATGTATACATATACACATATATATATGAATATGTATATATGAATATTTGTCTGTATATATGAAGGCATTACTTATTTTATGCTGTCATATATATGATGCCTATTCAAAAGGAAAGTAAATCAGTAAACTAAAACTTACTAAAGAAAACTGTTCTAATTCTGCAAGGAATGAGAGAAAGAATTATTGGCAAGTGAGGGGAAAGGGCCAATAGTGGAAGCTGTGAGGAAAATTGCCCTTCTCCTCTGTCCCCATTGACATTGACTCTCTGATATGTATTTCATGTCATATGACAGGCAATTTACTGTGCTTCTACACAGTGTTCACACCTCCTTCCTAATCAATMCTGTGTCAAAACTAAACTCTACAGTTAACAAATCTCTGATGTAAAAATCTGTASTAGTTGGATTAAGTTATAAAATAAATTTTTTAGTCCAATGAAAATGTTGGAATTTTCAGACCTTTTTTTCTTCGTACAACACAAAAGAATATAATATTTAAAATCCAATAGAAATTCTTGGTAATGTTGAATTAAAAATATAAAGTGTTTTTCTTGTTTATTTTGTATATATACTTTAGAGAATACCATTAAAAATTGCATTTATCAGCATAAATATATTTAACTGGATTTATTTCAAATGAAAGAGTTTAGTAGGGATGAAAATTAAAATACTGGCTTGAAATTAGAATAGTAAAATTGAAATTTAAAATGTCTCATTTTGAAAAAAATAGGAAAAAATATTATTATGCTCTTATAAAATAATCTGAATTTAACACCAGCAGCAAAAAGTTCTAGTAAGCAACGTTCATCATCTTTTTATGAATGAACTCCCTTTGTTTTCACGTGGCTAGTTATCAGGCTCAAACCTGACCTTAGTTCTCCATTAATTCTTTGTCCTGACCAACAGAGAAGATATAGTCAAGCAATCAAGCCACAGTAAGATTGCAATAATATATTCATATATTCCAGCACCTTCTAGCTTTGCTTAATGAATAACTTATATCAGAAGAGTTGTTCTGTTCTTTGCACCTGAGATGGGTTGTTCTGTAAGAACTGACCATAGAACATTCACATATTTCCTTAGATAAAATAATTATTCACTTAAAAGTAAATCTTGTGGCCACAAGGATGCTTGGATAGGACACAGCAACTTCTATGGCTAAAAGTTTAGCTCTAAATCTCTGCATTATTATACTGGACTTCATATATGCACAACAAAATATAGTTCTACTCTTTCATATATTTTATAATCCCAAAGGCTTCTTTATGTGATCCACATCACCGACTTCAAGGGTGCTAGTTAGTAGTAAAGACATGCATGAGAAGGCCCATTTGTGAAATCTTTAGTATTTAAACTACTAATAGTCACCGAAAAAAAAAAAAAAAAAAAAGATTTTTAAGTGATTATATTTGGGCATTATTAGATTGGCAAGAAAAAGGAAAGAAACAGATCAATATAGAGCACATAGGATTAAGATTTTCCATGCCCTATTCTGATTTCAGCCAGCTCCTGTTCAGCAACATTCATACAGTGACACTGCCAGGAAGGACCTTCTAATATCAAATGACAGTCTAAATATTTCTGCTTTCTTTGACTTTTTAAAAATGTTGTAATGTTTTAACTTGAAAAAAAAAAAAGACTATTATTTCACATAAAGTCACATATGAGGACTCACAGAATTATGTAGGCAACTGGGACTCAAGTAGTGAAGATTGTTACCTCTGCCCGTTTGTATATATCTGACTTAATCATCTTTAGTACAGATAATATATCTGAAGTAATTTCATTCTGAACTAATTCATGTTTTCTGCAATACACCAGATTGTTTTCTTTCTCTACCTTTTATACAGTATACGTACTGTAGTATGGTCTAGGAAAAAGATACCTTTGTAGCTCTTTTTTTTTTTTCCTTTACTAAATGATTCTAAAATTTCCATTTTTAAAAAAACTGATGTTTCTTTTTTATAATTTYCCTTTTGTAACCGCTTCTGTCAGATAAGTGAACTGCTACACTTTTGCCTCCTGAACATCGGCTAGGTTTCACTGATAGTTATTGTTGTAAGTTCAAAGCAGAACAACTCCAAAAAATGTTCAGCTGACAAAACTCCACTGTGCTGCAGCAGTAGGCCACCATCTGCATTTCTCTTCTGAATTCATTTTTAACTGTATATTATATGACAGAAGAATTCTATCCTATTCTTTGGGAGCTTATTCTCTTTTCCTTCATCATTTCCAAACAGCTCATGTTTTTTCCTTGCTATTATCTCCAAAGGTCTGCAAATTCTACAGAGCTGCAGGTGACTTTTAAGAGAAGTGAGGAATGGATACAATGGATAATACAAAGAGAGATAGTCCTCAGCAGAAAGGAGAAGTTACCTGCAGAGTAAAATGTATCCAAATTCTAATGACACATTCTCTATTGGAGTTACTGCTCTGTTCTGTTTTGGAAGACGAAGTTATTCTCCTACACTTAATTTAATTTACTGTTTCTGAGCTGGCTGCCAGATTTCCAGATCACCAAAATTATAGTCTTAACATCTGCCTTTTTCTTCCTTTTTATCATTGAA
>PTEX01000398.1:385826-412104 GCA_003342815.1 Eudromia elegans | reverse complement strand
CATGAGCTTTATTTTTATCGCTGCTAATGAAGGAATGGTAAACTTGAGTAGCTGGAGAGCTATCAACAGGCTGAGGTAGCCAACAGGAACTGGAAAACATAATGTGATTCAAACACTGGCAAATTCTTTCCATTCCCCTTGTTGCAYGACCGAGTAATATCACTGAGCTTTTCACGAAAGAAAGAGGACACTTCCACCCTGCACATACTGGGATGGTCTGTGTTTCCATATGACATAAAAACACATTCAGCATTGCCACTTGCAGTGGCTGCAGTTTACTTTTCCATAAGGAATGTTTTGAACAATGAACAATGTTTTTTTTTGAACAATGCTTTTACAGTTTCAAAAATATATATATATCTTTTTTCTTTTTTCTTTCTTATGCTAATAATGACTTCAGCTGCATATTAATATTAAGTTACTCACTACATTTACTTCTAAGAATATTTGTAGTGAATAGTAATTCGTTCTGAACAGATATAAGCCTACCATTCATGGAATTTTTCTTACCCTGTGGGGAGAATGATTTTCTCCTCCACTATTCAACAGCAAATTGCCGCTGCACAGAACTCAGATACTTTTTTTTCCTGATATCATTGATATAGATAGGAAGGTTCTATGAGGTACCAAAGTAATGAAAACAAAACAAAACAAAACAAAACATTATAAAAAATCACTACCAAAAACAAACAAACAAAGTTACATCACTAGTTCTTACAGATCTGCTACACTTTATGAAATTTTCTGTTACAATCCAGAACATTACAGACAAAAATTTCCTATTCATTTTAACTAAGCAAAGAAGCAGGAATGGTATACCCYGGAAACCACTTTTTTCCCAAAAATGAGATGTAGATCCTTTTTAYTTATTGTATAAATATATACTTAATGCACTATAAACTAACCTCTACTATATAATTTGGCAGATAGTGGTCTACTCTGTATGCATATAGTCAGGTATTTGCATATTATACTTTACAACTCTAACTGTAGTATTCAGATAAAGCAAGTGTTGATAAGCAGTATGTGGGATGGCATCTGTATTACAGTGAGATGTATACACAAATTTAAGACAGATTTACAGCTGAAGCAATTGATTTTGAAATGATTCATGGAAAAATGTAAAATTTATTTTCTTCAGTAAGGATATCATGTATCCTTATGCATAAAAACCTTTCAGGGCAGGTGTAGGTGGAGAACTTGGGTTATCATGGTTTAACCTGGAACAAGAAAAAACTTGTYAAAATCAAAGGACTTATGACAAGCCTCTGGCATACAAGAAAAGAAGGAAYGCATATTCCTAGCATTCTCAAATAAGAGAACAGCACTACACATTTAGCCATTTATAACACTTTCCAAAGTGATCAATATGCCTTCTGATGAAAGTCTSTCTCTAGGAAGTGTGCTTTTCACCTGTTTAGAATGCAGGCATTAGTGATATCAAATATAACAAAGATTTATGAACAAGCACTTACTTTATGGTTACCTGGATATAAGACAGTTGCCCTAACAGTTTCTGATTGTATTCTGCTGGCTCTTTATAATATATATATGYATAATACTTTATATTCACCAGACAGCATAGTTGGTTATTTTTCTGCTTCACGTTTYTTACCTTATTGTCTTACAAACTCCCTCTTCATTTCCTTCACAGAAACATCAGACCCGATACTCTTTGCTTTATGACTGCACTGCAGTGGTTCAATRCAAATATGAACACGTAGAACCTTGAAAAAGGCACTGCTCAAACTAAAGGTCAGCGTTGAATTTGGTGTAATTGAGATGTGGAAAATATATCTATTAGACCCCCCTATCTGTTCCTTAAAGGGAAGTCAGAGCTTTAAGTTACGTACTTTAAGACTTACATACAGCCCATCTTTGTAGCACCTTCCTATGTCTTGCCTGCAGGCATCCGTGATTTTGCAAATCTAGAAGCCTCAAACTAATGACTTTGGAATATTGTGAAAAAACTCTAGAGACCTCTTCAGAATTAAATGTTTTCCCCAAGGTGATTAGAAAGCAAGTTTCTATTTAAGCCTGTTTTTATCCTCTACAGTAAATTTTATTTGGTCCTRGATGTACCTTTATATGATAATTGTTTGTACTTTACCAACTGTCAGGTTGTTTCTGTATCCCAGCTGTGCCGTTAATCCCTGAGGGAGTGGTTGTGTGCTATGGTATTTAGCTGTACTTCTCACTATTCCTCACCATCCTGATTTACTCCCTGCAAAGATATTATTCCTTTTGAGATTTGAGAATTTTTATTTTTTCTGCCTTTTCCCTATAAATGGATAACTTGGATACTTTGCTTATGAACAGGGCCCTTGTTGCCCTTCATCGTCTCTGGCTCGTCCAGGTAAACCAAARCTGATACTAAAAAAAGTGGAAAAAAACACAGCTCCCTCTCATTTGACCTCCCTGATGCATGTCTGATGCTAAATTTATCAATAAGTGAACAGCACATTGGGAATTTTTGTTCATAAGCAAATTTGAATACAATTTTGAATTTTGAATACAATTTGAATATAAATAATTCTTTGATACCCATTGATAAACTTTATTATAAATTGACATGATTCCCTTGGTGATACGAACGCTGGAGGTGGAAAAGGCAAGCTCATACATAGCAGGTCTTCATTTAGTTTCTGCAAATTAAGAATCTCACCTTCCACCCAGTGTTCCTTGTTCTCCTTTTACCTCTCCAAGTAGACTGATAAATTCACAGGAATTTATCATCATCTTTCGCCTCAGAATCAAGCCCCTGAAGGGCTTTCTTGTTTCCATATGCAAAATGCAGGCAGTTGACTTATGAGCATCATAGAACASCAAAAGCATGGTAAAGGTTCAATTTTCAGAGTGCCAAATCTGTCTGCCCTGGTGTATACTACTATGAGTGGAAAGGCATCTGAACAGCAAATGGTCAAATTTGCTGGTGGAAAGACTGTTGCAGGTACCTCAAGAAAGTTGGGCAACATGACAGTAAATTACACTCATTGTTGATGGCTACATGGGAATACAAATTGCAAGGAAAAAATTAATCTACCTATATACATTGATGACTTCTGAACTAGTTGTCACATCTCAGGCACAAAAAAAAAAAAAAAAAAAAAAGGAAAGGAAATCAAAATCTATGGGGTGCATTGTGAAGTTTAATGAAGCTATATGCTCAAATAATAGCATCAGTCAGAAATTAATAAGCTGCTGAACAGCATTAAAATGAGACTAGAGTATACCATAGCAGCAATATTCTGCACTGTGTGTTTTGTGATATGGGAAATGCWGCTTGGATGCAATTGTATTTTTTAACTCTCTCATCCTCCTCCTAAAAGCAGGAAAAGTTGAACTCCCTGTACAGATATCAAAGGGGGCTCCAAAGTTCCAAAGCAATATAAAATTGCAGCATTTGAAGTTGACATCATTGCACAGCCTCAATTTGTGGTTCAGAGAAATCCTGCCACCCTTGTGACTAAGAACAGAAATCTAGACTCTGTGCTGAGATGAGCTGACATGTCACCACTGGTACCTTTCTCTGTGTGAAAAAAAATTTATTAAGGAAAGCAACAGCTGAGAAAGGAGCCAAAGATAAGTTTTTAAACTCTTTCCTTTAGTTAAAMCCTTTTACAATCTCTATATTTGTTGGAATTTTTTTACAGTTCTTGTTTTATCAAGGCATATGATGACCATGGTTAGGTGAGGAATTAGTTTATTCTTCACARTAGTACATATGATGACACAATTCATTACAATGTAATATTTCTTTTCCTCTGAAACATCATATATMGGTTCTTACTGGATTTATGGTTCTAGAGATAGCCTCACACAGGATTAAAGATATATAACACCATAACATTGCTATAACACAGATGTAATGGAAGGGGGGAAATTACTGGATTCTGAAATTATATTATTCATTTAAAGAATTACTATAAATAATTAATAGCTGTTACTGACAGCTATTAATTGCAGAAATTGTCCATTAAAAATATATTTGGTTGCTTTCAGTTGAGTCAGATAATTTTGCAAGAAGTATCCTTAAATTTAATGGAAACACCACACTTTTTAATTTCTGAAAAAATTACTGGTGATACAAGGCAAGATAGATGGTTTTAATATATTCTCCAAAACAAAGTTGAGACAGAATTGGTAGTGTTGGTAGCAGGATTAGTTTGAGTAACTTATGTTAACTATGTGTTTTAATGCTAATCTGATACCAATAGGGCTGAATATTTTCAGATTCTTAAGACATTAATATCCTCTGTCAGGTTTCTTCAGGGAAAAGCCTGCAGTATATTTTCAAACATCTTAACATGGTGGTAGAAAGGCACTTCTGGAGGTCTGTATAACCTGTTGCACATACTCTTAATACAAGGTGGAGAGTAAAAGACAGACACTTTTTATGGTGATGCTTGAAGGTCACTCAGGTCACTTGGACCAACTGTTGTGGAGGTGCCTGTGACCTTAAACGTAAGTAGTCCAGATGATGCTGTTTTACTGTGGCCACACAGGRGTGTCCTATGCAACACCACCACTAATTGCTACTCATTTGGTTGTAGAGGAGGAAGTTGACCAATCCTTTCCATTTTAGCAGCTTGCTCTCTATAGGAGAATTTGTAAAGCTATGTCCCTATTCCATTGTAATTTCTTTTGTTCTCTCCCCAGATGTTCACAATGATCAGAAAAATAATCCTTTCTGCCTTAGTGCGGTGCATTTGTATCAAGAAACAGACTCTTGTATCTGYAAGGCTTCACCACTCCTCTTTTCCMCCATATTCTTTAAAGTGAGAACGTGTGGAGAAGAGTGATCTTTTTCTTTTGCATTGACTTCCCCGGGTTTCATACCAGACCCCTTTCACAAGTGCTCATAAAGTCCCTTCAGCAAACTCAGTAGATTTTTCCCTCCCACGCCTTAATTTCAACCTTACTTCCTAATTCTACAAAAGCTTTCAGTGTGACTGCAACATTTAATAGGGGATTTTGGTCACCTTCTTTTCGCTTTACAAAATCCAGGTGACACAAGTTGGAAAAAAACAATGTAGGTAATAAACTGTATCTGAACCTGCCTTGGCCTTGCCCAAGGGAAATAATTCTGCAAATCCTTTAGGCAGCTTTGAGACAGATGGTAGCTTGCCTGAGGGATGCTAAAAAAGGGTTCGCTGCAGAAAGACACAGAAAGCAAGTGATGGGGAAACACTATGAAGGTGATTCGGCTGTATTCACTGTAGCTTGCTCTCAGTGTTGGTTTAATCACTTGAAATTACAGGTCAATAATGCTGTGAGGAGTAGATGTCTGAAAAGCAAAACTGCTGCCAGGGATATTCACTGCTGTCTATGTGTATTTGTTCTGAATAGAAATTAGATATGCTGAATCTCTCCCTGTATTTTTTAATAATGATAATTTTATACCCCCAAACACAAATATATATAAGGTTATRCATAGATAAAACTATATATAAAATATACGTGTATTTAAAGATATGTTTTTGACATGCCAGAATACCAGTGGGTTGGAAAGGTATGTAAGGGCTGGAGGGCAAAATTTCCCACAATTAAATTTTGTTAACAGTGCTGTCACTTTTCCTCAGGCTTTCCCATCAGATATTTATATCTTTTCTGCATGAGAAGCCAGGCGTGATTGCATCTCATGGTGGAGAGTGACTTTGGTGAGATCGCAAAAGCGCAGCTCCCAGAGAGCAGATTGCAGGGGCCTTTATGGGAACCATAGGGAAAATCTCCCCAGAAAACTTTGCCTGATCAGTTCCCACCACCCCAGGTATGTGGGACGCTACCCTCTCATTCATTGTGGAAGGAGATGTGCCCAAGCTTGTTTGTAGTTTCCTCTTCTGCAATTCAGGCCACGCAGCGCTGACTGTGCTGTGTTTCACTGCCAGACGGAATTGATCCTAGCAGAGGTTCTTGGGTTGCAAAATTGGGCTAACTGAAGCAACTTACATCTCATGTAGAAGAAGATGCTGCTGCTTCTGCGGTGGTCTGTTCCAGCTGTGCCTTGTCCTCTCATTTGGGAGACTAAGAGCTAAGAGTGCATAACACAGGAGAAAGTTTGTTAAAAATATTTTCTTAAAAGGTTTCTGAAGTTTCATATTTTAAAAAAAAAAAAAAAGAAACCTCCGTGTTTCAAAAGGGGAGTTCATTTTCTCCCAGTTGTTGCAGCACTCTGAATGATGATATCTTTCTTAATATTCTGAATATTTAAACATTTTTCCATTGTCCTATCAAGGGTCACATGAAGATCTCAACAGTATGCTGCTGTTATTATGAAGAACATCATCTTGAGGTATTCTGGGATTGAAACTATGGCAGAACTGCTACTTACTTCAGTAGCACAGACCTGTATGAAAACTGACTCAGTCAGCCAACTCTTTTTTGAGGTTTTTGAAGTTTTGAGTTTTACTTTTTTTGATATATTTTTCAGGTAAATCATCTTTTTAATTGAGTCTGTTCATTATTTACCAGTCTTAAACATTTGAAAAGGGCACAATTTTCAGAAATTATTTCAAGAGGATCTTATCATAGTAACACCATGTTTTTATTCTTATTTTTTCAGACAGAAACCTCAGGGAAATCAGTAGAGTAAATTGAGCTTTGTAAAGCTATCTGGTAGGTAATGGTGGTTACAGGACTCATCTTTCCCACCTTACTGTCTGTTCTTCAATATTTTAGTTCATGGCTGCTAAAATCATTAGCCATGTAACTGAACAAAATAATTTTCTCTTTTCTGCTGGATAGAATTCTTATATGGGAGATGGTCCAGGTMATGAAATTTCAGTAGGGGAATATGGGAGATCCTTACAAGAACAAAAATTAGAGAAAGCCAAGAATTAAAATAATTCTGARCCAGTGTTTATGTTGTGGAGGAGGAAAAACTTAATGGAAAAGCAGTGGAGAATGCTCTCTTTTTTCCAGCTATTACTTGCATTATACCAAAAGATGAAATTCTTTGCAGTAAATCTAGACTTTTACCATGGTTTTGCTATGTGCAATTTTCTCATGGTAACTTCTAAACTTGGCTCCATAGGACTCTGGACAAGCCCACACAAGTAGGATAGTGTCCGTGAGACAAGAACGAAAAGGAATAGCTTGCAACTTTCCACCAATTCTACTTCTTCTGAGAAACAATTTTAACAAAGAGCATCAAATAGAAAATGAATACAGAAAACAAGCACTACATTAATGTCAATCACACAGTAATAGCAGTATTTTTAAATTGCAGTGATCCCGACACCGTTCTGGTTTGGTTTATTGCTTTTCATGGCATTAACCCTGATTTATGTGGTTTAAAGGGAAGAAAAATGTCATTACTAGTTTGTAATCTCAGGCTGTTCACTGCATTTCTGCTTCTAAATATGATTTTTAGAAGCAAGATGAACTTTCCTATTATAACTGAGGCTAGATCTATTTAAAAGATAGCAATTGCACATCCCAAGACAATTTAAAACCATTGAGGAGTAAATCAGATTAGAAAAARTTAGAGAAGATCTCTGTCTCTTTTCACCCTTCACAATTCCCACAGAGACTATTTTTCAGGTTTCCAAAGACTCAGAGTTTGCTTTTTTTTTTGCCCCCCTATTTTCATATAATAATCCTTTCTTCTGTTCAGCAGCATAATGCTGAAATCTGGTGTTCTAGCACCTGATGTTCCACTTGGTATGCAGAAACATTTGACCTTACCTATTTTCTGAGTAAAAATCTGACCAATTACAATAAGATTTAGTGCCACWGTAGAAACCAATGAAGTAGAAAGATTCATGAGTTTGTGTGTGTGAATATTGGTTTGCCACCACATTGCAGACAAATCTTTCTTGTGATAGTTCAAGTTGACTGAAGATTAGGTGGTCAAGAGTGCCCTAATGTTCTCTATATCTTCTGGTAAATTTGTGTTTGAAAACCTATTCTCAGTGAATGTGAAAATAAGATGAGCCAAACCCCCAAGCTCCTTAATGGAAAAATCTTTTAATATTTCATTGATGATTTTTCAGGTTTATTTTTCCTGGAGGTTAAAAACAAAAACAAAAACAAAACAAAACAAAAMCCCCAGAATTATTATRCACTTTTTTATTATTTCTTTTCTATTTCTTCTCTCATCATTCTATTTTTTCCCCTAAAATTGCACTTCCCTAATGCCTTTTATTTTCTAGGAAAACATAAATATTTAGGCATTTTTGAATTTCGCTAAATTATAGTTTGGAAATATTTTCTTGGAAGCACTTTTCTTGGAATCACTTTAATTGCAACCTTGTACAAGCAAATATTTTCAGTTTGTTTTGTCTGGAAAAAAAAAAGAGAGAGGGTTTCTGAGCACTTGGCAGTCAGTTTTGCAATAAGTCTGAACGCTGTTGTGCTGCAATGGTGATAATCCAGAAAAAAAAAAATCAGGTCAAGTTACTCTTAAGACATGAGGGGCAGAAAGCAACAGTTTTCATAGCTGAGGGTAGTTTTTTTTAAACACTGCAGGTACCGAAATATTATCTTTTAATCCTAATGTACTAAAAGATTGGCCATTTCTAGGTAATTTCTTATTTATTTTTTCAGTGCAGTAGCGTTCCGTGTGTGACCTATGAATCTAGGACCTATTTTTATGTTGTGCAACTGCACAAGTCAGAAGTAGGGCAACATCTGGAAAAGGGTTGATGCTATTGCTAGGAACATTTGCCAGGAGCACTCAGAGTTTTAGGGGCTTTCTCCTGGTTTCTGTCCATCCCATAGCGAGAGAAGCCATGGCTTTGGCAATGTGGGCTGCCTAAAAACACACTCCTCCCATCCCGGTCTTCACATGAGTTTGACAACATCTACATGGACAGACTGATCAGACAGAGTGTCTGGAGGTGATAGGAAGTCTGTAGCCTTGGATTCCCACAGGATATAACTGTCTTCCAGTGCTGCACAGCTTGAGTTGGACACATAGCCTTCAGCTGGCACCATTTTCTCAGTACAACCTGCATACAATCATCCAGGAAAGCTTTCAATCTTTTGCTGGCCTTAATATTCAGAAGAAAATTGATGATTAGTCGGTCCTGTTCTGATGTTCACTTGTGCAACACATATAAGGCTATAGCAGGAATTTTCTGCATGTGCTTTTATCCTTTAGCTGACAATGAAGGCATTCTGTTGTGAATCTGGCTAAATATAAAGGTAGAAAGGTAAAACAGAGAGAGAGAGAGAGAGAGAGAGAGGGAATCTCTATCTCCCATTACAGACAGTTGATAATTAGAGTAGTGCTTTCATCCCTTTCATAACACAGCAATGACAGTCTTCTAGTGACAATGTGTCAATTTTACACTGCTTTGGGCCTCACTAAGCTTTTGGAAAAGCTTAGAAAGACTTTCCTGCTTCTGAATGATTGGAATGTTGTTTTCACTTATTCGCACTAGGTTGGTTATTACATGGCCTCCACACTCATTAAATAAGAGATTTTGCCTGAGTTGGACCTGCAGACTTACGGGAACAGAGAAATATTTTGTATAGCTGCCAAAACATTTCAGGCATGAAAAGTATAATAGATCTTGAAAGGAAATATATATTCAATTAAAAGACATGTTCAGATGACTGAACACCCCATTTTTAATTTGCAGCTTAACTCTCCAGTCTTAGCATACCTCTCTATGCTCAGGAAGCAATCATGATGTCCTATACTCTAYCCTCACTTAGCCCTCAGCTCCAGATGAACTTGTGAGTTATGTGCATAGACAGTTTTCCCCAGAAAGGCTTCTCAAGTCCAATTTCTCAAGTCAATTGACAAGGAGTATAGAGCATGCCAGCTCCTAATGAATACACAGTGTGATTGGCAAGTGTTCATTCTCCTTTTTTTTTTTTTCTCTCAACACTTTTGACACTCAGAAAAATCAAAATCTCCGCAGAAAGACTTCCAGACAGGCGATGCATAGGATATCTGTCCACAGATTCCTATATTTCTTTGTAATGCTACTCTCAATCATTTCCTTTTCCCCATCTCTTCGTTATGACAATTCTCAAGCTAGGTGTGATTCCTCTTAAATACTTTCTTTTCCTTCTTCCTTTCCTTTGTTATGTTTCTGCTCTAGTGAGATGAAGAGGTTCTATTGCCACGATCTGGAAACTGAGGCTAAGGCCAGATGCTGTRGGATGTCTGTAGCAATCTGGGACTTTGGCCAAACTGTAGTCCAGCTTTGTACTGATGGAAAATATGTCTTTTGCCCACTGACTGCTGCAGTTAAATTGCAGAAGCTAAAATAAAATAGTGCAACCAGTTAGAACAAAACACTGTTAGTCAAAATGGCTTTACATATTTTCAAATATTACCCAGATTCTCTATATGCAACCTGAAGTATTTTGAAATAGAWTAATTTCAATTAAATTTCTGTGGAAAAGATTCTGACTTCATTTCTGTAGGGAAATAAAGTGATAGAAAGTGAGAAAGTGAGATTCACATGTAGCTTCACATTTGCCTTGAATCAAGGTCAGATTAAAAATATTCTGACTATGCTTGTCCTGTTTTTTTTCTGCTAAATCTTTCAGCTTGCATCCTCTCAGGAATGCAGGTGTGGACCAGTGCTTTGTGCTGCACAGATAACACAAAACAGAGTGTGACCTTGCTCTAAGTGGCTCCAGATCTAGCAGTGATTCAGAAAGATTATCTGAGTGCCCACCTTTTGATTTCTSTCTCCAGATTTAAGGTATTTCCTCACTAATTGTATGCTAAAGGATGACTCTCAGAATGATGACTCATTCTGAGACTTGACTCTGAGAGTCAAGTAGCATACTTTGAGACTGCATTTGTTGGATGGGTACAAGATGCTTTTAGCTTTATCAGGAGAAAACATTGCCTACTATAATAATTTCTTGCCGTAATATGCAACGTTTTCTTCCTTTCCCTTTTTATCATTTTGTGACATGCAATTAGGATTTCTCTGTATTGACTTATTATTGTCTGTAAATCCCTTTAACTCATTATATTTCTATTTTTGAAATTTTTRTTTTATGAATGAAACATTCATAGTAACTGTGATCACTTTGAATAGAAACTGTGCAGTTCAGAGAGAAGATAGAGGTTCCTCAAACTATTCTCTGGAAAAAGACATGAATGTCCCATTAAAATGAACATGTTTTTCTTTCTAAATCTATATAGCTGTTTGATGACTGTTTTAAAGACTGTGAATATGGATCTTCTCCCTTTGGCTAGTTGATATGTCTGGTCACTTTTTGGTAAATCATCATGTTTTGGGAGTAGAAACCAAGAAAAATTGTTACTAAAGTAGACTTCACTGAAATGTAATTGGATGCTGTCAAAAGAACAAAAACAAACAAACAACAAAAACTGATTCTTGGAAAAGGTTGGAGAAAAAAAATTTTTTTTTTTTTTTTTCATTAATTACAAGGAAAAAGACAGAGGAAAGAGAAATACTGGATGATTTCTTAATGCAAGTGCAAGGCYGTTGTTTTCCCAGATCAAATCAGTGCTCAAGAGATCCATCCTTGGCTCATGTAATGATCACATAGCTCCATGGTGATAGTGTTCTTATGGAAACTTGAATGCATTGATTCAATTCAAGCTAGATGAGTGCAGAAGTTTCTGAGCTTTTCTAGTTATGAGGTTCTTCACCAGGTTTGAGCACCTTTTATCTTGATCTGGGAAAAGTTTCATCATGAAAGTTTTAGATATTTTGACTATTCTTTTTTTTCTGGTTGGATAATTTTGAATGATGGTAAATAACTGAAAATGTGCAACTATTTGCATACCCATACAAATATGCAAATAGCACAGGCATACACCTACTGATATGAAAGGGATATGTGTTCTGCCAGTGCATTATGGATACAGAGAGTACCTATGAGCCCACATTGCATTTAAGTATCCCAAATGCATTTTCATCTCTTTTAGGGCAGAAACAAGCCTGTTTCTGAGGAAATTATGTAGGTTTTTTACAGAGAATACTGACCTCTCCTATCCCTACAGTCCGGTGTATCTCATGTCAGTCTGTTTCCTGTGCAATTGATTTCCTCAGGCATATTCTGTGGTCACATGTCTAATATATTTCTGAGAAGACAGAGGGCTTAGTCCTGCCAAGTTGGAACGTCTGCAGGATGAGTTTTTCACTAGCTGCATTAGAYATGATTTAAACTATTTTTTATTGATTCTGTAGACATGATTTAAACTATTTTTTGAGTTAACAGTATATATTTTTTGTCTTCTTCTAGTGCCTAAACAGAAGATAACAATTACTTCTCATTTTCTTTATATTCTTACACCTTAAGGTCTGCACAGTCTTTTTTTGTGGTCAGAAAATGAAGTTCAGGACTAAGGCCTGTCAAGGAAGTGCAGTTCTACTAGACGTGTCAGTCACATTGGCTCACAATTAATATTTCTTTTGTATACTTCAGATTTTGTTCTTTAATGGAGAGAATGGCAAGAATCACAGGTTTTCAAAAACTAGTATTCTGACACTACCGTGGAAGGTTCCACTGCAACACTGAATGTTTCATTAATTTTTAAGAATGTGAAACTACACTAGAATATTAACCATAGCATTTCCTTTCTAGACAATGAATAAAACATGGCAGTTCCGTTATTTTATTTTGTTACAATAGCCATCAGTAAGCCTGTTAACCTTAAAATGGTGAGACATCAAAATAGGGATTTTATTCTGATGAATGACTACTTTGAAGAAATTACTAGTTTCACCTCTGGGGAGGGAAAAAAAAAGTACACTACAGTACAAGATTTACACCCCCCTCCAAAAAAAAAAAAAAAAAAAAAAAAAAAAAAAAAAAAAACCCCCCCCAAAAAAAAAAAAAAAAAAAAAAAAAAAAGAAGAATATAAATCAATCCTGCCTGAGTGTAATGGGGTAAATTTTATCATTTATAACGAGAGTACAATCTCTGAAAATCAGTTCTCCCCAAACTTTTTTTTTTTTCTTTATCGCTATTCAATACCTTGCTAGGAAACAAACAGCTCACAGTGACTTTTATCTGACCTTTTTTTCAAAGAACAGATGTCCTTCAGTTAAAAATGCAAGTTTCTCACATATTATTAGAAATAATAAGAACCAAGAGGACTGATTGTATTCTTCTTCCATTGAGGTCTCATGTAGTCATTTATGTTAGTCCAAAATAGGTGTTCAATTGTCTGATTCAATGGAAATGAATAAAGGAAGCAGGAAGAAACAAACAAACAAAAAAAGTGATTATTATTGTTAAAATTGGCTGAGAGTTGATTGTCTTTCAAAATTTCCAGGACTTTATAGGAGTTAGGAAAAAGTAACCTCTAAAATATCTTTAATTGGAGAAAAGAGCTTCTGCTGAGCRTTTTTGGTTCCATTAGCAACAATTTACTTAGTCTGTGATAAAAAAACCCCAAGAAAACAATCAACAAAAATTCAAAACAAAATGTTGCCTGTTGAATAAAAAAAAAAAAACTTATTTTAAAACCCACTTTTTCTCTCTTAAGAAAACCTCATAAAAAACAAGCAAAAAATTACCTTCCCTCAAGCCTTTCCCTTTATAGACTGAATACTAACTACAGCAGGTATTCCCTTATCTTTGACTCCCTGTGTTACTGCTATGCCCTTTATTTCCTTAGGCACTGCTAACCAAATGGAATTGCCCTCAGAAAAAAGTAAGATCTTACAACAGGTAGCTCCATTGTGCGTATTTTAAGGATTCAGGCTTGGTTAGGCTCAGGACTAAGCTGCAAGGACAGTTACCTGAGACCTGGAAGTGGAGAGCTTAAAAGAATCCAAGATATAAAACACCTCCTTGGAAATATTTGGAGTAATAGGAAGCTATTTACTTAACTATTGCAAGAAAGAGTTTTTGCATAAATGTGCAAATGTAAGTTGTGAAAGAACAAAGACTAAAATGTGGCTTAAGGTACACAGGTTTAAGGTAAGGGAAAGGCATAAGCTCTTGGCAAAAAGATTAATGTAGAAAAGAGTCCAGAATACAGAATAACATTGATATATCTAGGAGAAAAAAGCCACTAAAAAGTCTTAGGACAGCCTTTGTACTTTCCATTTGGTGAAAAAAAAAATTAAAGCTTTTTTTTTTTGAGCAGACTTGCAGTGCAAAAGGAAAGAGAATACATTCAATTAATGTATAATATTATCAGAATCTACCCTTATAACTCTACTTTCCTACAGCTTTCTTTGTGTTACAACTACTTCATCCCCTTACCAGAGATACAGTGTAATGGAAATCTGCAATCTTCTGTTACTGAGACATATGCCTTATACAAAATCTGTGTTGTTGAAATACATTTTCTGTTTAGCTTACCATATTATAAATGTTCCTKCCCTCTGATGTGAGTGTTACAATTCTCTTAAACAGATTCTGCCACAGAAAAGTTGTGAAGCAGCTATTCTCATATGACCTACTGCATTGTGAATAAACGAAACAGACAAAAGCAAGTTTATAAATCTAATGAGTCGTAAAAACAAACACACTCTCTAAACAAATAGAACCATAAAAAATTTTATTCTAAAATAAATAATTTTGTGGAAAAGAAAAAGACAAAGAGTATTTGAAGAGACATTGAACAGAAGCAAAAACAAAGTAGAGGATCACTGATGCCCCTTCAGAGACCCAGAGCAGCTGTAACCTTATCATACCATCTGGTGACTTTAATGGTGGCTACATGTGACAGCCCGTCTTGCTGGGCATGTTTGCTTGAATGATCTGTTTACATTATTTTGTATGTCGTAGCTAGAAAGAAATTGTAATTCATCTTTCCAAAGGGCTGTAGTGATTTTTTTTCTCTGAATTCAAGTCACAGAAATACACTGTACTTCCATGAACTGCTTTTCACATTGCTCTGTTGTTGCTCTCTGCTCTTCAGGGCAGGTAGCCATAAAAACAAAGAGCTGGAAGCTCTTTTCAAGATATATTGAAGGTACCATTGGTCCTGGGTGACCCTCAGATACCTACTACTTTTTATGGCAAAGTTGTTTCTAAATCCTTTCTGTTCTGGGACAACTCTTGCTAATAATCCATCCAGCAAATGCCTGTCACCTGCACCATTTCTATGTGCCATCTCCCTTTTTATGTTCTACATAGGAGGACCTCACTTACACAGGTAATCCAGACCCCTTCTTACCTCACAGATTTTTGAAATAGAACTTCAAGCATTTCAGACCAAGACATTTGCTCCTCATGCTCCAGAGTCCTTACTTCATGATGTTTTTCTGGTTAAGCTGAGGCTATCCTCCATTTCTCTGTCCATATTGCCCTCAGGAAATACTTCTGCTATTGWAAACAATCTATCTCCATCTTAGGAAAAGCACCTGCCTGTGCATATAAGGTAACAGTGTCTTGCCACAGGCGATTTCAACTTTCTGTTTCAAAGGCTACTGGAAAGGACCAAAGGACTCACCTCCATGCAGGAGAGTCTTTGCTTGAAAACAGCCTTTCAGGAAGTTTCTGGAATGTTTCACTCCACCTTCCAGTCACAAGATCTATGAGATATCCACCTCCAAAGGTTACATCAGGTCCTACCTGTATATGCAAGTTCTTTTCCAGCCTACCTGCAGATGCAGCCCTAATAGATTGCAGGGCTGAGGTGTGCTAATGCAGATAAATCTCCTGATCTGATGCAAACTGTGCATGGCTTTTGTACCCACAGCTGACTAGGTACAAAATTTTATGCTTTACTTTCTGTTGTACTATTTCTTTTCCTAATACGTATCCCCAAAATTACTTGAATACCTTCAMCTCTACTTCAGTATTTTTACTGATATAGGCCATGTTTTTAACATTAGAACAAAAGTTTAGAACAAATTTAGAAAAAAAAAAAAGTGAGGTAAAGACATAAACCAAAAATGGACAAATGGTAAAACTCTTTCAAAATAAATCTTGCTAAATTAACCACTTGGCTTCTCTTACTGATAATTGCCATATATATTTCTGTTGCAGCACCAACAAAAAAAAAGAAATCAAAATGTCCTTTCTCTCACTAGCACTATAGATTCTGATGAACTGGCAAATTCTAGAATATTTGTTTTTGTTTACTCTCACTGCAAAATGACCAATTTGTTAAGCTAACAGACGGTGTATGTAATCAGTCCTGCTGTATAGCAACATACCACTTCTTCACTTTTAGAAGTTCTGCTGACTGAGCAATTTGAGGACGAGGTTTATGGTATGTATTGAGTAATACTTAGCAATATTTTGTTAACATTATCAGTTATTTGCATCAGAATAACATAGGTCAGGATGTTGGCTCTCTTCTGCTCAAAAGCTATATTGAACACATGGTCTTGTGTGAAGCAACTTCCTATTTAATTAATCTTATTTCATGTTGAGCAATTTCATTTTCCCTCTCAAATCACAGATTTTCAGAACAATTGAGGTTGAAAGGGACCTCTAGAGATCTAGCCCAAGCCCCCAGCACAAGCAAGGACACCTAGAGCACAGGGTGGCATCCAGACTGGTTTTGAAGATCTCCAGAGAAGGACACTCCACAGCCTCTCTGGGCAGCCTGTTCCAGGGATCTGTCACCCTCACAGCTAAGAAGTTCTTCCTCATATGCAGATAGAACTTCCTGTGTTTCAGATAGTATCCATACCCTGTCAGTTTAATTTATACCCGTTATTCTGTCACTGGCCACCACTGAGAAGAGTTTAGACCACCATCCACTTTATATTCTCCCCTGATTCATATCYTCTCTCATTCTTCTGTCCTCTAGGCTACACAGCCCCATCTTGCTTAGTCTTTCTTCATAAGTTAGATGCTCCAGTCCCTTGATCATCTTTGTCACTCTGYGCTGGACCCTCTCTAAGAGTGCCACRTCCCTCCTGTACTAGACAGCCCAGAACTGCACCCAATACTCCAGGTGCAGCCTCACCAGAGCTGAGCAGAGAGGCAGGATCCCCTCCCTCCACCTGCTGGAAACGCTCTTCCTGATGCAGCGAAGAGACCATTGGCCTTCTTGGCCACRCTGCTGACTCATGGTCCACTTATTGTCAACCAGGACTCCTAAACACCTCTCTGTGGAGTTGCTTTCCAGCAGATCAACCTCTAATCTGTRCTGCTGCCTGAGGCTATTCCTGCCCATGTGTGGGACCCTGCAGTCRCCCTTGCTGAACCTCTGCCCAACTCTGCATCCTGTGTAGGTTTCTCTGAAAGGCAGCACAGCTTTCTGGAGTGTCACAAAATTCATTTAAGATGGGGGCATATCATTTGCTTAATACTTCTGTAGAGCTAAATACTACAACATACTATAAGATTTTCTGATTGGGAATGTGCTGTTTGCATGAACTCTATTCTAACTGGATTTTGAAAAACATTATGTTATTGATGAGAATGACATCACTGGTTATTTTGTATGATTTTTCTCTGCCAGCACCTACTTACCTTTCCTGGTCCTTAGAAAAGCARGCTCCTGTGCTTACTTACCTGCTCTGTGTGGACATCAGAAATGCTTTAACATGAGTCCATCATGCCACATTTCTCTTAGTCTTTAATAATGTTCAACCAACAGAGTGTAACTATTTGCATTTTCCTCATTCGTTTCATTTCATTCTGTGATAGTAAAAATAAGCATTTTTTGTGAAAAAGTACCTCAATATATTTCTTTAAAATGTATACCATTGCTGTCCAGGCAATGGCTTCTCTCAAAACTTATGAGAAGTTAGAAAWTAATTTTGTTAGCAAGATGGCTGTTCCATGTCACTTTTTCCAATGTCAACAGACAAGATAAGGAAGGTAGACAGATTAATAACATCACCTCCTGGATGKTTTTGTCTGGGAAAAGGATAAAAATTAGAGAATAATCATGGAGCAGGGACATTGTGCTCCAGTGCAAATAGGAAGGAGAGTGCTGTGATAAAGCAGAAGGGTGTGGGATAGAGAAGAAAAGTGGAGAGTTGGTGGAAAGAAGCTGGGGCTGTGCCTGATTTTTAACTTCACAATCCCAAGTGGAATTGCTGCATTTTTTCCTCTTAAGTATATCCTTGAACACTTCCTGAAAGCATTKTTCCTATTTCACACAAAAGTTGAGGAGGGACCTCACTATATTCACCTCAAGCAAATATCTGTAAATTACAGTGGAATCATGCAGAGATGATCATTGACAATTTGAAGTTTTTGACAGGTGTCACAGGTACCAGCCTTTCTTCAAATTCCTTCCCTTCTTTCAGCCTTTGCTCTTTCTGTTGTTGTAGACAGTAAGAAACTGGACTGTCTATCATGGTATGACTGCACAAGATCTAAAAAAATAGGTGTCCCAGTCAGAAAGGAGTCTTCTATTAAGAGTGTGTTGTTCTACCTTATTTGACTTTGGACAATTTGAGAGTTTACTGGTGTGGTAATCAGGGTTGAAATGCTTTCTTTTTTTGTGTACCATTTACAATTGTTTACAAAAGACTTGGGACAGTGGGAGAAAATATGACAGTAGAATATAGACATGAAAATAATAGGCATTTTAGGCATCAAAATAAATTATCAGACTCTAAAAAGTTTTAGACACTGATGTCAATAGAAGCCGAGGATGCTTCATGCCTCTAAATGCATTTGCTTTATCTATATATTGAAATTTGGATTTAGGCACCTAACTAGAGGTGTCAGTATGTTATCTATCTTGGATATAAAATACATTTTTACTGATAAATAGTAAGTCTATTCTAATGTAGTCTGTATACCCATATTCATACTTATGACCTTGGAGTATATAGAGCAAATAAAATCTATTCAAATCAAAAATGATCACAATTGTGTGAAATGTATGAATAATGATAAATTTTAAGTTTTGTTTTCTTAAGATAATGGTTTTTAAGTAAGCTGTTGGGATTCTTTGACTGTAGGATCATTTCCATAACAATAGCTCTGCAAGATTTCAAGAAGAGATAGCCTTGTATTTACTCTGACTGAGATGAAGGGGAGAAGAATGTGAGAAAGAAAGCCTCTGGGCATGCATGCAGAAAGAGCAGATAAGAGAAATAGTTTGGAGAGAGGTCTAAAATGTATATTTTTTTTCTGTAGAAAATAGCTCAAGTTCCCTTGTGGGATGTGGATTAGCAGAAAACAGAACATAAACACACTCTGGAAAAGAATGAACTGTAAAGAACCACCAGAGGGGAAAAAGAAGATGCAAAATAGTGAAATAACAACCCTTCCACTCCTCATGTCCTGACATCATGTGAGGGTGGTTACAGCAAATTCCTTGGGCTTGAGTAGAAAAAAAAATTTTCCCAGCAGATGCAAAAGAGAATGGCCAGTTAACTTTGGAAAAGAACTGTAGGATGACAGAATTATGGATCCACCTGTGGATCAGCCAGCAGTTTGATGTGAGGGATTGTGCAGATATATGACAGCCATATTCCCATAGGAAAGGAGCCTTTTGCTCTTTCAGCACCACTCCTCYCCCCTGAAAATCTGCTCTTGCTTTGAGCTGAGCAGAAGCAATATTGTGAGACAATCTTTTGTGTTGAGAAGCAGATAGCTGGAACCATCACTTCCAAAATCCTTGCTCCTTTCATCACTCACATGGTCAATGACCTGTAAATAATACAATTTTCCATAATCAGCAAGCACGTGCTGTAAAACTGATTTTATTTATTGGGTATAAAACCTCAGTATTCAGCAGAAGTGACCTGAGTACAGGAGAAATGACAAGAGTAACTCAAGCTCAAAATGTTGTGTTTGTACATAATTCTGTGTGTACTGTGGATAGGTCATGTCTGTGCTTGATGTATAATACAGGAAGCATCCYGGGAAAAGTGATGTTCATCCATTAATATGGAATAGGAAGAGAATATGAGAAGTCAGACTATAGTGTTGAAACATAGTTCTACAAAACTCTATGCTATTACTTACAGCAGAAGATATCATAAACGATCTATAAGCACTTTAATTTTATCCACTCATACATTCCAGGATATTAAGAATTCAAACCATCTGGCTGATAGTTCTGAAGAAGCTGGAGCACAACAGTCACTGGCYACACCACTTGGGTTGCTCTGAAATGGTATATACACCTGAATGCCTATAAACAGAGATATCCATACCTTCTGCATTCATTCTGTTCTAAAATTACTTATTGTTGAGTTGAGGTTRACTCCAGGTTGAGTTGTAACTCCTGGCAGAGAGTCAAGTAACCTCAAGAAGCCTCTTTGATGTAAACTAACAGTAATTTTAAAAGAGAAAATATATCGTCAGTAACATTGTATGATTTGCATATTTGTGTATTTTTACGTCACAGAAGCTACACTGGAGGTCTTTAGAAGAAAACTTCAAAGTGAAAATTGAGATTTTTGAGAAGATATAAACAGAAAACAGCAGTCTCTTTCTCACATCCCAGGAAAAGAGGCATTTGAACACCTAACCCAAAAACAATAAAAGTTAAGGAACACTCTTCCTCTGACTGGTTTGGGTTAATCCTTCATTTTTCTTAAGTGTAAAACCTGCCTGATCTAAAGTAAAAGGAAACAGTCATCTTAAATTACTTTCTTTTTCTTGTTTTTATACTATTTAGGAGTAGCTTCTGGTCCATTCATGGTAAATTGTTGACAGAAAATCAGCTACCTCACAGGAATAAAGGCATGGATGTGAGYTTTTTCTATTTTCCCTTGGTGTTTATTTAAGTTTCTTGTTAAACATTTACCAGAATAAAACCTTTTCAGCTGACACTTTAGCGCTTTAGCCCTATACATTTTTTGTGCTATGACTGAGAAAATCAAGTAATARTTGCACTTAATGGAAGGAGAAAAGGGAAGCATTGAAGAAGAATTCATTTTTAAGGAACAGGTTAATTTGCAACTTTTTAAGTACAGATAGAAAAATGATTAGACCTTTCTAATGCTTTGCATGGAACTTCTACAAAGCATACATTTCATTTCTATATCCTTGAAAATGAAGCTTTTATGTTGCTTCCTATTGAAAAATCTAGAAAAGCAAGAAGGATCTACCTTTAAAAGGAGAGTGGAATCTCTTTCTTCATCAGCTAATATGTCCTAAACAAACATGTTCAGTTACACATGTAGCCGRTTTTATAGAAGAAGATCCTGGGCATGAGACATAATGATTCCAAGGGCACTTTGGTGCAGAGAGAAGTCTGCGCATGTTCACACACACACACAAAAAAGCACCTTTCTAGAAAAGCAGGAAGATTTGCAATGTTTTCTTAGCTAAACTTACCTCCTGAACTAGGGAATATGATTTTGTGCTGAGTCACCCTGATGTTGCTGTTAAGCGTTTTGAGATCGTTATGCATACTAAGTGGTTCGTGAATCTGTCCTGAGGGGAAGGTAGTTTTAGACCTAATAAGAATAGTCACTGAATATTTTCTCTCTGTTTTTTTTTAAAAATAAACCCACTGAACTCTTGTGAATAAAGATCATAATTTGAGCCTACAAAACCAAGTATTTAAATTTTAGAATATTAGAATGACATTTCAAATGTCATTACAATCCTTATGTTGTATTTTTGGGAACTAGAATTTACATGCACAAATATGGGGTTTTTTTTACTGAATGACCCAAGCACCATTTAGTGCTTTACCATATGAACAGTTATTTCACTCTTTACCTTAAATTCTTCAAGTCTCACTGTGAAGATGATAGCAAAATGAATTTCTTCAGATGTATTTGTAAGATATTTATCACTGTGGTTCTGAGTGCCTTACAAACAAACATAAGCTTTGTGTCTTTCTGTGATTTAAAAGGAGTATTCACGCATGTCTCATGAAGAACAAAGTCCAGAAGAAATMGATCTGGTGGATCAAGGTGGTTTACTGTTATATGTTAGCTGAAGATGTCARAGAGTAGTTTCCTTCATTTCTCCTGCATCTCTTCTACATTTTTGCTCACTCTTAMGTCAGGCATTTAAATTGGAAAACTCGTTATGATTGGGAACAGATGTCTTTTTCACCTAATTCATTCAYCTGGTAAGGTAATGCTTGAATCTTATGCTTATAGTCTTATTCTAAATAATTTATGAACTATCTTGTCAAAAACACATATTTCTCTTTTCATCTCATGTGAAGTAAATAAAGATGTTCTTTTAAATATATGGACTATTCTTTACTAGTGAAATATTTTTAGCTTCTAGAAAGATCTGGAGAATAATTCCTTTTCTTTTTCTTTCTTTCTTTTTCTTTTCCATTCATTCTACCATGAATTTTATCATATGGGTTATTTATCTCATAGTGAGCACTAGCAGCTAAGAAGCATTTCTCTTTCTTGACAAAAGAGTTAATACATGTGGACACATGTATTGGACATGGATACATGTGGACACATTGAATTTCATAGTGTGTTTTCGGGGAAACTTCTCCCATGTAGGAAGAAACTGCTTGTCATAGCTGATGGATTAGATGAATTCTGTGGTAAGATATTAAACCTTCTGGTTCTTTTTCTGCTTCATCTACACTATTTTCAGCATTTCTAACTATGAACAAAAATATATGTTGTTCTTAAAGTTCTCATTAAAAGCAGTGTTTAGAAAAAGCAGCACAACATGTACATATGTCTGGTTAGAAACATCACCAAAAATATCAAAAATTGTCTGGGCAGACTAGCAACTGATTAAAAAGTTCATCATATTAGTAACAATTTTAATAGTAATCACTATATTATTATAATGATGAGATATACTATTTTGCCTATAATAGACTGACATACCAAAGATSTGGTTTTGGTTCTTTTCTCCATCATGTGACATTTAAATTAAGAGTTGAATTGACTATGGTAAAGAGCTTTTGTCATTCATTTAGATGGAGGCAGAGATTCCCTTTTGATTTTTTAGACAAAATTTTCCAATGCAGGTCTKTTACCAATGTCTTATTTCAGAATTAGACTAGGTTCTTAGGCACTCCCTTGGAASTCAAAAGGTGCTCCTAAGTTATGTCTGCAGGGTGTCTTAGGTTACAGGTTATTAATTCAGAAGGATGTGTCAAGTAAATTTTGTGAGATACTCATAAAAGTGTAATTTTTCCATGCTATTTCACATATTTTTCACCTTGATTTTTCAGTTATTTGTGAGACTACAAATAGTTACTACTGTGATGAGAAATAACCTTTGTGCTCTCAAAAATATCCAAGCAACAACTTAATTTCACCATGAAAGCASTGAAAATCAACATGGCAGCACCTAATGTGTTGAGAATTTGCACATTTTCTAGTATCTTCAATTTATTTTTCTATAGGGCCCTAGACACTAAGACTACTGCATGTAATTTCATCCTTGCCTTGCTTCAGCATAAGCTAATTAGGAAGCTCATTATTTATTTGGCACAAATTTAGCATAACAAATCAATTTAACAGGGCACAAGAGACAAAGTAATTTAAAATTAATGTCAGAATCAAGATCAAATGGCAGGATGGAATCTTTTAATTTCTCATAAGGCTCTAACATTGGAAAGCCTTGGAGGCATCCGAGAAGCATGTGGGTCAGCTTGTTCCTCCCAAGGAATGGCACAGCTTGCTGATTAAAGTTGTATCTTATCTATTCTGGGTGGCACTGTCTCTCCGTTTGTCTCTGCCTTGCAATCCCCAGTATGCAGAGTTCTTTGTAAACCAAAGAGATAATTTGAAAGAGGGAATGTCTTTGAAATATAACCTGTAGASCTGTACCAAAGAGTTAAATAATATAGCTGGTCCTGTGAGTTACTTGATGACGTATATACCAGTGATGACTGTTGAAACTTTTGGGACTGATGGGTGACCCTGGTAAACAGAAAACCACTTTTCCCACTTTGATGAAATGTTTGCTAATACATAAAATTTGTGGTAAAGTCTTTTTTTTTTTTTTTTTTTGGATACATTTGCTTTGGATACATTTTGTAATAATTACCAAGATTTTTTTAAGATAGGATGTTCAACCAGAGTAAATATAATTGAAATCATCAAGATTTCGTTAATACACATGTCTAACTTAAATCTATCTATTTGAAATTTTCACATGTTTTCTGTCCAGTATRGACTTAACTGTGATCACTTCTCCTGAGAGATTTCAGGATAGCATTATTAGGGGTTTTCCAGCCACTGTGGAACCTTGAAATTCTGCTTTTGTTTTACCAGGGACAGGGAACTGTTAAGTATTCACACTTTTCAGCATAGACTCACTCCCTTTTCCAATTGAGTGTACTCTGTGTGTGTGCGTTTGTAATAGTTGAGTTGTATCAGAAAACATACACCTAGGCTTACTAAAATGACATTGTACTTGAGGAACATAACAAATACTCAGCTTGTGCTAAAATCCTACACAATTGCAGATGTTTTCCAGAGAGTGGGCTGAGTAATTGCGGATTATCACATTGTCAGTTGATAAAGCGCCTTCTAAATCAGTCTGATTTTTGGTTTCTCTTGCTCCTCTGATCAACTCCCAACATTAATCCCTGGGCCAGGTCCAAATCTGGTACCAAAGCTGAATAATAGGCTTTTGTTTGTTTTAATCCTGTGGTGATCCTGGATGAAAAGAAATGACTGTAAGGGATATGGGAAAAAAAAAAGTAGGGTGAAACAGTAAAATGCAAGTGTTTTTAATGTTCTTTTCTCTAAAGATTATATCTCTGTTTTGTAACAGTACACTCACCTCCTATAGCTTGAGTGTATTTACAATGATTAATAAAAAAGCGTATAAAGAGCAAAGGATATTTTCAGTTATAATGGTGCACTGTAAATGAACAGGGAATTTCATCTTCCTATTAGCTTCTATGTGCACTGAAAGAAAAAAATAGATTCTGGATACTGTTCTCCCTGTTGCCAATAGAAAGATTGCAGTTCCTCATTCTGATGGATGCTGGTGTGTCCAAGAAACTGAAAGATTCCTGCTCAGAAACACCAAAATTTACTGTGTTTGCAGCATAAATTGAACATGCTTATGATCCTAGGCAYGATCAGAGTTTTGGTTAAAGAAAGTAACATTAGTAACAAAGCTTCTCTCTGCTGTGTAGGTAATACTTCCAATTATTAACTTACACAGAAGTCTGTTCAAACATATGAATTATTTTGACTCAGAGGGGACTCGCATTTGATTAGACTAGTAATGCAGCTGAAGATTGTGATTTAAGAGCAGAGCTAAGACTACATCAAGTTAGAATTTTCACCTKGCTCTCCATAGTCATATTGGAAAACATAAACTTTATTCTGCTCAGTAACATGAAATATTATACAAAATTATAAAATGATATGAACTGACCCAGAAGGGTTGTGGTGCCTCATTCTCTGGAGTTATTCTAACCTTACTGGATGTGGTCCTGCACAATGTGATCTAGGTTCTTGAGCAATAAGGGTTGGGTGAGATGATCTCCAGAGGTCCCTTCCAACTTCAACAACTTGTGATTCTGTGAATCTGACTTCAGTCAAGGATCTTTTATTACTTAAAAAAAAAAAATGAAAAACTCATTTTGATTTGAAAACTCAAGAATATCCTAGAATTACTTCTTTCCTGTGGTTTCTAGCTAGTATGGCTCTTCCTGAGACTTAAAAAGTCACCTTTTGTTGGATGAAGCCTATCTGCTTATTTAGACCAAAAGTATCATTGGTCTGTATAATGTAAAATCTCTGAAGCTGGTACCATTCATGCCATGTTTGAGCTTAGTTCTCTGTTGCTTCAGTGAGGAAGAAWCTTGTTCTAAAAAGCCTTATGAGCAGGTAAGGTCTGAATCATTTTTAAACTTTAAGCAAATTCACAAGGTCTCACTTAAGCTATGTATGAGTTTATCTGTATTTCCATTAGATCAGTTGCTAATAGATAGCCAATTTATTACCARTAGATTGCTTATTTATATCAGGAGCTCAATAAAGATATACAAGARCTTTATCTAGATAGAATCCATATACTTCTTGGGTTAAAAACACAGGCTGTTCAAACTGATGAATAGTTTATCTCCCTCCCAGGGAAAAAAAAAATCCTGGCAAACCATGATATCAGAATTCTAAGCAGATGTTCATTATGTAAACAAACTAAGAACCAGAACCTTAATCATAGACCAGACGCGCTGGAAGAGTAGCCCTTCTGCAATATAAGATCATTAGTCTTAATTACACAAATGCCTGCATAGTCTTCYCTTTTCTGAATGCTTAAGACATCTGCCAAGTTATCCAAGTCAGTATCTGTGCTGAYGAATGAGCCAGTGAATCCATCATTAAAAAACACCATTAATTTTAATGTTTATTATCAGAAATGGTTCACTTATCACAGTGTTAACAACGCTTAACCAAAGACACTAAATATCACCATAGCTTTAACTTCACTGAGTGGTTTAAGTGCTATAATACATGGCTGAATCATGATGACTTTTAATTCCTCTGTCTCTTCTAAGAAAAGGGGAAGGAGGCAGGAAGAAAAGGATAG
>PTEX01000398.1:353167-373086 GCA_003342815.1 Eudromia elegans | reverse complement strand
AAACCCGCCTGGACATCACCCTGTGCCACATGCTCTAGGGGACCCTGCGTGTGCAGGGGGGTTGGACTAGATGACCTCTACAAGTCCCTTCCAACCCTAGCCATTCTATGATTCTATGATTCTATGTCACCATTGCCGTGGTTTGCCTGATTAAGTAATATCATCAAAAATGCTGGCCCAGCAAGAGTTCAAGCTTTGGATGAAAGCCTTCTCTTGGAGCAAAAAAAGAAAGTGTCCTACAAGGATTCCTTTCTCCAAGGAGATTCTGGGGAGAAGTTTTGTTCTAGGGAAGTTCTGAGAGACATAGACTTCTTGTCAGGCCTTCCACAATTTATTGTTTCAAATAATATTTTGAGATATTCCTTATTTTCTCCGTACAAATAAATATAAAAGTTGTTTTCACGAGTTATGCTTTTTTCCCCTGAACCTGTTATTATGATTTGCAAAAAATGAAGTCTATCAAGAAGACAATATCCCTTTTCTTTTTTTTTTCTATTCTGTCTTTTAAAATCCTCTCTAATTTTTGAAATTAAAAAATGATGGAAAAGCAGTTGTTATTGTTATTAATATATACTTATAATAATAATATTTTTGGTAGGTCTTATCCACCACAGTTTGAAGAAATGTTATAAAATTAAATACTTATATAAGTAAGAAGATAAAGAGAAACGGAAGTGGATGGGGAAAAGCAAGATGAAGGGAACTGGAAAGGGAAAGGAAAAGAATGAAGAAACAAAAGGGAAAGGAGAGTGAGAAGGAAAGTGACAGGACGAGGGGAAAGGGAAAGGGAAACAGGAAAGTGGAAGGGAAAGATTTTAGTTTTGCTGTTTGCTCATTTCAAAAAGGGAAAGAAGAAAAAGCCCCTTTTTTGATATTTGGTTCTAAAAGCATATTCAAAATATTCAGTACCAGTGGAAATCTCTAATATTAAAAGCAAAATTAAGCAAAACCTCTAAAAGCATTTAATGATGTTTTTCAATTCAAAAAGTCCAGCTTTCTTGAGGAAATTAGAGAGAGGGTTAAAATCTGACTGGCTTTAGTTGAAACAGTTCACAATGGTAATCCATACATTTTCTATAAGAAAAGTATATTTTTTACATCTCCTGCATGAATAGGAAGTCACTCCTCTGCTCATGTAGAACCTTTCAAGAAAGACATTAGTCTCATGCAGCACATCATCATCTTGTCCTGGTTACTAAGGCAACTACTTGTGTATGGCAGAAACCGTAGAATCAGGGATGAATCAGATTTTTTCAGCCTTTCACACTGAGGTTGTCAGGATGGTCTTGTAATAATTCTGTCTCTTAAGATAAGTTGTCTCATCTTGGCATGTCTCATAAGGTAAGTGTGGACAGTGAGGTGGATTGAGAACAGGCTGGATTGCAGAGGGGCTGAGTCTAGTTGGAGACATATAGCTAGTTCTGTCATCTACTAGGGGGTCAGTACTGGGCCCAGTGCAGGTCAAAGACCTGGACGAGGAGATGGAGTGCACCCTGAGCAAATCTGCAGATGATACAAAACTGGGTGGAGTGGCTGATGCTCCAGAGGGCTGTGCTGCCATTCAGGGAAACCTAGACAGGATGCAGAATTAGGCAGAGAGGAACCTCAAGAAGTTCAACAAGGACAAGTGCAGGGTTCTGTACCTGGGCAGGAATAAACCCAGGCACCAGGACAGATTAAGGGCTGATCTACTGGAAAGCACCTCCATGGAGAGGGATTTGGGAGTCCCGGTTTACTACAAGTTAACCACGAGGCAACAATGTGTCCTCGTGGCCAAGAAGGCCAATGGGATCCTGGCCTGCATCAGGAGGAGTGTTGCCAGCAGGTCGAGGGAGGTGATCTTGCCTCTCTCCTCAGCTCTGGTGAGGCCACTGGTGAAGTACTGGGTGAAGTTCTGGGCTCCTCAGTAAAGGAGGGGCGTGGAGCTCCTAGAGAGGGTCCAGCGTAGAGCAACAAAGATGATCAAGGGGCTGGAGCACCTCCCTTATGGGGAAAGACTAAGCAAGTTGGGCCTGTTTAGCCTAAAGAAGACTGAGAGGCCATCTGATTAATATGCAGAAATACTTGAGGGGAGAATGTAGGGAGGATAGGGCCAAACTCTTGTCAGTGGTGGCCAGTGATAAGACAGTGGGTAATGGGTACAGAATGAAACACAGGAAGTTCCATCTCCCTGTGAGGAACAATTTCTTTGCTGTGAGGGTGATGCAGCCCTGGAATAGGCTGTCCAGAGAGGTTGTGGAGTCATCTTCTTTGGACATCTTCCAAATCCGCCCGGATGGCACCCTGTGCCACRTGGCTAGGTTGCTTGAGCAGGGTGTTTGGACTAGATGATCTCTAGAGGTCCTTTCCAACCTCAACCATTCTGTGATTTTATGAACAACAAAAGAAAGTTAATATGGCCATTACTATTTGTCTTTAGTCACTACAGCTCTCAGTCAAATCACTGGCAATGCAAATAGAGGGGATACAGAWCACCCAGATGTCTTCAGTAACTGTGGATTTCCACATGGAAAATCATAGAATCATAGAATGCTTAAGGTTGGAAGGGACCTTCAGAGGTCAGCTAGTCCAACCCCATGCACACACAGGGTCTCCTAGAGCATGTGGCACAGGGTGGTGTCCAAGCAGGTTTTAAAAATCTCTAAAAAAGGAGATTCCACCACCTCTCTGGGCAGCCTGTTCCAGCACTCTGTCACCCTCACTGTTAAGATATTCCTYCGTAAGTTCCTGTGGAACTTTTGACGGGTCAATTTGTGGCTGTTTCCTCTAGTCCTATCAGTGGCCACCACTGAGAAGAGGCTGGCCCCATCCTCCTCACTCCCTCCCTCCCTTGAGGTACACACTGATGAGGTCCCCTCTTAGCCTTGCCTTCTCCAGGCTGGACAGGCCCAGCTCTCTCAGCCTTTGTTCATAGRGCAGATGTTCCAATCATTTTGGAGCCCTGCGCTGGACTCTCTYCAGCAGCTCCACATCCCTCCTGTACTGAGGAAAATCTTCCAYTTGCTCAGTAAATAAGTGTGAAGTATTATTAATATATAATTATAATCTTCATAAAAAAAAAAATCTAATGTTTGGCAAACACACTGGGAACAATAAAGAATTTAAATGGATGTTACCTATGGAGCTCCTTGATTGAACAGCTCTGCTTAAAATATCCCTTCCTAAGTCTCACTGATCTGTACTTTTTTGCCATCTTTCTGCTGTAGGATTTAGATTTGGATTATTTCTATCACTGGGATATACTAAATGTTCCYGACCTACTCTAATAAATGATGCTTTAAGCATTTCTTTCTGTTTAGTTTTATTATGTGAATTTAAGCAGAGTAAGGGGCATAGTCTTTTTCCAGCTGTGCTTAGCCTTTAAACAAATGAAAAGTATAAGCAACAGAATAAATGACTTATCAAGGTCTTCACTAAGCTCCTTTCTATYTATAAGCTACGCTGAGCAAGCAATTGCAGAGATAAAAAGCAAATAGCCCATACAGATCTTATTCCTTTGTGCTGAGAGATTCTTATCAGCAAGCTGTTTTTGGGTGGAGTTATTATCTGCTACACCTGCAAAGTAGCTGGAGGCTTTTTAAAAGGTGGTAGTGAGGCTTTGTACTCTGGGTTGGGTAAGCAGAATGAAGATTGTTAGAGCAGTTGTGGTTTCTCTCAAGCGCTCTGAGGACTCCTGGCTCAGATCCTTTGCACRAATGATGTTGCTGTTTCTTGGTCTTGTTTTATGGGGGGCTGCTGCAGCTCTGGCCTTTAGTGGAGCCTTTGTGATTCTGATGTACAAGAACTACAGATGTTTCCTTCAGGAGTCTTTTTTACCTCTTCCAGGCTGGCTTGCTATTGTGGCTGCATTTGTCCTGCTACCAACTGGCATTTTAGCTATTTCTATTTCTGCTAAGAACTCTCGCTATCGACAAGGTGTGCTCATGTATTTGCTGCTGATAGTTCTCTGTCTAGAAATGTCTTCAGCTCTTCTGGTACGGATCTATTCTACTAGAATGACTTCTGAGCTGAAAAGCACTATGGGGCACCTCTTCCATCACTACAATGGACCATATTCTAACAATCCTGGCAGTAGGGCTGTGGATAAAATCCAGAGGAAACTGCAGTGTTGTGGAGTCCAAAACTACACAGACTGGCTAACAGCATCAACTGTTTCTTGGCATCTTCCAACTGAGAAAGCATGTGTTCCTGAAAGCTGTTGTAAGGAAGAATATTCTGTTTGCAGAGATGACATATGTAAGCTGGAACATCTTTTTCAGGAGGGCTGTCTAAAGAAGCTGGAAGACCAAATGCATTTAGTTATGCTGTCTTTGTTTTGGTGCTGTACTGTGCTCGGTGTCTTGGAACTGTTGGTTGGTTTCAGCAACGGCATCCTCATGAGACATCAGCCTTTCCAAGACTTCCGAATTCTTGACTCGACTGTCTTCTCATAGGCCTTAATACAATGCTGACATTGCTGACTTGCATGGGGATTGAGGTGGTTTTGTATCACTTACAGTATATTGAAAGAAGAATTTCTTTTTAAAATCTGCATATAAACCAAACTATTCTATTATTGTTGTCTTTATTTTCTTTAATATTAGAATGGATCATTCTTTTTACAGCTTTTCCTCAGTAGGAAACCTCCAACAAGTCTTACTACTGGGAGTCTGAGCAGTAAGGAGAGGATCTTCATTATGTACAAACATGATCCCTCCARTGGGGTGTGTGTTTGTGGGAAAGTAAGGAAAGTAACATTTAGTTTAGGTCATGACTTTGCACTGTTGGAATAGGTCTTAATTTGACATGAATCATGGAGAGTATTTAAAGAATTGACTCCTCACATTCAAACTTCAGTTTAATCATGTAATGGTTCTGTAGGAAGTGCCTCACAACTAGGTTAACACTTTCTTTTCCCTTCAAAGGCTGTTTTCAAAGAACTTCCTTGCAGTATCAATTGCACCAAATATATTCTCTCTCTATGTGTGTGTGTATATATACATATTTGAGCATATTATCCTAATAAATTATGTATTTTTTGAAAGGTACAAGAATGCTATGMTGGTGAAGATATGGTTAACAGCAGCAAAAGAACAAGATATAGATATGTATCAGGAGTTATAGTTATTTCGGTAGCTGAACAGCAGGTGAATTAACATATTCTCATCTTAACAAAGAGAAGGTAAAAAGACCATAGTTTTTTGAGGCAAAACAAAGAATTACTTCATCTTCCCTTTCAAAAAAAAAAAAAAAAAAAATTTGAATAGAGGCTCCAGGCACGGGGCCCAATCTGCAAGGCACCGTATCGATATAAAAGATAATCCGAAAGGCAAAGACTTCACAATCCCTTTAAAAAAAAAAAAAAAAAAAAAAAGAAAATGTGGAGCCTTATGCATGCTTGAATGTCAGAGCAGTACACTACATTTTCCATAAGCTCTACAGGCACCTAACCAAGCACTTGCTTGAGGTTTGCTTAACTGAAAAGACTATGAAAAACTACTGGATGTGACATAGCAATTGCTGAAATTAATAGAAAACAGAGTGAGAAGCTAACRAAAATTACAAATAGTGCTGTGAAGGGTGACTGGATTTCATAATTAGCTAGGAAGGAGATGTGTGAAAGACAGTATTTTTCACACGTCACTAGTAACCACATCAATAGCATCATATAACACTGAGATGACTGGTTAGCAGCATCAGATATATCAAACTTGGGTATGGATTTAGCAAATTTGGAATCTAAAAGTAAAAGGCAACTAGGTACCTATAGTTCATTTAAAAAAAAAAAAAAAGGGAGAAAGGGAGAAGTGAAGATGGATGGGGGAGTACACATAATGGAAAAGGGGAGACAAGTCCTCCCACRTATGGTATAAGGGCTATCAGTAAAGGTCTGTGGCCTTGTCACTGAAAAATGGGAATAAACCTCTTAACACCAATGTAGTATTAAGAAGCAGGCATTCACTTTATTATAGAGCTGGATGCACAGGGGATAACTCCACTTCCATGCCATCGTGCATGCCTTAGGGTGTGTCTGATAAAGCTTTTGTTTCTCTATTATCTACATATTCATTAAATTCTAGGAATGATTCATTCCATTTCCTGGAACTAATTACAGTATACCCCACCCTCACRTGTGTGTGCCCTCTATCCCCTTGGTGGTCTCTGGTGGTCTTTTGAGACCCCTGGTGGTCATCTTTCTGTGTCCATCTGGTGACCTGTAATAACTCACTTCCATATATTGCCTCATTTTGGTTCAGAAGGACCTGTTTTGGTCCTACTGCTCAGTTTCAGACAGTTCCTTGAAGATACGGTGGTCCTTATCTTCATCTTCRATTGGTGTTTGCTGTTTTGTCCATATTCTCTCATGATGTCCCAGTAACACCAGCTGTTTTGTTTTTATTCTCTCATAATATATCAGCAACAGCAGTGAAAATATGTCCTTGTGTACATTCTCATCTGGGATTTCTCCTAACAGTATAGTTGCACTCTATCCTATCTTCTTACTAATTTATTTCTAGCTGTTTTCAAGGGATTTCACTCTCTTTTCTCTATGTGCTGTAAAGTCTAAGATCCAGCAACCTGCAAAGGATCTGTATTTACAGCAGGGTCTAGGTCTTGGTGTCAGGAGTGGGAGACACTGAATGGTGTGTGTGCCTGTGTATTTCCTGAGGACATTTCAATCCTGTGTATGTAGTTATGGTTGACTAGCTGATGAGTAGGAGGGAGGTGATGAGTAGAAGGTGATGACTAGCTAATAAGTTATTTGCACATCTTCAAACAAACCAGGTTTGGTGTTTGGCCAGTAAGTGGGTAAGTGACCCAAGGTCTGTGAATGGATGGATTTACAGCTCATGCTAATGTCSGAGAGACCCATGAACAGAAGAATATTTATGATTCTAGAGAGTGACAGTGTATATGTTTTCACCACTGAACTTCAATCAAGTTCAGCCAGAGAGGAGAAAAAGAGGACCAGGCTTCTGTAATCTTATTTATATGAGTGTTGGTGGTGTTTTTGGAGGGGTCAGGTACAGGCACTCTTCCATCTGTGTTGGATTTGCATATCTGGGTGTCAGTGTCTGTCTGGGATATACTCAGCCTGGACGTGCAGGCTGGGTGTGCAAATGGAAACATTAGCAGATGAGTTAGTCTCGGGAGAAGGAGGAACCTCCAGTGCTAGAAGAGTGAAGTTTCTTCAGCTTTACCGGTCTGCAAAGAAGGAACGCCTTGGRTCCCAAATTCCATTTGATTCAGGAATTACCTTACCATCTGCAGTTAGAGTCAGTTATATCATTATTGCTTTTAAATTTTCTATCAAATGTCAACTATTGTATGGCAAAAAATCAGAGCTCCAAATACCTARGAAGTATATTACTACTTCTCAGAAGGCAGAATTTTTCAAAGAAAAAAAAAATCAAACAGCTATGTTTTAGAGTAATATTATAAAAGAAGCYGTTTCTTTCAGTTTGCTTGGCATCTATTGCATGCAGGAGTGAAACTGTTTTTAATTCTTTACTGAAACAGTTGGGGATTTATGACTTTGCAGTACCTGAACTCATAAATATTTTGTGATGTAAAGGTTTTATTATGACATTACAAAGCCACAATGAAACTGGAGCAATGACTGGCCCAGGAAGGAATTGAGGTTGATGAGGAAAAACAGAGGTAAAATTGTAGTGAACATGATGCTTTTTTACCATCTGTCTTTTTTAAGGGCATTTTGTTTTCTCCTAAGATCACTTATTGTCCTTTGAAACATTCTTGTAGGTTGTTAGAGTCTTGTAAAGAATACTTATAATTTTCACCTACCCAGTAGAGAAGACAAAATTTCAAGGTGGTTAAGAAGAGAAATACCAATGTCAGCGTCCACACCTCTCTAGTCCACTAAAAGGTCATGTCTGTTACAACTCCCTCTTCTTCTTCTAGGAAAAAAAATCAAGAAGAAAAAGAAGCAAGTGATTTCCTTGTAAGAAATGTTTTTAAGAATTAATTTTGGCATGAAATTCTTTTTTGTTTTCCTAAAGATAATGCATCTCTAGGTGTTCTCTTGGCACATCAGGCTGATGGTCTCAAACCTTGTAAGAATAACACTGAGTATGTGAGGATGCATAAGACACAACTACTATGCTTATGGAAGGGTTGATATATCAGAATCAATAAATATACCAAATAATAAAAATATTCTCAGCTTGTACTTATGTTGTATTATGCATTTTGATGCTGTTTACGTACAGGAGTAACTTTTTTATGAAATGATTTTGTAAAAGGATTAAAAGTTTCTGAAATGCAAAYAGTACTCATTTTAAGCAATGGCTCAAAATATATTTCTATGGCTCAAATGGCTCAAAGTATATTTTGGTGTTATATGATACTTAGATAATTGGATGACACAGTTACATCTAAATTGCTCTTTCTGAATAGCTCTCCAAATATTTTTTATTCCTGTACAAACAAACAACTGTGAGGATAGGTAGCTCCTATCCCAGGAGCTGCCAGGGGTGTTGAGTTGTTGACTTACACCCAACATTTCTGTAAATTGTGCTGCTCTGGGTCCTACGGAGAGAAATTAATGAGAGAAATTGATGACCAGAGCAAAGGTTGAGAAGGCATCCTATAATTATAATTTTATAAAGTACACTGAAAGATTGATGGAGATATCACTGTGATATCTTTCTTATTAGAAGACAACTATCAAAAAAGTAAAGTTAACATTAAATGGCAAAATATATCATTTCAGACCTTTAACAATCTCTTTCCAGAAAACTCTTCTGGCATGGAATCTCTATAATTGACAGAGTGAGCTRTCTGCACTGCTGAATTCTGGCCATTTCAAATAAGACTGATATTTCTAACTCCTTTTCTAACTCCATACTTTTAAAATGGAACAGAAGATAATAATGTCATACCTTGTGGTTTTCTTAGAAATTGATTTGAGTGAACTAGAAGAAGATTCTGTATTTTTTTTAGCAACGGCTATTACCAATATCAGAAAGAAATTCCCTTTTATGTGATTGTCTTTTGAAATCATGGAYCTTTCAAAGCAGTAGAATGTTTTCTGAACATTTCTGAGGCAGAAATGGCAAACAGACATTTAATTGATATCTGAAGCATGGAAGATGAAAAGACTTTCTTCTGTTATTAATCCTTTTAGGTGCCATAAACCAAATTTTGCCCTAATGTTCCCTTTTTTTTGTTAAGGAAATAGTCATACTTTTAAAAACATAAACACTCTGTTGTTGCTTGCTGTATTCTGTAAATCGCTTTAGAAATGTATGGAAACCCTCTTTTCCATCTAGAGTGGATTGTTTTATTGAAGAATTCAGATAGCTCCAAATATTGAGCTGYACTGACTCACTGTCAGTCTAAAAATAAAAGAAATTTATTTTGTACTAAGGTTTGGTGTCATCTAATTTTCTTTACTGTTAAAAAGCTAAACATCTTGTTGGGGAGTACTTGTGCATGTCATTCACTTGATTTTTTTCTGGAAAACTCACACTGGTAGAGCTACACAAGAACATACACTTTTTTYAGTTCCACATCTTAAAATTGGAGCAAAATGGCTTCATTTGTCTGGCACAGAATTTGTATGTATGCAGCTTTACATACAGGAGGGAATGCTAGAAGATGAGAAGTTGGCACAAGCTAAGCAAGCCAACACAAAGTATATCCACACAGCTTCTAGGCAGTAAGTTTTTTTTAGAAATTATGCTGCTAGTCTAGAAAAGAAAAAGTATATTAATCATGTATATTAAGACGTGAGAGATAAAGGCAGATGATTGTAGCTGTAGAGAAAAGCCAGGAACAACAGGCAATTCTTAAATCAATCCAATCATGTATTTCTTTCACTTTTTCTGTTCTTCTACTCTATGTAGMGTATGCATTCTACTCTGTGTTTGTAGGGAAAATTTCTTCCAAAGCAACATATGCGTTCTTCAGAAAGAGAGAATATTTGAACATATAATATGTGATTTATTTGTGTAGCTATATATATTTAAACAGAAATTGTGTTCCAATATTGTGAATGACTACTCATTTGGTATGCAAAAAAATGTGAAAAATACATTTCAGAGTTCTTCAGTGTTTTGCATGGACTGAAACTTCATGCAAAGCAGAAGCTGGCCATCAGATGAGAGCTTAATGGTTTCTTTCCAAAATTAAGTCTCTTTTAAATAAAAGAACTGTAGACCATTGAAAATGCCCTAAAGACTAGCATACAGGAATGTGGTAAGAAGATTAGACAGAATTCATCTTTGTTTTTGAGTTAAAGGTATGATGTTTACATCTGAAAACAAGTTTTGAAATTTGCTTGACTTAAAAACCAGGTCAGGTTTGATTAGAAAAAAAGATGGAAGAAAAAATCATCAGTTTGGAAAAAATCCCTTTCAAAGAGTCAGAAACTCACTCAACTAACTACTCAGAAAATGCAAAGTTTTTGTCTGGGATCCTGGGGTGCATTAAGCAGAGCGTCTCCAGCAGGTCGAGGGAGGTGATTCTGCCCCTCTACTCAGCCCTGATGAGGCTGCACCTCGCGTACTGTGTGCAGTTCTGGGCTCCACAGTGCAGGAGGGATGTGAAGCTGCTGGAGAGAGTCCAGCACAGGGTTATGAGGATGATTAAGGACCTGGAACATCTGCCCTATGAGCAAAGACTGAGAGAGCCACAAATTGAGGCATCAAAAGTTCAAGAAAAAAATTCTTAACAGAGAGGGTGACAGAGCACTGGAACAGGTTTCTGAGAGAAGTGTTGGAATCTCCTTCTCTGGAGATCTTTAAAACCCGCTTGGACAYCACCCTGTGCCACWTGCTCTAGGAGATCCTGCGTGTGCAGGGGGGTTGGACTAGATGACCTCTAGAGGTCCCCTCCAACCTTAAGCATTCTTATGATTCTGTGACTCTAATCTAGACTTTAKGTTCTCTGGTCATTTTTTAAAAGCCACTGTATAAATGTTTTCAGGTGCGGGCAGTTATTAACATGCAGCAAATAACCTACTTATGAAACTGCAGATTTTTTGTAAGATCTCTGCTTAGCTTTGTATTAAGCCAGTAGAAAGAAAAAAARGAAAAAGTATATCAGACAGGAAGAATATTGAAATGCAGACTAGCTTTGTATAGTGTGTATAAAGAGTGACAAAGAAAAATCACTTCTATTAAATAAAAAATAATAATTTCAACAGTTAGTTGCCTTTTTTTTTWAATATGCAAATTTACAGCTATTTTATGTTCTCAACTAACCAGAACATCACACTAGACTCTTAGGTAAGCTGAAAAGTCTAAATTGATACTATGAACAGTTCTTTCTATCAAATAATATGCTTACTCTCTGAGCAAACCAAACTAACCTAGCAAACAAAAACCCTTAAACAGTAAAAATTGTCTCAGGGTATGGAAAATGGCTTAGGTAGCTGGCAGAAGAACAAGTCTAAAGGAGTGCTTAATCAGTAGAAAAGATTGTAAGAGTAGAGTGTATCAAAGGATCAGAATGATTCTCACAGTCAGACCATCTTTGTAACAAAGGTTGGGAAATCCAGAATCCTCCTAATTAATATTTTTCCTTTATTTTTTTTAGCATGTGACTGTATCTAGCTCATGTGCTTTGTTCTGTTAAGTGAATATGCTGCCGTTAAAATAGCCTCTGATACAGGAAATCAATTTGTTCCTTGTTGATGACACTCAGTTCTAACTTATCAAGGTTTTCCATTCCTTACTGCATTAAAAACCTTTGGATTTGATATCTTGYCTAAAGTAAATGGTTTAGGTACACAAGAGTCAGCTTGGATGGACAATAATTTCAAAATTCAACTCTCACTTTGAATCTCATTTTGAGTGAGACCAAGCAGTATCATTAACAACTTCTTTAAAACTCTACAAACTAGACAAGACTGTGGCATTATATTTCCCATAAGTGTCTCAGCTATTTGAAGAAAATATCTATGAGCACAATGCTCTCAGGCTGATAAAAAGCACTGGTGAAAAGTGATGTGTTTTCATCATTTCCATCATCATACCCATTCAGTTCAATGTCACTATGGTCTTTAATAATGTTATTAGCACACAGTTGGTTTTGACTATTTTTCAGGTCTGGTTTTCAGGACACAGAGAATACTTGTGGTTTGTTTGGCAGTAGTGCATGTCCCTTCAAACCAACTGGTTGTCATGGAATGTATGACTAGTTGCTTAAAATAACACTAGCAAAATGAAGAACTTGGTTCTGTGTGKTTAGGTGTATTATTCCGAGAGAAGAAAGGAATTTTATCCTTTTTTTCATTCAAATGGACTTTTCATCCTGCACTAGGCAAAACTCCAGGGAAACAACCTTTCCGCACCCTTAATTAATCCAGTAAGTGAACATTAGGATGACTAGACAGATGGGATATAATTTGAGTACAGAAAAATTGTCATCATCCCTCTTCAATTAGTGTTATAGGATAGACCTCTTCAGATATAAGTAGATATGACAAAGATATGTTTCACTTATTCAAGAGGGTAATTATACTGCCACATGCTCCAACAGTACACATACAGACCTGAATAAAAATGTGAATCTCTGAAAAACAGTGATGGATGAGCTCATAAAAGCCTATTTCATCACTTAAGAAAAAAAAAAATAAAGTCAAGAAAGGGAAAAAAAAATTAGATTTTTTGTTGATCAAGTCTTTTTTTCACATTGCTTTCCTCTGGAAAGGAACACAGACTGCCTATATGATTCTGGGAAGAGTCACACACATAGACATTTCCTTTAAATGCTCATAAAACCTTGAAAATATTTGTGCATTCAGTCTCCAGTGTCTTTGTGGAACGGTTTGCTCTTTATCTAATTTCATTGGAGTTGCATCAAAATTCAACAGAAACAGAAACAACAACAGAAAGTCGTGACACAAACTTAGTAGGCAAGAAAATTAAGCGAAAACAGTAATCTCTTGAACTATAGAATTTGCTGTAAAAATACTGGAAATGTCTATACAATAAGGTAACAAAGAYGTAAAAAAATTTTACGTAAACTTTGGTGCGGTTGGAGTTATGCTGCTTRAGGAAAAGCATGCAGACTGAATTTGGGTCTAGTCACATTGTCTAGTCACACTCTCTATCCAAACTTTCTACTTCACAGTGTCCCTATCTGTGCTTGTGGTCTATGGAAAGTGATATTGCTGCTATCACTACCTGAAAATTGTAGAAGGTAAAAAATGATTAAATGTTTGAGCTTCCATAGAAGCCTCCTTATCCAGCCCTACTGGTGATTTCAGCTTCAAATCTTGGTTTATTTCTTCTTTTACAATGAATCTGACTTTTAAAATGAATTTCACTTCTCTTGGTAGTTTTAATTTGATTTTTTTTTAAGTAAATGCTACTCCCTAGCAAATAAATTTTACTTCCAGTCAGATATTCGATTTGTTGKCTTTGTATCTACATCCCTGGCAGAACTGTAGCTAACAGGCAATTGTGCTAGTACAAAACGATCAGACAGTTTTTCTTCATGGCCTTCTAATGTGTTGGAGCTTCTAATGTGTTGTGCCATCAAGATCACAGTTTTCAGATTTATTTATCTTAATTTGTTCTTTTCCAAATTATTTGCATAGACATATGATAGCAAAAATATCTTGGCACTTACATATCCTTATCAAATATATATCCTTATCCAATAAAATTTGAATTAAAATATATCAAAACAAATAAAAGTGTCTAAAATCTCCTTGAAACCTGCCTCAAAATGAAATTTCAATTCTAGACATTCAGCCACAAGATGTCCCTTTATTTATTTTCTGTCACTTTCATTATGATTTATTTTTTCTAAATAAATAATCCCTGTACTCTACCCACACAGTTATTTCATTTTTAAGAGATAGGAATCATTCATTTCCTGACAATGGAAACTCATGAAACAATATATTGATAATTACAGCCAGTGGAGCTGGTGGTTATGAGGTAAATTACTATTGTGAGTGTTTCTATTTAGTAGCTCAGGGTTTCCAGCTCTGATACTGTGGGCATTTTCTCTCGGCAGAAGGTATCTGTGCAAAGAGCACTGAAATAGCTGTTGGACTTGAGGCTGATGCCACCCAGCACTTGCGGCTCTCATTGAGCTGACAGTAGCAGAATCTGCTTGGCTCTGGGATTTGCAGCTGGCTGTTTCTTGACACTTCTATTTTATGAAAATGGCTCTGATGTAGTTCAAGTTTAATGCATTCCTTAGAAAGAAACTTTAGCAAGTGTAAAGCTATTTTCACTTCTATTCATGGAAGGACATGCAGGATAGACCTGTCTGAGGACTCTTCCATCTTCTCATTTTCTAGTATCAGAATCCATTCACTTCATAAGGGTTGAGGTGTGTGGGGGGTCCTGTGTTTGGAAAAGTGTTGACATTTAGGTCAGAAGTCACAGAAATCTCTTATTATTAAACTTCTTCTAGACTGATCATTCTAGATTGATGGTCATCTGCCAAGTGAGATACCTCTTGCAGACCCACATTCCAYTGGTAATAATGACAAATTTCCCTGCAGCTATTACAAGAAAATTACAGTGATAACAGTCATGAGAAGCTAATATACAAAAGAGTTAGGGATCCCCTCATACACTTTTGACCATATGTTAATTTTTGACATCAGTAAAGTGAACTATGAGAAGAAAACCAGTACAATAACCAAAGTGCCTGAATAATTTGCTGTGAACTATTGAGTCTCAGAAGAGTCTAATCTTTCTTATTAGCCTGATACCTTCATGAGGAAAATTAAAATACCTGAGCCTCACTGGTCATGAATACATASAGAAATATTTTTATTGAAATAGTTTAAGATAATTCAACTCATTTTAACTGAAAGTCATTGAAGACCACTGCCTAGAGTTGCTTAGCTGACTGATCARTGTAAGATATCTTAAGGAGAAGCAGACAAACAGTAGCAACATGTACATCCAWCAGTTTTCTCAGTTTTGGACTGAATGCAGATAAATTTACACAGGAAAGAATGAAAGTTATAACCTTGCTATCCACACAGCTCAACTTTCCAGTGATCCACAAGACAGTTTCTATATAAAATGAMTGTGAAAGATGGAATTCTGCTCACTAGAGGGAGCACATATGTCTTTGACAATGCTCTGACCAACCTGATAAGGAGTCTAACCTAGGAAAGTGAACAAAGGGGATAGTTATTGAGATCATGCTGTCATGGGAACAGGACTCAACCAGTTCCTCACGGAACTTCATGAAACTTAGGAAGTATCTACAAAAGACAATACTTTTGAGAAAGAGGTGTCCAAGAGAGCAGTTAATAATCAAGCATGACAGGAAATAGGGACAGGAGATCTACAAGGATGAGCATACTGTTCCTGTCAAAACTCAAACAGAAGAATGAAGTATTCACATCATAGATAAATAGACAGACCGCTTGAGAGGAATATAGGAATATTGTCAGGATATGCAGGAATATGATAAGATTAAAGTACTTTGAGAATTAAATCTGGCGAGGACTGTCAAGGACAAGAAGGACTTCTTCAACTTCATCAGTAACAAAAGGAGGACTAGAAGAAATGTCGGCCTGCTGCTGAGTGGGGTTGGTGCCCAGCAGGCAAAGTAGAAAGARAAGGCAGCATTCTTGAATGCCTTCTTGCTTCAGCCTTTTCTGCTGAAGCCAGCCCTCTGGAATCCCAGACCATGGAGATGAKACAGGAAATCTGGAAAAACACTTTGCCTTTCTTGACGAGTAATGGGTAAAAGGTTATTTAGGCAAACCTGGCACACAAATGCATGGGCCTTCATTGTATATAGTCATGAGTGCTGAGGGATTTGGCAGACATTATTGCTAGGTCATCTTGGAAATGTCATTCGGAACAGGAGAGGGGTCCGAAGATGGGAAGAAAGCCAACGATGATAAGGGCATTGGAGCAACTCTAATGTGAAGAAAGGCTGACAGATCTGGGCCTGTTTGGCCTGTAGAAGACTGAGATGGAATCTTATCAGTCGATACAAGTATCTTAAGGCAGGATGTCAAGAGGATAGAGTCAGAAGATTTTCAGGGGTGTCCAGCAATAGGGTGAGAGGCAATGGGCACAAATGGAAAGACAGGAAATTTCACTTACATTTGAGGAAAAATGTGCTGACTATGAGGGTGGCAGAGCACTGGGATATTTGGCCCAGAGGGACTGTGGAATATCCTTCTATGGAAAAATTAATCAGGGCACTATGCTGCGCAATGTGCTTAAGGTGATCCTGCTGCAGGATGCTGTGGAAGGAGACAAGGTTCTTTACATGGGTTGTTGAAATGATTGCTAATTGCCAGGAAATATAAGGCTTGTTAAAGGAAATTAACTCCTTAAAGAAACGGATGTTGTATATTGCCTGGTTCATGTGTCTAATCTGGAGTGTCTAATCTGGCACACATAATAATGTAATGGTCATAGCAATTAAAACAACATCTGAAATGCACTTTCTAAGAGCTAGCCTAGAAATTGCACAAGAATATTGGGCCAAAGATATTAAACCTAGCTAAAATCTCAGAAGACATTCCACAGAGCGAAAAAGAAAGCTCAACAAAGTGGATAGGAACTCTGATTGATGAAGGAATTTGGACCACAGGTTAGAAACTCATCGTTCTAATGAACCGTATGGAAAGGAAGAAGAGAAGCATGAAGCATTTCTTCTTTGTGAAATGCATGAAACCAGAATGACAGACTCAAGAAGTGCCTGCAGAAATGAAGGTACAGACTACTCAACCTGGTCCTGAGGTAGTGATTAAGWTGCACAGCAGAAAACAAAAATTTGAACTAAAATGCAAGGACTCTGATATGGTATTATTAACCTTCTTTTGCTGTAAATGTCATGGGGAATGATCACTGGATCTGTCATTCCCATGTCAAGAAACTAGCAACTTTCCAKGAGATCAGGACCGATACTCTGGAAGATAACGCGATTCCAGCTCCTGAAAAGAGGAGGAATGACCAAGACATGATGGATTTATTTGCTTTCCAGGGCAACATGAACATATGAAGTGTCAGTTGCTTGGCCAAGCAGTACAGAGAAAGTGGAAAGGCCAAGCAAGCCCTCAATCAGTGTGCGGAAACAAGAAACTTAACGGTTTTGAGAASACTTGTGCAAGTACAATGTTCTACAGTAAACAGAACAGGCACTACTTTCCTTCCATTCTGTCTCTTCCAGCTAGCAGCATGAACTCCGGGCTGCTACTTTCCCATGTACCTCTACTCTGTAAATAAGGGTGGCATTCTAGGATTSCCCAGTTACTTGCTACAAGAATTTGAACAGACTGAAAGGCTTTGTGAAGATAATTCTTCAAAGAGAACATGGCAAAAAGAAAGAGCATAATTAGGATGGAAAAAGCAAGCAGAAGAACCAGGATTCATCACTCTGCCAGCCCCAGTCCTTGTTGAGGGGAAGACACCAGCCAGAGGGTGTCCCAAAAATAGAGAATTTCATTCTCTTGCCTCTCCTTTCATCATACATGCAGAGGTCACCTCTAGAGCTTGAAAGGAAATTCCTGCCCTCAGGAAAGTGGCTGTTAAAACCTGAGATTCAACAGCACTGCCTACTGCCTTTCATACAGCTCCAGCAGACTTGCCTGCCTTGGTATGTAGGTGAGGTCTGCAGAGTCCAGATGGGTCTGTGGCCAGGACAGCTCCTTCAAAGGCCAGTTGTTGGCAGTGGGGGCAACCAGCTCAGCCCATACAATTCTATCCTTTCTGTCTCATTCTGGTAATTGTCTCAATGGTTAGCTTTCAACTAGCATACCAGTCACCTCAGCAGCTCATGGAAGACCAAAGCTCTCCATTAGCAGAGCTACTCAGAGACCTGCAGGATCTTCCCAGAGAACTTTCAAGAAGAAGGCACAAGATAAGCTGCTATGTGCCTTTRGCAGAGGGGAGCTTTGGAGAAAATCCACCTGGGCCAAGAAACCAAGGATAAGTGAGGTCTGGCTAACAAGGAGCCTTCAAAGGGATACCCTGAGCCCCAGGAGCTCCAGTCTGCAGTGGAGAAACCCCAGAGCTTCTCTCTGCAGGCACCTGGAACTCTTGGATATTGATGGCCACACTTCCAGCAGCTGCTCTTTCAAGCTGGTGCCTTTGCCGCAAGAGAAGGCACTGGCTGGCATCTCATCTTTTGCCCATTTTAGCTGTGAGGGCAGTTGTACCATGGAGCACACATCCTCTGTAATTGAAAGCACCAATAAACATCTTTCTAATGGGGCTCCTGAAGGAAAGATACATACTGCACAGGGAGGCAGCAGGTCTTCCTACAGAAGCACAGATAGCCAAGTGTCAGGTTGGGCTGTCAAAATGGGCCAAGAAATAAGGGAAAAGTGACGTCTGTATGCTCAGGACCCCTTCTGGTCAAACACAATTCAGCCACACAAGCCAGGAAAGTGTATTGAACCCCATGAGCACTACAATGAAATGGAGAAACCTCAGAGCTTCTCTGCAGACATGACCTTGAAAGGGCCTTGTTGATCCCACTTCCAGCAACCACCCTTATAATCATATGCCTGTGCTGCAACAGCAGGCACTGGCCTGTGTAACCTCCTTGGCCAAGATCATCCCTCTCCATGGGAGGGAAATCCTGAATCTCATGCACTCATAGCCCTCTCTGGTACAATGTAGTGGCTGTGCCTCAGAGCGTGCCTGCAACTGGAAGTTGAGAAGCCCTCTTCTCCAGGCACTGCCACTATCCTTCAGACTGGCATCTTTGAGGAGCAATGCCTTTGGTGACCATCGGCCCCAAAAGGACATGACAATGATAGATACTGGCATCAACATGATAAGACATATCTTATAACATCACTCTGAACCTGGATAGAGGGGCAGCTGCTGTCCTCTTGTGAGTCAAGAGGTGTTCTGGTGTTACCTCATAGCTGTCCTAAAGGGTCTCTTCTCTAGTGTGGTGTCACACTGCAGTACACTATCTCCCACCCCATGGCCTACTCAGCACCACATCCACTGCCCTTCTACAGAGACCCCAACCCACGACTCCCTCCTTAATATGGTTCCACAAAGAGCTTCAGAAGTTTTGCCTATGCCCTAACCTGCTGGGACAGGTGAGCCCTGGAAGACAATAAATGCGTGAATGACACTGAATGCAGTGAGACCAAGGCTTTTCTCTTCTTGCACACCACCGGGCCTCACCAGTGCAATGAGATGAATCTCCTGGCTCTCGCACCCACCATGCTGTAAATAAAAAATAAAATCTACGTTTTATTTTCTTTGTTTTAGTTTATTGAGACAGCTTGCGCAGAGACTGTTAGGGTTGTCAGGATGTTGCTGGATCTTCTTCTTGAGCAGCCCTTGCAATGCTGAAGGGCCAGGCAAAGGAACAGAAGTACCTAAGCAGGAAACCGTGGCTTAGGCACCGGGGGTAGTTTTTAACACTAAGGTCAGCTAAACAGCACTTCTACTTCACCGCTAAGTGAAGGGCTGTCCTCCCACTGGCTTCACAGTTTTCAAAGGACTTTAAAGGAGGTTCAGGCTCTTCTTCTGGGCAACCCATGCAGACAGGGCCTAAGAATATATCTAGTCTTCTTGCACAGCAAATTCTGGGAGAGGTACATGTTACTACCTAGATCAGATAGCCCAGAAAGCTGAGGGAACAATTTGGCAGTGTCTGTATTTGTATTTTCTTCGGACAGTTTCCTTGTAAACACATCACACATCCTTTCTCCCATTCTGTTCAACAGAAAAGAGTATCTCTGACACTTCAGGGTTCCTCATGATTTTGAAGCAGAGCATGAAATCTTTTACTTTTGCGCTGACAGTTAGAGACCGCAAGGTTGTAGAGATCTACATACACTAGGGAGAAACTGCCTCAGTGACCATTTTGCCTCAGTTACTTTACTCTTGAACACTGCAGTTATATTTTCTCAAAATCTTTAAGAATTCTGGCAACAGTGTTTATTTTAATTTAATTTTATTTTTTCCAAATTCTCTCTCTCTTTTTTTTTTTTTTTTTTTTTT
>PTEX01000398.1:234328-353156 GCA_003342815.1 Eudromia elegans | reverse complement strand
TGTGTATGAGGGAACATTTTCAAACTGAAATCTAGTTTATTAAAAACAAAGAAAAAATGTGTTTTAAATTTTTACAGTGAGTCCTAGTTTCTCTTGTTTTTATCTCTTTTTTTTTTTAAAAAAAAACCCCATGAGTTTGCAGCAGCTTTTACGTCTTCTGAAAAATATTTTCACCTTTCACTCCATAACATCTGTAGCACTGTGTCCAGTTCTGCCTTTCCCAGTACAAGAGGGATGTTGAACTACTGGAGAGAGCCCAGCACAGGGCTATGGGGATGATCAGGGGCCTGGAATGGGGAAAAGGGGCCCTGTAAGGAAAGGCTGAGAGAGAGCAGGGCCTGTCCAGCCTGAAGAAGAGAAGGCTGAGAGAGAATCTGATCAGTGTATAAAAATATCTTAAGGGAGGGAGGGAGAAGGATGGGGCCAGCCTCTCTTCAGTGGTGGCCAGCCATAGGGCTAGAAAAAATACCACAAACTGAAGCAGCAGGCATTACACAAGAACTTAAGGAAAAAATTCTTAACAGTGAGGGTGGCAGAGCACTGGAAAAGGTTACCAAGAGAGGTGGTCTAATCTCCTTCTCTGGAGATCTTCAAATGCCACTTGGATGCAATCCTGTGCCACATGCTCTAGGTGACCTGGTATGAGGTTGGACTCAACAATCTCTAAAGCTCTTTCCAACCTTAATGATCCTGGGATTCTATAATTCCCCTAGATAGCTGAAAAATTCATACAAGCTGTGAAAGAATGATATTGAAGTCTCTAAGTCTGGAATTATTACAATTATCTCTTGGTGTGACCAGTGTTGCCCTTTCAAAATCTCCTCAAATTCCCTGAGTCTTAGCTGGATTGCTTAAGTATGTAAATCAAACTGAAGTATATGGACCTAAGGAGCTGTGATACAGTGTGATAACATTGCACATAAAAAACAAATTTGATACAGTCCAGCTGAGCAAATGAAAGAGAGAAAGCTAAATAGATTCATTCACTCTGCTCTAAGCTTGCATATTGCAATAATTGGAGATAGTGTATAAGTAGAAGTGATATTTTGTTTGTGTAATTTTTTCTTCTGTAAAAATGATTGCCTTAAGAAACTATAGCAATCATCTCAAAAGAGTAATTCTTTTTCTTTTTTTGTTTTTTCCAGGTGTTAGGAGAGAATATTCCTTCTTCCAATGTATAAATTGGACAGCATACATTTCTCTGCTGAAAGGGAGCAAAATATTTTAAGGGCTTTCTAGCTCTCATCTGTGCAACTGCTTATTTCCATGGAAACAAGTACTGTCACTGCATTAGCAAGCAGCAGAGTATTTTGAAAGAATATAGTGTATAACATGAGATACATGGATTTTATTGGCATTTGGACATTAGGATCTAAAAACTTCCCAGAAAATTAAAATTTAAAATACATAGGCATTAGGAATATGGAAACAATAGTCAAATTTGAATCTGCTAAATCACTTATTTTATAACTTGAGCATATRCAAATGGCAGAGAAGGTTGTATGGGCTTCAACATACAGAGGGATTGCTATAACTTTCCAATGAGCCCATGATTCCCGAGCAAACATAGTCAACACATAAGTAACACTGCAGATTCACAGTCCAGGCACCTAGGTACTGTGGAATTCTGCACTGGATTGAAATGTGTACTGTTATATGTTGAATATGCCTAGTTATCTGTTGGTCATGTGGAATGTTCTCTGCTGCTGTGCATACCAGCAGGATGGCCATCAATGGAGGCCATCTATTGTGCCTCCACGGTCTGGCATTGTTTGATTGAATAATGAGCTAAACTCAGGAAGGGTAAATGACAAATTATAATCTCTTGAGTTCAGCATGAGTAATCATACAACGTGAAAGAATCTTGTATGCCTCTCCATCATGAACAGCTTGGTTGCTCATAGCGTTACTGGATGACTGGACCTATTTATGCTGGTGAAAAGATGGTTGTAGCTGAATTACAGCTATTACAGCTGAATTACAGATATATTATAGCTGTTAGATGCAGCCATATATGTATATGCACGTATACACACATATATATATGCACATATACATACATATAAATGGTGGATACTGAATAGTCAGGAATAAAATGTAAACATGGTCAGAGCAACTAAACAGCAAGCGGGTGTTTCAGCTGACCTCTGTTCTTGCCATTATTGGTCATGATATTGGTCAAAATAATGGTGTAAAATCATCAGAAATCAGATGCACTGGAAAATAAGAATTAGCAGTTTGTCTGCAAAGAGGTAATAGTGTTAAAACCGAAGAATTTGCAATGGAGAAAAGGAGAATAAAAGAAGTGTCATGGCATGTTATCAGTGTCTGCTACTCTGTTGTTCTCAATAAGAGCAGTTGGAGCAGGACAACACAAATGCTATTTCTGCTATACTTGTGTCTAACTTGCCTGATCAAGAGCAAATGGGTGTGGGTGCAGTTTTTCTGACTGAAGAGGAAATACTGGAGTTCTCCTTCTAACTGAATGAGAATATCTACAGAAGATTTGCTCAGGAATCAGTGACTGGCAAACCTTAAAACATATCTACAGGATTTACCTGCACCTCTTCAAACATCCAGTTATTGCTCTTTCCTTCTAACCTTTCTGTTCATCCATATCTTTTTAATAGCTATCGGCCTAGAGTCACACGATAAACTTTGAATATATATGGTTTAAAGAGTAAATTTCTTCATCATTTTTATGGTCCCATATCTAAACCACAAAATTTTATAAGTCTTTATAGATGTTTTCTTGCTTTATAAACTACTAATAGTTAGTTGTATTTAATTCTACCAACTTGAACATGCCAGTTTTCTGGCAGAACTTGAAAGGGCTAACCCAGGTGTAACAACATAGAATCAAGCTACACAAGACTTATTGAACACTGCTCCATATTGAGTGAAAATATAGACTGGCAGAGTCATCTTTCTGTATGAGAACCCTGTAAGGAAAGCAAATTGAGTTAATCTGAACTAGTAATGTGTGCATCTTTATTGTAGGGAGGTATAGTTCCCTGAATTTTATTTCCTGCTAGAAAGACATTTACTTAGGCAACAGCAAAGAGCAGACAGTATGATTTTCTTTGGCTTGTAGAGTTCGGCTGGATTGTTGCTGCTTTTGGCAAGGCTGAAGTAATTGTCAGAAAAGGTTTGAATGCTCATGAGTTATGTTTGTGAGCAGCCAGGCAAGGTGTTGCTGTGGAAAGCCTATGATGCATTTAACTGCAACATCAGTTCACTTGCCTGGTTCTTTTGTTTGATGGAATGACTGGATGAGGGGAGATCTGATTGCAGATGAAAGAAATTAGTCAGCTTCACAGTAAATATCTGGGTAATATGTCATAGATCCTCATTCCGCCACTGAAGGTGAACATATTTGACCCATTAACCAAAGAAGAAATTCAGAATTTTTGATATAAATTATGTTTATCTTGTGGCCTGTATTAGAAATGTTTGAGGGTGTGTGTCTGTGATAATTTGTCTTTTAAGATACATAGTCTTTCAGAGGCCCCTTCCTGTCATTATTCAAAGAAGGGCTATGTTTTTAGTGTCATTTTTTTTCCACACAGGCAAATGGTTTTCATCTTGGAGAGCTTGAAATACATTGATGTGCCATATAAATCTTTGCTGACTTTATGTACACAGGATGACACACAGATTGATATCCTACTGGTTCTCTTAAATGCAGTACAGCCTTTACTGTGGACTGACATGCAAAGGACATCTTGAGAACGTCCAGTCAATGTCTTGTCCCACCAGACAAACATTTAAGGCAGATCATTTGTAATGCAATGTGTAGGTATTTTGATCAAGAAGCCTTTTATGTTTCTTGTCCTCTGAAATTAAGTATCTGCAGAGAAAGAGGCAATCTCTACTCTGGAATATTTTGCTCCGAGTCTTTGAAATATGATTTGTGACATAGTCAAAAAACTGTGTGTCACATTTTTACTTTTATTTTCTTTCTTTGGGAGTTACGAGATTTTCTTCTGGTCAACGGATAATACATTTGATATCAGAAAGCTCAAAAAAATGTATAATAGCAAAAGTAAGCATATCCATCTTTCAGCTTCCAAATATGACAAAGCAAGAAGTTTTCCCCAGATGGTATTCCAGTTAAGCACCTCGTGTTCTTGTTTAGTGTTTTCTTGAGAATTTTATAGATGTCTAGGAAGTAAAACTTACCTTAAAAACTTTTTTTTTCCTTCTCTATCTCTCAACTCCAAACACTAGTTAATTTTTGATTATTATTCATTCATATGCCCTAGCTGGTGTGGTCCTTGCAAATACACACTTCCTCACTGAGAGTTACTACAGCAATCTTTTGTTCCACTTTTTTGTTTACTTCTTTGCTTGCTGGGGCATGAGCTATAAACTTCATGCTAAAACCACCTCACAGTTTACTGCAATCCATTTCTTTCCCCTTCACACATGACACTCACACATAAAAACACCTAAGTATTACAGTGGTCTCTTGTTCATCATATTACCCATTTAGTTGTTTTTCTTTGGCAGAAAAGAATGTTTAGTTGGAATACAGCTAGGTAGCTAACCTTAGTGAATGCACATCGGAAGTGAACACGAGGTTAAACAGTCTGTCTACAAGACTTTCAAGAACAGGCGCCATTGTTCACAAAGGGAACCATTCAACTAGCAAGTGAAGTTCCTACTAATTTAAATAAACATTATATGTTGCGCTGAATGACTTTGTGAACACTGTTTGAGAATCAGTGGTAGTACAGAGAGAAAGCAGTTTAATGCTGATCAGAGTTGATAGCACATTTGCATCATGGGTGGCCATAAATAAAGCCGGCTGAATTATTCATTGCAAACTATGTTCTTGAAGTAACTGACTCGTTTTTCTCTTCTTCTGGTGTTTCACAGGCTGTGATTCACATGAACAGCATGTGTTAAGCCCCATTAACTTCTTGAGGAAAGGGCATTAATTTCTGGAAATATGGTTTAGCATTGCTTTTTACTTGCCAGCATGTAGATGGTGTTTTATGGGCAATTCTTAAACTGTTAGCTTTTTCTGTCTCTCATTTACTAGTCAATGAGTGTAATTGTTCAACTTATATAGATTCATAGGACCTCTGGAGGTAAACAGATTTAATTAAAAACTTAAATTTTGCAAAACAAGATCTTTTTTAAATATAAAATTAAAGACTGACAGAAAAATCAATAATATTATAAATATGTCTCAAAGTCAAGAGCTGTTTTACCAACAATTTTTGTTCCCCTCCTGTAGGGTTTGAGCTCAAATATATCTCTAAATGAACTGAATAATTGAGAAACTGGAAATAAAAGCCAACAAGCAAAAGTGAGATTTGTCATGTTTTGACAGTTTTGTTTTTGTGGGACTAGCTGAAAGCAGCCATTCTGCAGCTGAGATATAATTTCATTCACTTAGTATAGTGAAAGATCACTATTTACAGAACAATATTCTTGTCAAAACACGTATAGTTTTTTAGAAATAGGTCATTTTAGATGTTTTTACATTAAAAAACATAAAACTTCTGATTATGACTGGACTAATTCTCAAACCTAATAATCTTCTTTCTATATCTCCTTTACTTTTCAGTTTTACCATTTCATAATCAAATAATCTGCCAGGTAAGCAACCTCTCACCCTTTATTCACTTATTTATTTATTTATTTATTCATTCCTGCCTTTTATAGGCTTATATGCAAGTCTGTATTCTATGATTATATGGAACATGCAAAGACATTGTCCATGCATGTGGGGGATGGGGTTAGGAGAAATAAAGCCCAGCTAGATTTCGGACTGGTAAGGGAAATGGGAACAAGAAAGGCTTCTGTAAATGCATAAGCAGCAAAAGGAAGAACAGAAAAAATGAAGGCCTCCTACTAAACGAGGCCAGAACCCTGGTAACAAAGGACCCTGAAAATGCAACAGTACTGAATGTACTAGATTGGCTCTAAGGAATCTCAAGGCCTTGAGATAAGAGGAGTAGTCTGGAGTAGGGAAGCCTGGAGCAATGAAGATTTTGTAGAAGAGGATCAGGTTAAGGAATACTGGACAAAGACAAGTCAATGGGCCCAGATAGAATGCACCCATGACTGCTCATGAACCTGTACAATGTCACTGTGGAACACTTTCCCTTATCTTTGAAATCAGGAGAGGTTTCTGAGGACTGAAAGAAAGCTAATTTCATTCCTTTTTCAAGAAGAGCAAGAAGGAAGATCCAGGGAAATCTGGTCAGCCTTTTGATAATCCCTGGGCAGGCAATGGAGCAAATAAAGCTGGGTACTTCTTTCAGACATGTGAAGGACAGGAGGATGATCAGGAGTTGTCAGCATGGATTCACCAAGCAGACATAGTGTTTAACAAACCTTCTACATGATGACGGTCTAAATAGATGAAGAGAGAGTGGTGAATGTTTTCTACCTTGACTTCAGTATTGCTTTTTACATTATTTCCCATAACATCCTCACAGGCAAGCTGATGATGAAAACTTGGCTCAACTACCAGGCTGAAAGCATTGTAATCAGTTGCAAAGGTGTTCTGTTGGAGGCTGGTGGCGTCCCCGTGGTTTCTCAGGAGAAGACAGTAGGTCTAGTTTCACATCTTCATGATGTAGATGATGGCATCAAATATACCTTCAACAAGTTTGCTGATGACTGTGCTGTTCTTCAGAGGGATCATGAGAGGCTGACAAAATGGAGAGAGAGGAACTTCATGGAGTTCCAAAAGGGAAGTGAAGAACCTGGCATCTGAGGAAGAACTTCAGGTACCAAAGCAGACTGGAGATCAGCTGGAAGCTTAGTCTTGTCAATTTGTTTAAATATGTAAAGTGGACAAGGCCATACTCTTCTTAATGGTGCATAGGGTAGGAGGTATTAGGTGCAAATATAAATACAGGAAATTCCACTAGAATATAAGAATACACTTCTTTACAGTAAGGGTAACTGAGCACAGAAACAGTTGACCACAGAAAAGACTCCAAGGAATCTCTGTCTTTGGAGATGTTCAAAACCCATATGGTCTTGGGCAATCTGTCTAGCTGGTCTTGCCTGGGCAAGCTGACAAGACAAACTATTTGGTGATTCTGTGAGGTGAAACAGTTGCTACTGTTATTAAATATAATAAGCAAGATTCAGAAAGTTGCTGTTGTGTTATTCAAATTTGAGATGTTAGGTTACACTAAGTAGCTGTAAATATTATCCTCCAAGGGGGAGCACAAATTATTGTCATTCAAACACATGATGCTGCCCATAGTGACTTGATCACCATCCCACATGTACATTTGTATAAGTATATATGCATATATTGTGTGTGATATATAAATACCATACATATATAATCTCATTTTATATCATATCATGTGTATGGGAGGAAGGTGGCTGATATGACTGAGATACTGTGTATAAATATGTTGGAAAATCCCTGTGTCCTGATCCACTGTTGGGGAAATTTTCGATATGATCCCAAGAGTAAGATTAAGACGCAAAGAGGGTCAAATGCTATCCAGTCTTTTAAACTCTATTTTTGTAATCGTGATAGAACAGAGAAAAGAAGAAGAAGAAAAGTAAAAGGAAAAAGAGACATAAGCAAGTGAGCGGGAGAGAGAGATGCAGCAAGATTATAGCTACCACCACCACCAGTCCAGCTACGTTTTTTGGCTCCACCTTGTTGCAGGTGATGGTATCTGGAAGGAGAAGAGGCTGCTCTCGATGCAGGTGATGATCTCTTGAAAGAATTCAGAAGATCACGAAGAAGCAGCAGCTGGTCCCTCAGTGCGCAGGTGAAGAAGTCACTCGGTGCAGGTAAAGAGGAGGAAGGCCTCTCAGTGGAAGAAAACATAGTCCTTTTATCGGCCCAGTTCTTGAAGAGTCCACCCACTTGAAGATTTCTGGTACATGTTGTTCTTGTTGTATGTACTGGGGGCTCTGGCACTCCTCTTCCTCCCAGCCTGAGTGCCTGTGCTGCTTGACAGGCATTATTAGTCCAAAAAGTCACAGATCCTTGAGAGGATATCACAGTCTTCTTGACGCTGCAGTCAAAAAGTGTGAATGGTGTGGCAACAACGTTGAGATAAGCACATCAACCAAGAATGCCATTGTTCGAGTCTTGAGCTGATATCATGATATCAATGGTGTGGCAACAAGGCAACAATGTTGAGGCAAACATAGAGCAAAACAGTCTCTTACACCCTGTTAAAATCATAAAGGAGATAGAATAATCGACTATCTAGAACATACAAGTTGGTGCTATAAAAATAGATTTTAACTAGATTTTTCTCATAATTTCTCTGCAACCTTTTTTTAACATAGCCTGAAAATGTGGAGTTAGTAGTCTTGTTCAGAGTTCAGTGAATTTGTGTCAAATATTACACTGTACAAATAATAACATGAGTGTTCTCAAAAAGTACAATACTTAGCCCACAACTTTAATTCTTTCTCAGGCAGAGTTTAATGCTGACCCAATGTGAGTGATCAAGGTCAAAGGCCCTTGAAGTTCAGAGAGAAGTATACCAAGAGAATGACAGCTATTGAGAAGATTAATTTTGTCAACATAAAATTGATTGGAGAGTGGCCTTTGTTTTAGATGAAGAGCTGTATCAGCTGAGAGCATCAACTGACTATATCATAGGTGAGTGGATCAAGTGGTTTAATGTGTCTCCTTGAGTTCATCAAAAGTGTGTGAATGTTTTACCTGCAATAGCTAGACCAGCATGAGAGGAGTATGTATACTGTGCACTCAACACAGATTATAAAATACAGTCACCAAAAGAATTTCAAGGGGAAGAATGGGCTTGAGCTGGTTTCAGCCCATGTGTTTCTTATAGGCGTCTGGAAATGCCCAGTGTTGTGACTGTGAGCATATTGTAGGGACTGGTAATGGGGATCACATTGATAATCTATTTGAACTGTATACTGCAATTGGTATGCTTTGCTAAGTGTAAATTACCCTTGCATTCTGATTTAAGTATAATGCTGTATCATTCTATTAAATTAAAAATTCTCGGTAGTGTTAAATATCTTAAAAAAAGCACCCTCCACATAGTATATCTTGAAGAAACTGGTCAAGAAGTATTGGACTAAGACATCTAGTAATCTAACATAAAATTTAAATGGATAAACTCCTAAGGTCCTCTATTCACTAAGCTACTGTAAAGTTACTTTTCTTTACCGATGAAAGGGTCTGCCAAAAAAACGAAACCTGAATGTTAGTTTTAACATCCTTCCCCTCTTCCTTGCTTTGCCTTGCCTTGCCTTCTCTTTTTCACTGACATCTGTTGTCAGTGTCCCTTCTGCTGAGTGAAGGGCAGCCAAACAATTGAATTTGTAGAGGCTAACTTTACACAGAGATACCAAAATGAATGACCTCCAAGAATGAACCCAGAGAATATTTTCCCTCAGCTGTGATTGAAAATTTAATATTTTGGCAGTGGAGCTATCTGTTTAGGTAATGGAATGTTTGCTTTAAAACATTTGGTGGACAGAATGAGACAAGGAAAGAATACATAATTTCTGTGTAGTTGTGCATAGTTCATCGGTCACTATCTAGAAAGATTATTCACTGAGGAGAGACTGGCAGCTCATTAATTTGAAACAGTTACAATTTAGCAGAACTGATTGTTTCCTGAAGTGAAAAAAAAAGACTTTGTTGATTAATTATGTTTCTATGGTAATAGTCTACATTAGCAAGGACAAGAGCATGGAAATTACTAAGAATGCTATAATGCCTTTTCATATTTAGAGAAATGATTTTATGTATTGTGATACAAAGACAAAAATAAACTAAAAGCCATCCTCTGACTGTACAGATGTTCAGAGGCAGATAATTGTAGTCAGCAATGTGATCACTCTTTAGGTAGCCTTGGCTTTCCTAGTCAGGCATCAGGAACACTATTTTTCTATCTGCTCCTGAAAAAATAATGGGTTATTTACCCCTTCCCTCCACAGTCATATGTTAATATGCCAATTCTGGAAACATGGCTTTAACAAGGTGAGGATGTTGCTAATACATAGATGTTTCAATAACCATCTTCTAAATTTATCCCACTTTTAGCAAGGCAAATATAAGCTTAAAGGTTATTATGTGAGAATAGTACTGAAAAGAAGGGCAGGCGTATATTTGGTGGCGGCAGTCTCCTGAGAGACAGATCTTTCAGTGCAGCTAAGAACAGGTTGTGACTCTGCCTCAAAGGTGAGAAGTCTGGGTGGCTGTGCTTTTGAGGTGAAAGWTATTAATCTGATATTGCTTTAATGGTTAGTATCTCTGATTTTGTACCATGAACTTCTGAGCAGATCTGTGATATTGGAGCCTGAGGAATGGACAGTGTACAGTTTTACTGTTTTACAGTTTTGCTGTACACTGTCGCTTCCCCAGGCTGCAATATCAGGGCCTGCTTTTGGTTGTGACTCATCGCAAAACACGGAGGTTCATGTAAAGTTGGACCTGTGGATGAACCACGGAGTATAGTTTTGCAGGAAGCCTGCAGGAGTGGAGCTTCCATACCATATAGCTTTACAAAAGTTGAGCTTTTTAAGAAAGTTAAACAAAAAAAAAGCTAGAAAGGTCTACCAGAGGACATGGTGGAGTAAGTTTCTTGGTGGTGCCCGTGATGTCTCATCGTCTATCTTAATTATCTATCTACAAAATCGGTATTACTCCAGATAATAAGTTTTCTGTAGAGGAGGAAATGTGTGAAAGAAAAATAAGAATTGTCTTGGCTGTATTACACTTGTAGTTAAACTGCTGCGCATAGTGGCATGGCAGCTCACTTAGATTTAAATTCAAAATTCCTTTTGTATATTTGATTCTTAAAAGACTTTGTTATAAGTTTCTGAACTGAACTAAATGAGATCTGTTTTTAATCCTTTCAAATGCTTTAATAGAGTTTGAACATTGATACCCTATCCTAACCTTTCCTGAAGCTCTATATCTTTCACTCAACGAACTAATCCTATCTTCAGAATGACATACACCATCAGTATTTTCATGTTTTAAAATGGAATGAAACTCTACTCATTAACATTACCTCAAAGTTGGAATCTGTCATTTTGTACAGTGTTCTGCATGCACTTTTTTTCTCCTGTATCTCTCTGTTTTTTAGTGATGAGTCTCAGAAAGCCCCACTACTTACACAAACTCTATATCCTATTTCTTATTAAATTGAAATGAGACCCTAATCTGCAAACCTCATTTCATGAGCCTAGAATTTAAAATTATTATTATTGTTATTGAATTGACATAAAGCTAAAAATACTGATGTGTATAGAATAGGACATTACTGATTCCCTCATTTTGAATTTATTAATACTGTCTGAATCAAAACCAGATGTGCATCTATTTAAGAACTGAGAGGAAGCTATATAGAATGCTTCAGAAAATAATGGGAATTAATTGCTCAACTAATGTAGAGGTTTTGGAAAACCTATGTCGATAATCTACTTTAATAAGTCTTTAATTCCTTTCTAATTTTGTATTGATCTTTTGTATAGTTGAGTAGAGTCTATTGTTTGAATTAATTAAATATAATTGAAAGCCACTAAATCTATGCCTTACTATCACTTCAACAGAAATGAGTGAAAGGATTTTAACTCTAAAATATGCTACAGACATTCACATTTCAGTTCCTTAATATCTATTCATCTTGCCAAAAGTGTTTCTTTTTTCTTGCTTTCTTGGGTCTTTTTTTTTCTAAGAAAAAGCAGGATATGTCCTCAATGGTCTTGAGTTGTCTGATTTCATCTTAGTCTGAAATGCAACTAGGTATTTTATGCAAGTCCAAGGCAGTACTCATTAGCCACTGGGAAGCTAATGGTAACTCTCTTTTGAGCAAGTCATAAAAAGGTTTGAGTAAGGAGCTTCTTTTATTTTTTTCTTTTCTCAATTCTTAGACTGTGCATCCTCTTAAGCACATGTCCTTTTGCAAGCTAAATAACCCTCATCTTTTCTTTCCTGACCCAAATTCTTTTGGATAACATGAAAATTCTAAATGTAATTCCTTTAGAAATTAAACTGAGTAAAAAAACTTGAAAGACCAACATTTAGCTAGTTTGGAGCTTGTGTTGACTTTTGTTTTTATATATATATATCTCACTAAAGCATATATACTAAAGTCACAGCCACTGTATGCCACTTTTATTTACGGTCCATAGAACCTAGGAAACCAGGATTGATGTGCTCAGCATGTGGATCTCCCATTACTTCCTCAAATATAGAGTACCTGCTCTTTTTAATACTCATAATCCTTCAATATATACAATTTACTGCTCTTATGTTTCTTGTACTATCCTGTAGAATTAGCAGAGTTGTCTTCTTTCAGTCAAAACCCTGTCTGCAGTAAGAGATGCACAGAGAAGATTCATATTTTTGGCTCCCTTCTTAATCTTTGTATTTGCTTGAGTAACACTTTTGCTTATTTTGGCTAAGCAGAAAATTATATGAACATAAGAAGCTTTTTCTTAATATCCTAAAGGAAATATCAGCTTTAAAGACCTTAGGAGAAATTATTGTATTAACAAAAACTATGTATCATGAAAGCATTTTTATATGTTATCTCATTGTGAATAAATTTACCTCTTTTGGGAGAGGTGCAGTTTTGTGAAGGGAAAGAGAATAGAATTAGGAATTTAATAATTGAAAAATTTCCTGTGTAAACATTTATGTAAGCATTATGTAAACATTTGTAATTATTCATTAAGCATTCTGTTTTTGTTGTTTGGGGCTTTTTAGAATTGCTGTCAATATCCAAACCTGTCATTGGACAGCATGTTCAGTTTTTTTTCAGTTAGGTTCAATGAAATCATACAAATGTACTTGCTAAAATGTTTCTCAAAACCTATGTTCTAAGAGTAGCGTTAAAAAGTACTGCTGTAATAGACAGAAAACAAATAAATGCTGTCTTAAGGTCACTGCTTAAAGGCAGGTTATGTTTGTCAACTTTGTCATTTTAGAAGGTGATATAGATCACTGAAGTAGTCGAGAAACAAGCAGTGAGGAAGTGCTTACAGCACTGAACTCAGCGCTGTGTGAAACAGATGCCTTTCTACCTTTCTCATTCTAGGAATTCAAAATACACGGAATGGCAAATGAAGTTTCTCAGAATTCGAGACTGGAAGAATTCTGGACTGTAAAGTCTATTCTATGTTAAGTAAAGGAACCTCATGAAGGTCAGTTCCTGGAAAGGTCTGGTAGCTCTGTCCTCTTCTAGAGCGTGTCCAAGTTTAAATAACATATGCATGAAAAAGTTAATAATATGTAGAACAACATGATATTTTTGTCGAGTCTTTCTTAGATGAATATGACTGCTTTTACAATATCTTTTGTATCAAGATCAAGCAGTTGTAATGGAGACCAAAGGCATTTCCTGACATGTGTTCATGGTGCAGAGAGCAGCAGAGACATGTGATTTTCAAGATTTTAAATATTTGAATATCTGAGTCATTTTTAAATTTCTTATTTGGTCTGTCAGTCTTACATTTGCTCATAAGCAATGAAGTATGAAAAATTTTGACTATATTTTGCAGGCTAGTCTTTCAGATGTACCAACTGCCTGTGGTTTTGGTTTTCAAGGCCTTCAAACAGCAAACACAGAAAAACAATAGATACAAACTTTCCCTACCAAATATCCATATCTTTATATAGATGTAGATTTTTTTTCTCTCATGAGGGTGAATTCACTCACAATTGCTCCTTGACATCAATATTAACTAGTGGAAATCACAGACATAGGAAACTGGAAGTATCTCAGGTGAGGTTTGGGTTGGCAAAGACTTTTTCTGGCATGTATAAATTTCCTTTTTGTTATTTCTCAAAAAAGAACACAAACCAACCCTCAAGGAAAGAATTTGCCTTATTTCTTTTTGGGTATTATCCCCTTCTTTCTACAAGTTTTAACCTGAAATCTGGAAGTCTATGGGAGGAAGGGTTATCTCTGCAAACTATATTTTTTGCTCTAAGTCCAAACTGCTGAAAATAGGCTATTTGGCTAACACCACTTTGACCAGACGCAAGACAGTCTGTTTAAGTTGTGGTAATTACAGCTGAATTTCAATTTCTTAGACTAAATGAGAAAAGATTTTACTAGTTCTGACATCACTGTCTTTCCCACCTCAGTTTCATATTTTCTGTATTAAACAAAGACGCTTCAACATTTCTCCACAGTCCATGTGTCTTGACATGATTGCTCTCTCTACCCCCTATAGTTTTTAAGCATAGGATCCAATCCTGAGACAGTGTCCCATGAAGTGCTTTGCCACTGCTTTGTATGGCAGAATAATTAATCGCCATACCTTTCACACACTACTGCTGCAATACTTTCTAGACTGAAAGCTGCTCTTTGTACAACTAGATCATTAATGTAAAATCATTTTGTATGCCAGTATAAATGTAAATACTTTTTTTTTTCTACAGAAATTTTTTGTCCATTGTTTTTCTACCTATATTTACATATTTGGGCTCAGTTGTTACATTCTACTTGTCTTTTGAATTTTATTTTGTGTAGTTTGCCTCAACTCTGGAATTTACCAAGAACATTTTGGAAACTGCAAATCTGCAAGTTTTGATCATCAATTGAGTCAAATCATAAACAAAAGTTCAAGTAGCTCCTTTGGGATGTTTCTTGCACATTCTGTCAGCGAAGTAGTAAGTTATTGTTAATTATTATGTCTTCTGGTTTGATCCAGTTATGAAATCATCTTCAGTTTCCTGGTATTTCTTGAAGGTGACTGATTTCATGTCTGTAAAGTTTAATGACTAATGTCTTACCCATTAGCTTATTTCTTTCAGATGGAATAAAGATTTTATATTTATTGACCTGTCTAAAATGAACATAATCCACAATAACTATGATTCAAGAACTTCCTGTTTTGTGTATGTTTCTATTAGTTCATTCTCAATTATGTACACTGTTCCCAGTACGTTTAGATTTTTTTTTATATAGTAAGATAAGTGTTTTACTTGTTTTTGCCGTACTATTGTAGTTATTTGGCTTTTGCTTAACATCCTTGCCTGTACTCCTCTTTCCAAGTGAAAATTCATTGTGCAATTCTGCTTCCAAATTTCTGTCACAAGGCATTTAGTACTTCAAATTTTTCTCTGTTATTTGCTCTTTTTCTTTGTAAATGATTAATCTACACCTCCTTTTGCATCCTTTCTGTTTTTGTAAATATAGTAGAATAGTTTTGTTTTCATGCATAATGCTTTTTGGACATCTGTAACTTATGTTATTCCTCTATCCATGTAGTTTTATTTATAAATGTCTGCAGTATAAGTTTGTCTCCTTCCTTAGTCTGATACTCTTATGCTAGCTTTTTATTTTTTGATTTTCAGACGGAGATGTCTTTAAAATTTTTATTATAGTGGTGTTTTTCCTCTACTTTGTAAGTTACTTTCCTGTTATGCCTTGTTATAACATCCTTACAGAATCTGCTAGATTCCTAGATTTGTTAGACTGCTTTCTCTTTTATATTATCTTCTCAAGAAACAGTGCCATCCAGAAGACTTTTTTTTTTTAAAATAAAAAAATCTTTTGTCCTAAGTATGCACTATTTCTCTAAGTAGAAATTCTGAAAATATTCAGAATGTCTTTATAATATGGTTATTTTAAATAAAAGCGTTCATCCTTGTTTTTATACAGTTGTTCAAGACACACACTGGATTCTTTGCTCTTTCAGTAAAAGAAAATCATAGAGAAGTCTTAGAAAGGCTGACTTTCAGGGACCTCAGCATTAAAAACCAAAAATCCTCAGCTGTAGAATGTGAGTCAAGGGTTTGTCCTGAAATTCTATAAAGTTATTTTATTTATATTCCCTATTTAACCACACAAAATGATTAATTAGTTTTGTCATAGTTACATATATATACACATATATAACACATACATATATACACACACATAACATATATATTATGTTGTACATCTGTTATAATGCATAGTTTTTCTAAGGAATTGAAAGATGGCAAACCAAACTTTTTTTTACAAAAATGTGCAGGCATAACTATAATTATATTTCATCCCTGTGGTAACGGCTTTTGTCTCAAGCCATTTCACTGAAACAAAAGAATATTATATAATTTCTATGCATTAGAATTATTTTATTTTTCCAATTAAATTTAATTTATTGACTAATGCTACACATATATATATAAATAATATATATATAAAAGATTAAATAGTATATTATGAAAAGTATATAACAGATTAATGAAATGACTACTGCCTGCAAATTATTTAGCTTAGAATCATCCACCACATTCACATTTAGCAGAGCTTGCACATACTCATTTTTGAATCAAACACTATCTGATTTTATGTGCCTATGTCTGAGTTTTAATTTAAAAAAAGAAACATCACAGAGGTAATCTTTCTGTGGCAGGAAAATGGCAGGAAAGAAGGCACAAATGCATAGAGAAGAACCACATCTGCCTTGAATTATAGTGGTTTTGGTGAACAAACATGTTACAAGATTCATACTTTTTGAATTCCTATTTTTGAGCAGCCTGGAATAGATTTTACCTGACTATTCATGCAAAGATGAATAGTCATTGTAAGAATAGTCATATAAAGGAAATGTGGGTTATAGAAAAGCATAGCTTTGCTAGCTGTATAGCTTTGGAGGTTTATCAAGCATTTAGAGGAAGTATTCAAATTACAGCTATTGATGGTTCTCAAACCCAAATGATGAAATCCTTGAATGATTAACTTCATGACGAGGCTTTAAAGACATGGATATATCTTTAAATTTTCTCATATTTGGATAGCCTGTCCTCTCTTCCTAAACATCTGAACCATCCTGTTTTAAGTATGTTATGTATGCTTGAGAATTCCTTCCAGTGCAGTTTTATGCTCATGAGATGCCTTAAAAAATGAGTTTAAAATTCAATATTTTTTCCATTAACAAACTGAAGGGATAAATTAAAATAAATTACCTTCTTGAGTGGGGCATTGGATATAAATTTCCTTGTTGCATGGTTCACTAATTTCTTAGTTCCATCTTTTATACCTCACAGCTTTGTTTGGAATATAAAGTATGTATCATGTATTGATTGTATCATTGTATCATGTACATTGTATCATGTATCTTTTTTTTATGATTTTCTTTTCCTTATTAGCATAAAAAGAAAAGATATGGTATTTAGAAGGGTAATTGCAGACTGTCTGCCCACAGAATCTGAGGGCTATGAGATGAATTATTGAGTTTAGGAAAGGTGCGAAGAGCTTGTTAAGAATATAATTCTGAATCCAGCATCTTGGATAGTTCTGTTGTCTGCTCAGTGTGTCCTTTCTCTTTACAGCCTCTTTCTTTTATGAATTTTATTTTCTTACAATTGTAATGCATAATTCAGACTCCTACTCTAAGTTATTTTCATTTCATAATATTTCATTAAACTTTATTTGTGTGTCATTAAAATCATATCCTCTTTACTTCCACATTGTAGTTATCTTGTCATCATAAATCTTCTCTTAATAGGATTTCATTTCCAAAGTAACAATGAAAAGAAATGGAAAGAAAGAAAAACATATTTTAACAAATGATTGTTAAGTGCAGAAACTTTGCCAGTGGGCTGGAAAAATTAGATAAGCATTTTTCTTCATCTACAGAGCAATATATTAACAATTTATGAGCTATCTCTTCAAATAATCTAATTGGATTGGTGGAATATGGACGATAAGTCTGTAATATTGTCTCTGAGGAAGAATCTCTTATGTTCTTTCATTATTCAACTCATGTTTAAGATTCAGGCATAGCAATAGAAAAGGGATGACGAGTTTAAGAAAACAGGTTGCATTTTTATTTTAATTTTAATTAAGGCCTTTTAAAGAGATGCTACTTACCTTACCTACCCAAATTAGACCATCTGCTGGGTATTTTCTAACTCATATTCGATTGCATTAATCTACTCTTTTTTTTTTTTTCCCCACATTTGTCTTACTTGAAAAACTATGTTTTTATTTCATATTCTTCACAGAATATATTTGAGACTGCTATAGCAACATTGCACGTTTTTAATAAAATAATTTTACAAATTAACTTATTTATAGCTTTACAAAAAAAAAGTATGGAATAAAATTTGGATGGCACAGCAATGTTGCATACTGATTGGTGATTAAACATCATGCTTTTTATTTTCAGATGATCTACTATGCAAGGAAAATATTTTTTTCTACCTAATGATTCTTTGGAGCTGAACTTATTTTTATTTCTGTAAGATAAATTTTAACTAAACACAATTTCTTGATCTATGAAGATAGATCACTAGATGAAAATCTATTGGCTGACTGATGGGATCTATCCTGGATATTGGGCATGGATATTTTTTGCATTTATGGATGTTTTTGCATATATGCATTTATAAAACATGTTTGTGTGTGTGTATGTGTATATATATACACACACATTATATGTGTATAAATAAATTTGAGAGAATTAAAATAATAAAATCCAAATTGAATTTTAGTCTAAAATACAGCAAGATCCAAGGATACGTCTCAGATAAAGGCAGGAAACTAATCTAGACAAAAAGCTAATGCTGTCCAACAGTTTTTAAAAAGCTGCTTGCCAAAACTGGTCATTGAGTTTATATCTGTCAGTTTGAAAAATAAATGAATAAATAAATAAATAAATATATATGAGCAGTCTTGAATAAAACAAAAAAACCCATAAATCTTATTTTTTTTTCATCTGAGCTATGACATCTCTTTAACATGATTCCATACAAACCTTGATGTTTGAAATAAAAAAATCACAAATTCACTTATGAAAATGTCTTGCTGGAATGTATTGTGGAGACTCTGGTGGGGAGTTATTTCTTTTTGGTCACTAGCAAGTCTTACTAGGATATAATCACCTTTGTGCCTGAGAAACTGAGTAGACTGTAAATATTAACTTATCTTGCTACAACTGATACACTGTAAAAATAGCTTTACTTCCTTTGTAGAGTAGCATTGTAGTTTTGCATCACTTTTTAAGATATTCTCTTCTGAACTTCATAATGTTATTAAGAAATATCATTCTCTCACACTTCTACATTCATGTCATAACATGTCACTGTTAGCATCTAATGGAAGCTCATGCCTCCAATGTGACCTGGAAAAAGAGCAAAGCTGTCAAGAGCATGAGTTGTCAGACACTGAGTTGGGTAGAAATTGGGCTCATCATTTTAAACTGATAGCTCTGGAAGCAATGAACAGGGACAGCAGTAGAGTCCACTGTCCAATGGGAAGAAAGATAATATTGCCCTCATAGAGACCCTTAATAGTAGTCCTGAGAAAAGGCTGTGTTAATCTCTGTCAAAGACATAATAAAATGTTCCCACTCAAATTTTTCCTGCATCAGACAATTAACATGATCCTTCATCTTTTCATAAGAAATGCAAGTCCTGCCTCTTCCTCCTCCAAAAAACAAAAATATACAAATAAACAAATTTTATGGTGTATTTTTCCCCAAAATCATAGAATGGTTCCTGTTGTAAGGGACTTATGGAAATCACACAGTCCAACCTGTGCACAAGCAGATTCACCAGCTCGGCCGGCCTGGAGAAAGGACCTTTAAGGACCTTTTCTTTAAACTCTGAAGCCAGTGAGAGAAAAACCCTTCACTTCAGTGGTCTCAGGTCAGGAACAGGAGTACAGGTCACTCTACATATGTGTGTGGACAGCCCAGCTAAATGGCATGCAGAGCGAACCTCTGGAGACTTTCCACTGCAGAGTGCGCACAGAAGGTTCAAGATATCCCTGCAGTCAGTTGTTGATCTTATGGTCACTGCAGCCAAGGCTGCCCCCAACCTTCACATATCCAACCAGTCCTTATTTGTTTGTTAGAACTGTGTCCAGCAGCATACTTCTTTTCATTGGTTCTGACGGCACCTGTGACTAATGACATCAGTGCTTTCCAGGAATCTTCCACATTGCTCGGGCACAGCTATGTTGTCTTTCTAGCACTCCCCCACAAGAACTGGCTCCTGTGATCATGAGGCTACTATCAGATGTCTGCATATAGCCTTGCCTACTTCTTCCTTCCTGATCAGGTGGCACAAAGCAACCACAAGAGTGTCACCCTTGTTAGCTCACCCTTTAATCCTTACCCATAAGCTCTCTACTTGCTCTTAATCCTCCCCTGATGGGCAAGTAAAGAGTTAACAAACAAAACTGCTGAATTGCATGAATTCTGCCAATGTAGCAGAAAAGCAAGGGAGAAACTTTGGGTACTGTCCCCAAAGACAAGAGAGGGAAGCAGGAAATCTTGCAGAGCTGGAATAGTCTCACTTTGCTAAAATTTGCAGTGTTGCCCAGCTGGCTGAAGAACTGATACCCTTGTAGAATACCATATAAGGGACAAAACCACTTCTCGCTACAGGTACAAGAAGCAGATAGATTCTATGAGATTCACCTTATAAGAATGACCAGAGCACAGTCACGTACTCGTTCCCTAAGGGCATAAAAGACAGAGTCTAGCATTGATGCGTTGAGCAGGGATCAGGAGCGACACCTGAACACACCTGAACAACTCCTCTGGCTGGACCATGACAAATATCCCTCTTCTTCCCTTAATGTGGAGCACTGGGCTAAGGTAACTCTGTGAGGTTGGGAGTCCCCTGTATACACAGTGTGAAGTAACGCTATAGCATCATCTCATCTCATCTCATCTCATCTCATCTCATCTCATCTCATCTCATCTCATCTCATCTCATCTCATCTATCTTTTTTCCTTTTCTCTGGGACACACACTGTTCTCCACTTAGTTGCACTAATTGCTAGTTGTTATTTATTAATTGTCAGACCATTCGTATAACAATTGTGCCAGTTAATGGTGGATGTTGTTATCACAAAGATCTTGTGTGTGTGAATAAAATAAACTAGCTAAAGCCCAGTAGGTTGTTGATCCTCTGGATTATTAGTTTTGTCTCCTTTAGCATGGCTCCTAGAGTGATAACCCCTTGGCAGAACTCAATACCTTCCACTGTATCTGCCATCTTACCTTCCTGCCCCGCCCTTCTTAAAAAGCCACTAGCCTTTCATGGCAGCATGTCAGTCACGTGAGGTGTCCCCCCAAGTCTCCATAACTGCAGTGAAACCATGGCCCTGCAACAGCACACACATCTCCAGTTCCTAATGTTTGTTTCCCGTGCTGCATACATTGGTGAACATGGTCCAATAGTGACATTCTGAAATGCCATTTCAGAAACGTATTCCATCATTCAGGTTTCCCAGTATGGGTGCAAGAGCAGCCCTCATAGTCATGTCCCATATGCACTTCCCCAGAGGCCAGCATCTGCTGGCAGCATTATGACTTGAGCCACATTTTGCTGAATACATTGTCTCTGTAACTCCTATATTTTTCCTATAAACTCTTCTGTCACTGTCTCTGTAACTTCTTTTCACTGCAAGAGAACCTATAGCTTCCCGAGACACAATGAAATTGTGGCTTCAGGCATTTTGGAACTTTGCACTTAAAAAAGTTTTTTAAGAAGTCCCCTTTATATTCTCCTATCATAGAAATGAATTAGAATTTCCCTCAGCAGAATGTCTTCTCTCTGGCCTGGCCTCTTCTAAAATAGAATAAAGAGACCTGGACTCAATAGGAGGACTTGCTGAGAAAGAAATATGAAGGGCTTGCATATCCAAAAATAATCATTTTTGAAAAAATCACGATGATCTTGGTCAGGCCACTAGCATGAACTTTTCAAGGTTTTGCAGAGCGGTTGTGAATATATTTAACAACTCCAATGCATTACTACCCTCAAAAGTATTGCATTTTTCTGAAATGCGATATATCCCACAAGGTGCTGATAACACATGACTTGAATTTGTGTAACATTTTTGTCAATATTTTGACCGTGTGCAGTTCTGTGTCAGTGCAACACAGGAAGTAATGCATTCAGTGAATTACACTGGAGAATATCCTGTTTTATTGGCAGTCATTTGTCACCTCTTTGAAGGCAAGTGCCTTTTTTCTACCTTGGCTATATTAGGCACTCAGAAAGGATGCTTCAAGTTGCTTATTTTACAGTGCAACTATAAAACTGTACAGTCTTTGTCTATATTGTCCATATTCTGTAACATCAAAACATTGTAGGCTGAGATACTATAGCTGTAAAATAAAGAATCAGGAAAGAAAGAGCTGGATGCCACTATTTAAAAACAAAACCAAAAACAAGAAACATGGATTTACATTCAATTTATGAATCAACAGCTGCAGAACAGGAAATGTTTCTATGTAGAACTGGAAATATTTCTTGACAGACTGTCATGGACAATATGCTCAGAATTTTCAAAGGATGTGAGCAGCTTAAACAGTAAAATGACCAGGTAAAATGTAAAACAAATTCCTGTTGCACAGCAACACCAAATAATGAAAATAAAGGTATGTGAGTAACTGGAACTGAAGTTTGTCATTCCATATGTTTTGCTTTGATATCCTAGGTAATAAAGTGTCACAGATTGCCATTATTTCAGTATTTTTCATTTGTTAAAAGTGGCCTCAAATGAAGTAACAGATACCAAGAATGGAAAATAAGTACATAGTTCATGTGGTTGATAATTTTTTTCACCCTCTTTGAAAAAAATAGATTTTTCAAAATGGATTATGATAGCTTTATACAAACATGATACTTAGGACTTGTAAGGTGGACATGAGGCAAAAAGTTACACAACAGAAATTCTTTGGCTTTCACGGCTGAAACAATTGTAATCTCTACTTTTAACTGTTAGCATTTCATTACTTTGGCATAGTTGTAGAAGGCCATTTTTGTTTGGTTGTGTTTTTTTGAATGTTTGTTTCTTTGTTTTCCTCTATTATAGGACCAGAATTCTGATTAGGAGATAAAACAGTGATTTCTATTATATAGTATCTCTTTGCATGGTTTCCAAGCAATTTGAGATATTTTGTCTCCTACTGTTCAAATATTATCCCAAACAGCAGGCTATCAGTGCAACTAGTTTTTTTAGCAAGACTTTGCTTATTGCTTTTAATACAGTATGTATGTTATCATTTTATTTAGAAATTGAAACAGAAAAGTAAGCAAGAAGGTATTAAAAAGAGAACAAAACTGGAAGCAGCTTTCCTGAGGCATATTGTTTTTCTCAGAAGCACAGGGAGTTCTATAAAGCTCCATTTTATTCCTGTGAGATATGGCAGGGAGAAATATATTAGATGAATATCTGTATCAATATCTTCTTCCCAGTAGTGACTGCAGTCTACTTTCATTTCTACACTGAAATTTTATACAGATCTAGCAATAGGATAACTTTCATACTGGCATAGCTATAGATCTCAGGAACCTTTCTACATCCTAAGTCTTCTAGAGAGTGCTCTAAACTCTGTCAAAATACCAAAGTGGAACTGACAACTAAGTGATGGATGAGGCTTTATGTTCTGGTGTCTTCCAGACTTAAACATCTAAAAACTGCTTTCATCTCATATCCACTAGGAATATTTAGGTTCAAGTGATGTGCTGATCTGCTGATCTTTTCCATAATGGAGCTGTAGTAGAAAGTAGATTTTTGTTTTCAGTGGCAATTTTGCTTTACTTCTTAATTGATATTTGATAGAAAATATCTGTTTTCCATGTGTTTAGGAAAGTGTGCTAATCTGAAGGTGAGTTTGCATCTTCAGTTGCAGAAAGTTCAGTTACATTGTTTTATAAGATTTCCATTTCTATATGGCTGAGGGAGAGCATTTTCACATATTATATAACAGTATGATAGGTAGATAGTTATTGATATGAATTAAATTTCATGATTTCATGACTTAGACTGCAGCTTTTTACTGGAATGATGAACAGCACTATGGAGACAAAGTGCTCAATCACATCCGCCTGGTGCTAAATGAAGACCATAATAGCCATGTAAGTAAAATCATGTCCTTTAAAATTACTGTCATTTATTGTTGAGAAGAATTGGAAATGCCTAGGAAAGCATTATCAGCACAGATCCAGAGTGTTCAATAGCTATGCCAAAATGGTATTACTTTCTGTTTAATGTACATATTTTGTACAGCAGCCAAATCAGTTCTAATACCATGTAAGCCTTTTGGTACTGTATGACTCTTGATAAAAATACCTACATCATTATGAGAGTAAACAGAAGTATGAACCTGTGACACCCTGAAACATATCATCATGACAGAAAAGCACAGATGTCTTCATAAATTATATTTTGAGTGTCCTTTAATGGGATATGTGATACTGAAGCACACAAAATTCATGACGTGAGAAAAAAGTTATAAAAGTCAACTTGCTAAACTTAGAAAATTTTCAGAGTAAATGATATGTTGGCAAGATGAGTTTCTGGAAATTCTTTTGAGACTCTAAAAATGAAGTAGTGTATTCCTGCCCTTTTGCTCTCGGATCTCATTTTGTGTACATTTCAGTGAGAATCAGATCTATGATTCATGCTGTAGTGCACAAGGACTAGCTGTCTCAACACTCTGCTATGAAGAAATTAGGATTTGACTACATTTTGTCAGTTATTTGTAAAAGAGATGTTAACATAATTTAACCAAACCATAAAAAAGTGAATAAAATTAGTAAAACCCCCTTTTTTTTCTTTTAAAAAATGAGCATTCTTGTGTTGTAACTATTATGAACTGTCATCTGTGTCACCTTTAGAAACCAAAAAGTCATTCTGTCTGGCCATATCACATGTTTAGATAAGAACATTTTCCTGTATCTATAATCCACTAGAAGAGTGGATCATGAAACCGTTCAGCTGGATCATTAGTGTGGTACTCTCTCAGCATTTTCATTAGAGGGACTGTGAATATGTCTTTATAATATTGCTTCTTAGACTATACTCACATAGTTCATGTTCAAAACTTTACTGCAGCAACATGTAGGCATGTGTATTTTTCTGCCTACTTTGTATGTTAATTTGTTTTTGATTCTGTGTAACACAGAAATAAAGAATCATTATGGTTGGAAAAGACCTTTAAGATCATTAAGTCCAGAAATATTACAGCTCTAATTTACCTGGGGAAAGTAGGAAAAAAAATGGAGATCACTTCTCAGATTTTAAGAAGTCATAAAAATCACATATTAAGGAAAGAGTATGGTATTACTGAAGATGAATAAGCAGCAACTTATATTACTTTGAAGTAGCATCCATGTTGCTCTTTGAACTTATAGTGATCATTTTTCCAGGAAAAAGCATATGCTGAATTTTAAGATTTTTTTCTGATCACCACCTATTTGAATGACAGATTGGCATTTTTGTCCTAGTAGTCATCATGCAGGTGGCATGGCGTCCTCTTTAGTTCTGGGAATTGATCTGACTAGTCTGACTATTGTGTCTTCATTTATTTTCATGAGACAAGGATTTCAACCTGATTTTGTTTTGTGGTAGTCCAGTTCTCTTTTTTGTCATATGAACTCCTACCCCCTCTTGTGAGAGTAGGGAAAAGGAGTAGAATTGCCTCAAGCCAAGTATTTAAACTATTCTGGTGCTACCAGCAGTCTTAGAATTGTGCAAAAAGCAGTGGCATAGGTCTTTTTCCTATTTTCCTGTCTGGTACTCTAAATACATGATGCTTGTTCTAACGGTTCCCTTCTCCCCATCTCTTCAATTGTCGAAACTTAGAACTCTGAAACAAGTACCTGGATTGTAAACTGTAGCTACGTGCTGAGCATACTCATCACCATAATGTTCAAAAGTGAGTACTGTTAGCTTTTCTACCACCTTTCCAAGATGGAGATTGAATTGGATCTTGAATTCCTACTACATGATCAAAGGTAATTTTGGAAAATAATTATAATGCTATGCCATCAGAAATCTGTAGCATTTTTAAAGTAACTGAAAAATGCAGGTAGTTCAGTAGGCAGGTAAAGGTGAGATTTAAGGAATCTTATCCTGAGCTCAGTGTTTCGAAAAGTATAAGGGAAATTCAATAGAATTCAGTACAGTGGACAACTATCAGTGATGAAGAACATGCAAGGATTCAGTCCCACAGAGAACCCAAACCACCCTGTCCTCTAACATAAGTCAACACCCTGGCAGACCAGTGCTGTAAGAAGCTTGCAATAAAACAAAGTTTTTTTTTTTTTTCTCAGCACTTTTGCTGGTATTTTCTCCAAAGATGTATCTTCATCTTAATGTAGACTGACTGTCATATTAAAGTTCTGCTAAGGGTGAAAACATTAAGCTGACATAGCAATATGTTGTTTAGACTGGCTTCAGATGTAGTTTTGCAGCATTTGAGATCAGTTCACACTATTCATCAGATTGTATGTGTATGGGAAAACCTGAGAATACAGTTCTCAGGGAAATTAGGAACAGCATCACCCACCAGCCCAAGTGAGTGTGCTTGAGGCAATGTTTTTACTATGTTTTATACCCGATCCACACACATACTTTTATTTATTTTTTTTCCCTGTGAGATTAGCATGAATATATAAGGCTGTAAATAAGAGACATATTTCCAGTTGCTTGAGGGTGTGAGAGGCCGTCATCATTGGCTCCTTTGTTTTTCAGCATGTGAGAGCTGCAGAAAAAGTATTTCAATAAAGTCACAAAAAACAAGGCTGCATTTATACAAATTAGATGCATCACAGTGTTACAGTGACATAAAATTCATGATAATTATAAAATCAGTCATGCTTATTTCTATAGTTATGCTTTCTGGAAACAGCTAGCCACCAATAGCGATGTTTAGCAAGCATTTCACCACCTTGTAGTAGTAGAAAGAGTTAGTAACCTCAATATTTGCTTCCCACTTTTATTTTGTTTCCCCAAGTACTCCGTTTTTAATTTTTCATTTATATACAAATATTTGAAGTGTAGCAATGTAAGTACAAAGAACCTAAATAAAATGTAATAATTCCTACTACATCATAGATGCCTATTTAAAAATGTTAAATAGGTACACAACCTTCATGTAGGTAGTAACTTAGTTACATTTGCATAATGGAAAGCCTGGATAATTTTTGCAGAAGTGTTTGTGTGAATTTGAAGTCCCTTGTAGTCAATTTGTAAATGCCATTTGTCTCTCTGAAAAACCAGTCATAGTTAAGCCCCTAAATCGCTTAGAACCATTTATTTATTGATTGATTTATCTACCATTTTAGTGCTTTGTGAAGGGTTAATTCCTGCAGCTGAAAAGTTCTCAGCTGTAATCCCCTGCTGTACTTCTGCAAAAACATACTCTGAATTCAGGGGCAGATATCGTAAAGAAAGGATGATGCAGCAGTTGCTAAAAAGGCTTTTGTCTTATTTACTTCTGTAGGCAGGTTAAGCCTAGTCTTTTTTTTTTTTTTTTTTTTTTTTTTTTTTTTTTTTTTTTTTTTTTTTATTGGTTTTTTCTATCTAATCTACTTACAAGATATGAAATCAGAAATGATGTGCTAATAGCCTGTAAAAAATTTATCTGTGAACAGTTGTGCCATGTTGTTATAGCAGATGGGAAGAGGCCTTGTATCCTCTCGTTGAGAACAAAATGCTGAACAAGGACAAATTCATTAAAGTCATGTTATAAAACTCATGGATTGCTATGGATTACTTAATAAAGTGTTAAACCTTGCTCATGAAATCTTCCTTGTCCAAGGAAAATGAAGCATTGGCTTTTAGATAATATTTATCATGAATAAAGAATTACATACATTGGTTCATTGATTTTGAATAAATCTTGCTTTAGGCTTTTAATGTTGGGAGGTTGGAGAAGAAAGAAAAATCCTTTTTTTTGGAGCACAGCTTCTCAAAATGAGTGAAATATTTCATGCTGTAAAAAGGGAAACATCACATGGTTGAACAACACTCTTGAAATATATTCCATAATAAAATCATTCATGGTGGAGGAGAGCATGTTGCAGCACTGTCTACTGAAAAAAGAAAGGACATTGCAGTCATCTGGCAAAAACCATTGCACTTCCATTCAATTAGCTACTTCTTTCAACATTTTAAAAAATTATGCTTAGGGCTTATTCACATTGCCTGTTGAACTTAGTGGGAGTATAAATTCTTCTTTCATTGTAATTTTTGCAATAAGATATGCCTGAGCATGTGATTTGGTATCTAAAATGGACCAAGATAAAAAAAAAAGTAAATTAAAAATAATTAATGGAAAGTCAGCAATCTTGCCTTTAAAGAGATCTCTTTATCATTAATATCATTGTTTGTTTGCCTTTTTAAATCTTGCTCTGGGTTTCCTCAGACATAAGTAAAACTCAGAGAGTTTGAAAGAGCAAACTCACCAAGATCATCCAATTAAAAAGTTTTCTTTGGGGATAAGAGTTAATATTAATTTAATAAGGAGAGAAAGAAAACATTTCCTGTGTATGCTTTTCTGTGTCTCTCAGAGTAATTTGTTTTTGAGGAATACTTGCATAAGTTTTTATTGATTTAATAAATTCAACATTTTGACACTGACAGATTAAATTTCAATATGCTGATTAAATGTCAATGAATGATGAAAGCTTTGGAACCATTCTGTGTTCTCCATGTCTAGAAAGCCATATTCTGTAAAGTATTCTACAAGCATATTCTATTTCTCTGATACCATCTCCTCTAAAAGAAAACCTATATGCAAATTTCTTCCTTTCTATTATTGTTAATTAGGATCAAGCTTAGAGAATTTAAAATTTAAATGGAACTGGCCTTTACTAGCTACCTAGATTTCTCTTCTGAAATTTTTATATAAGCCTCTTTTTTTTTTTTTTCCCACTAGAAAGTGAAGTTTTCCAGGAAGAAACAGAAAAATACTTTCTAGCTGCAGTTTAGAAACATGTGGTTTATTTGAACACACTTTCTTTTTTCTCATTTGCAACCCATAGGACATTCGCTTGATAAAAATAGTTTATGAAGGCATAGTTTGAAAAGCGAATGTGCAGACTTTACACAGGGTATAGTTGTTCCTGGAGTAAACTTGTCTCCTGGTGAGAAATAAAAAGGAGAGTGTGGCCCAAACCCAACAGTATTTTAGTGTAAACCGTTTTCTGAACTTTTATATGAGACTTCCCATTCTCACAACCAAGCAAATTTCACAGGATTATTGACCATACTGGTCCAAAAAGTGGCACAGCTGTGCTGACGTGTTGTTGACAGGCAATTTGGGAGGTAACCTGGGGATAATGTGCCATGTGTGAGGCAGGCACAATCAAAGAATTCAGCTACCTGCAGGCAGTGGTATATTGATGCTACAGGGGTACTACAATGGATTTTCAAATATAACTCCATTTTAATGATGACTGTCCTCCCACACAGACATATTTATGACATTGTTACCTACTGGAAAGAATATGCAATTAAGCCTGTCAGTCTCAACAATAAAGCTTGATTAGATATTGCATACAACTGATAGCATCACAAAATGTATTTGATCAATGCTAATTAAAAGCAGAAAATGAGCTGGAATTCTATTCAGACAGATAATTTGATTATTTATGTAAATAGGCAAAATAATAATTAAGGCCAAGGATGACTCTGTAAATCTACTGTGCTTTCTAAACCAGAACAGAATGGTAATCATCTTTAAAGGAATTAACAAATTATCTCCTTTCTTAGCCAATAATCTCAGCCTTTTAAGTGGCACACTGGTCTGGATAATAGCAGTCCTTGGGGTAGCTTGCCTTATGAACGGTTCTGTCTAGATACCACAATTTTGGGGGGAAATGGAATTTGATAACAACTCGTATGAGACAGGCCAACAGGTGCAACACTGTGGTAGTTGTTTACTGCAGGCCACCTGACTAAGAAGAGGAAGTGGAGGAGACCTGTTGCAGGCAGCTACAAGAAGCCTCCTGATTACAGGTGGTAGATGAGCCAATGAGGAGAGGGGCACTGCTAGGCCTGATATTAACAAACAGAGAAGTCTACTTGGAAGTGTGAGGGTTGAGGGCACTCTCGGGTGCAGTGACCTTGAGATATTGGAATTCACAACCCTGTGAGATGGAAGCTGGGCAAGAAGTAGGATTGCAACCCTGGACTTTAGGAGAACTAACTTTGACTTCTTTAGGGATCTCTTTGTAGGAATTCCTTGGATCAGGGTTCTAGAAGGAAAGAGGGTCCAGGAGAGCTGGCTAATATTTAGACATCACTTTTTCCAGGCTCTGGATCGGTGCATTCCTACAAAAAAGAAGTTGAGCAAGGGGCACCAGAGACCTGAGTGTTTGGGCAAGGAACTCCTGGGAAAACTTAGAGAACATACATAATGTGGCAGAAGGGCCAGACCACTTGGGAGGAATATAGGAACATTGTCAGAGAATGAGGAATGTCAGATGCAATGAGGAAGGCCAAGGCCAATTTGGAAATTAGAGTTAGCAAGAAATGTTCGGGACAACAGGAAAGGCTGCTACAAGTGCATCAACAGCAAGAGGAAGACTAGGGAAAATGTGGGTCCAGTGCTGAATGAGGAGGTTGCCTTGGTGGCAGAGGATACAGAGAAGGCAGAGTTACTAAATGCCTTCTTTGCTTCTGTCTTTCCTGTTAAGGCTGGTCCCCATGAACTACAGTGCCCAGAGACAACAGAGATAACCAGGAGAGAGGAAGACTTTCTGCTGGTCGAGGAGGATTGAGTTAGGGATTATTCAGGCAAACTGGACACACATAAATCTAGTGGTCTAGATGAGATTCACTCAGGAGAGCTGAGGGAACTGGTGAGGGTTGTTGCTAAGTTACTCTGCATCATCTTTGAGAGGTGCTGGAGCACTGAAAGCAAGCCAGCATCACTCTAGTCATCAAAAAGGGCAAGAGGGGAAACCGGGAAACCAGAGGCTGGTCAGCCTCAACTCTGTCCCTGGAAAGCTGATGGAGCAGCTCATCTTATAGACCTTCTCTAGGCATGCGAAGAAAAAGAAGGTGATCAGGAGTAGTCAGCATAGATTCACCAATAAGTCATGTTTAACCAACCTGATAGCCTTCTGAGATGGTTTGACTGGCTGGCTGGATGACGGGAGAGCGATGTTTTCTGCCTTGACTTCAGCAAGGCTTTTGACACTGTCTTCCATAAATTCTTCATGGGGAAGCTCAGGAAGTGTGGGTTAGATGAGTGGACAGTGATGTGGATTAAGAACTGGCTGGAGGGGAGCGCTCAGAGAGTGGTGATAAATGGGGCTGAGTCTAGTTGGAGGCGTGTGGCCAGTGGTGTCCTGTACAGGTCAGTAGTGGGCCCAGTGCTATTCAACTTCTTCATCAATGACTTTGAGATGAGGGGACGGAGGGCACGCTGAGCAAGTTTGCAGATGATTCCAAACTGTCTGGAGTAGCCAACACTCCAGAGGGCTGGGCTGCCATTCAGAGGGTGCTAGACAGGATAGGCAATTGGGCAAAGAGGAATCTCATGAGGTTTAACAAGGTCAAGTGCAGCATCCTGCACCTGGGCAGGAATAATCCCAGGCACCAGTACAGATTGGGGGCTAACCTGCTGGAAAACAGCACTGTGGAGGAGAATTAAGGAGTGCCTGGAATATCAGCCCTATGAGCAAAGGTTGAGAGAGCTGGGCCTCTTCAGCCTGCAGAAGAGAAGACTGAGAGGGGACCTCATCAGTTTGTATAAATACCTCAAGGGAGAAAGAGAGGAGGATGAGGCTGGCTTCTTCTCAGTGGTGGCCAATGATAGTACTAGAGGGAATGGCTACAAATTGAGGCACCAAAAGTCCCAGGTGAAATTGCGAAGCAATTTCTTAACAGTGAGGGTGACACAGCACTGGAACAGGTTGGCAAGAGAGGTTGTGGAGTCTCCTTCGCTGGAGATCTTCAAAACTTGCCTGGACACCACTCTGTGCCACATGCTCTAGGTGACCCTGCGTGTGCAGGGGGGTTGGACTAGATGACCTCTAGAGGTCACTTCCTCCCTTTGAAGAGGAATGTCCTATTTTCCTGTTGGATTTACTTTAACTTTTTGTAGTGTTAACTCACATATTCTCTTCTGTAATTCCACAAGTACACAAGAATAATAACATAGCAGATCTGAACTCAGCGAGCATTTCTAAGTCTTCCAATGAGCTCCTGCCTGAACTGCGGAAAGAGTGTAAGCATTTGTGTAAATACTGAATCACCAGCACCAGGCAAAAAATTACAAAAAAATTAAAGAAGCCACCTCAACAATTAGACAGCATTTACATGCTTTACATTGAGTACAAAGCAAGCAAAACAATTCTGATGTCGCAAACATAGCAAATTACTCTGCTACAATGATATGTAAGAATATATGAAAATACTGATCATATAAATGCAAAATCAAAATTGAAAACATGAATGAAAAGGGTAGGCATGTATGTCAAAGTATATATAATTTCAAGGAAATACTAGTAGGAATATACTATTACGACACTAATCCTGGTTAAGATTTTCAAGGTATACAACTATGAAGAAGTGTACAGGTACCTCCTATTAAAGCATTTAGGTTGCAAAGAAACCAGTCAGGGTGTTGGATGCATCTTTTATTATCTTAATCTAGAAGATAATAATCAATTAGGAAATAAAATAGATAAGAGAATACTGCATGTAACAGAATAGATAATCTAATTAACTAAATATTCTTGTGTGTGTGGCAATTGGATATCATGGTGTGGTTGGTGTGATCCTATTCCTAGTTAGGTAAAAAATAATACCTGTTACTGGCAAACTGGCATTTGAACAACTGAATTATTTAAATTTCTTTTTTTTTTCTTTTTTCTCTATGGAAAGTTCCATCTGTTATATCATTTTCTCATTATCACGTATTATTTCATATATTTATTATATTAAATAACGTAATTAAACCTCCTAAATATTAATGAGAGAATATTGATGTTGCTTGAGGATTCTTTAATCTCACAGCTAAAAGCAAAATGAGGTCTGCTAGCTAGATGTTCAAGCTAGAAATGAAACGTGGAGTTTCCTTGAGGTATTTTTTTTAGGAAGGTAGTCTTTATCACTCAAACTAAAATTTATTTAGCTGTCTTAATGAAATACTCCTTCTAATGTTAAAAATTCAAGTTTTTAGCCAGTAGAACTACTACTCTTTAGAAATTGCTTCTGACTTATTTGTATGCAATTTTCAGATTCTAAAAGTTAGGAAGGGGGACTAGTGAAAAAGACTCTTATTAAGATGAAGGAGAATTAATCTTTATTCTTAAAAGAAAAAAAAAAAAGCTGATTTTTTTGTTAATTAAAGTAGGAGACTGTAAATTGTTTGCTCATTCTAGCATACCGAGAGTCATTCAAAAGCACCTGGCACATTACTTAATGGAACTGAATAGGATTACTAAACAAAAGTAGATTTATCACACCTGCTAAACTAATTAGTTTGGATCATTTAATCACAGACAAAGAAAAAAAGAGTCTATATTTACAAGTGTTTGCTATTATTAATAAATACAACTTGATGCAGTGTATGTGCAAAAATGTGCACAGGAACATCAAAATAGACACCTGTTTTATGCCCAAAACATCCAATTAAAAAAAAAAAAAAAAGAGCTTGACCATATGCTAATTTCACTTGGGTGCCCATGGGAGCTTCTGAGTTTTGGAGCCAGGTTCTCCTCGGAAGCAGTGGGCCTGCAGTTGAGAACTGTCCCCTCGGATTAGGACACCACTGGAGGAAACATCTTGAGGCAGGGAGTGCTCTGCTTTTGGGTGAGTGATTTTCCCAGACTTAGAGACATAGCGTTTTGATTTGGGATTTAGCTTTTTCTAATCCCAAGCACTAAACTTATATACAGTGTAGTGGTTTGTTCTCATACCCATCTCTGAACATGTGAAAGGATTTTTCCCTCTGCCTACCTTTTTTAAAAGAGTGTATTCTAAATCATCTACAAGAGTGCAGCCTCTGCATATCAGATCCATTAGTAATAAGCTGTTGACTCTCTGAGATTGAGACCGCATCCAACCACACTTAGACTCCTGTCCAAGGGAGCTTAGAAAGCAAGGAGGTCCTTTCGGAGCCTAATGTTCCTTAATGAGAGAGCATTTTGGGGAGCATTCTATTAGGTAACCCTTTAGTTATAAACCACTGTCCAGGTCTGGGACTAAGATCAATATCTGACCTGAACCCCATGACCCAAAAGGAAGGTTACCTACCATCCACGCCTTTGTTTCAATTGGCAGAGGTGATACTATAACATCATACCATAACATTTAATTGGTATGGTCAGTAGCATGTGCATAAGAGAATTGCTGTGAAGGCATGAATGTGATTCTTCAGCTCCAAGGGAGGAATGGGCCAGAGAAAATTGATTAAACTTCCCTAAGACTTTGCATGGCATTGAGTAATGCGGTGGTAGAGTAACTGAGGGGAAAAAGAAAGGGGGGGGGGTCTATCCAATACATGCTCAAGATCAAGATAAAGAATATGAACAGATAGATAAATTAAGATAACCTACTAAGAATACTGAGATCAAATGGTTAAAGCAGAGTTAGAAAAATACAAGGGGTAGGGAGTGAGCCACATTATCGTGGTATGCTCCTATGTATTGATGGGTGACCATGCTGGCAGGGTGGTTTGTTTCAAGAGCATAACAAGAGCTAGAGTGAACCATGTTCATCCTCAGAGTAGCTAGTGGAACTGTCTTCTGAGCTGTGGCTTGAGAAAGCAGAGTTGGTGGTACCAAAGGTAGGAGAGGACCTAGGGTGGATCTTCCTGACTGAGTTCCACACTCTGGACAACATGCGCAAGGTCCACAGCTTGGACACATCATCAGAGAATTGGGCAGTTGGAAAGTGATCTCAAACCTGCTGAGGAGACATAACAAATAATACAGGAGGTTACAGCGGCAGATCAAGCCAAGAAGCTGTAGAACCCATGTCCCGTGTTTCAATTTCCTACAAAGGGAACTGCCCATGGTGACGGGGGTACGTAGCCATGAGATATTCATGCCCTGGCTGTGCAAACACTGGTGCAAAAAAAAAGGAAACATAAGATGGAAACATCCCAGACCTTGACAATGCTTTCCAGCTTGGAGTTAGACACAGAGTATAAGAACGAAATAAGTGACTAGCTGGTGGTAGAGCAGCAGCTTTCTGAACCAAATGCTACTAGTTTGCAAGCAGTCACAAGTACTTGTGGTTTTAAAGGATCAGAGTGGCAGGATACACGCAGCCTAGTGTTCTGCCAGGGTGGGTGGGAAGGGTGAGTGGTACAGTTATCTCTGCTTTGTATCAAAAATGAAAAATGTTCTCTTGACGCATGAGCAGGCTCAGGCTGGCAAGGAAAAACTAACAGTCAGACTAAAGTTTTCAGCTTGTTAGGTGACATCCAATTTCTGATTATGAAAGCTTGAGAGAACTTAATAGCACTTTTCCTTAGTGTGGAAGATGGCTTATGAGAAGGAACTTTGTGGAAGTCCAGTCTCATAGTTTCAATCTCAATGTCATATGTTTTACTGCTCTGCAGCTTCACTGCTTCCACAGCCCCTTGTACCTGAATTACTATGGTACATGTGCATAAGGCTGTTTTCCCATAGGCTGAGCTTGTATCTCAGGGAGATATCGAGAAAAGCGGATGAAGACTTCAATGTCGTACTCTGCAGCTGAACTAGCTTTGCTGAAAAGACTCCAATCCAAGCATTAGTATGAGTATTAGGGGAACCTGATTCTCATTTTTACTTTAATCATTCCACCAGGCTAGAAGAGATTTCAAGGAAATGCAAAAGTAATTTATGCTGAATTTAAAACTTTAAACTCAGCAGGAGCTTTTTAAAATGATATTTTTATAATAGTAGAATTTGTCCCTTGGTATATAACAGGTAATTATCTGTGCTTTAATTGGTTATGAAAGCAAAACAATCTCTATTTTCTGCATGTAATAGGTCATGAATATCCAGCGAGGAGGATCTTGGAGTGTTTAACACTGATTATTCTCTACAAACATAGTTTAGCTATTCTGAGCAAAATAGATTAGCTTGTATTGTGCTCTGTGCAAAACAACAAAAACAACAGTAACAAAACAAAATAAACATACAACACAGCTGCTGGGGATTGCCAATTATATAGCATTGGGAGGTAAGGGAGGTAACTCAGAGGTTCTGCACTTCAGAGAGATGTGGAAGGAGTGGAGATATAGGCAGAATGCAACCTCCAGAAGGTCCACAAGAGGAAATGCAGGGTCTTGCACCCTGGGAGGTCAAGAAGGCCTTTGGTATCATGGATTGCAATAAGGACTATGTTGCCAGCAGATCAACACAGGTGATCCTCCTTCTCATATATGATGAAGCTGTATCTAGAGCACTGTGCCCAGTTCTGAGCTTCCCAGGTAAAGAGAGACATGGAGCTACTGGGGAGAGTCCAGTTTAGGGCTGCAAAGATAAGGAGGACGCTGGAGCGCCTCTCATATGAGGAAGGGCTGAGAGAACTGTGTGTGAGTAACTGAAAGGAGGATGTCAGGAAGATGGGGCCAGACTTATTTCATTGATGCCAAGTGCTTGGATGAGAGGCAGTGGGCACATGCTGAAACACAGGAAGCTCCATCTGAAGATGAGGAAAAACTTCTTTCCTGTGAGGGTAACCTAATATGTTGCCCAGAGAGGCTATGGAGTCTCTTTAGTCAAAAAAACAACTGGACACAAACCTGAGCAATATCCTCCACATGACCCTGTTTAAGCAGGGGAGTTTGAATAGATGACCTACAGAGGTCCCTTCCAATCTCAACAACCCTGTGATATTTTGATTCTATTTGTCATTTCCAAAAGTGGCATTATTTACATTCCTTCTTATTTTACTTGAGCTTGCTGTAATATGATTACTAGAATATGTGAGGGGGCAATGATTATCATACAGGTTTATTTGTAGTTGTTTCAATTTGTAAAAATATAACAGGAATAAATACTACAGATAAAAAACTCGCCTTTGAAAAATATGCTTTCAAAGCAATTTTTGGTGCTAGAAATTTCATAATCATAGAATAATTGAACAATAATCTTACAATTGAACTGAACTGAATTGAATTGATCTTTATGGCTGCTCTATTTTTGTTTGCCTAGCTCCTCTAGGGAGCTAGACTCTCCCTTTGCCAAGTTAGGCAATAATAAAGAATTATATTAAAGAAAAAGTTAGAAAATTTTTCTCTTCGTAGAAATCTTTGACAGGTAGACATACACCAAACATCTGTCTTACGTTTTTATACTCCTCAGTCATTGCTATTTAAGATTGCTAATATTGTGTGGCTCATAAAACGTGCAATGATGTCAGGCTTCTGTGTTATGCTGTGAGCTTTTTTCACTCCTTCATTATGTAACATTTGTGCATGGTAAATTAGCTTTTTAAAACAACACTGTTTATATTCTTTTAGCAAATTTCCAATTTTAATTCTGCTCTTTCGTATAATATTGTCTATACAGATTACTACCAATTTTCTCTGTGAGAAAAGGCGGACAGAGATGAGCCACATTTCTGGAATGGTTTTGTTTTTGTTTAGTTCTGTTTTCAAAGCTGTGTGAGGATGACAAAAGAAAAGACTCTGAAAAGCAATTGTATTTTTCAACAAGTATTGTTTTCTCCCTATCTCCTATAACTGCAAAGTTTATGAAGCATATTCCAGGCAGTTAAGCTATCTATTTTATTTTATTGTGCTTCATATATTATGTCAGAAGCATAGAAATAAATTTCTGAGTTTCACAAAGCTATTGTAGAATAGTGGAAAACTTTCTGTAGACCACACTAATACTGTGATCTCTAAAGAAATTAATTATTGCTATCCCAATCAAATTATTTAAATTAGTGTGCTGGTATCATCTTTGTAAAACTAGTTATTATTTCCATTGTCTGAGCTGATTAGATCTTGAATAATTACTCTGAAGAAATCTCTCATACTTTTGTAAAATTCAGTAGAAACTAGGATATATTTCATATACATATTGCATTTAAAAACCATTAATATATACTCAAAGTAGTATATTTTACATTAGACTTTAGAGGCATGGATATTAACATATTTCTTTAAAAAAGTATTTAGGATAAAATATGTTCAATAAACAGTTTTTCTATAAATTTTCAATTAAGTCGTGGAACTTAAAGTAAAATAATGGTTTCTTTTTTTTTTTTTTTTTTAATTCCAGAGAGTGAATGGAGTGAAATAAGTGAAAAATTAGTTTGATATTAAAACCAAACCCCTAACCTTAAGTAAATAAATAAAAATGTGTCAGTTAGAAGTTCTCCTAAGCTATGTTCAACTGTGCAATTCAACTGGAGTTTGTCACAGTTTATGAAATATTTCCTTCAGCTGGCATTCATTATTTTTCTTTTTAACTTAATATTTTAATTCAGATCTTTCAATCGTAAGCAGTTAAACATGTTAGACCTGAAATGTGACATTCTCTTGAATAATAATGTTAATATTGTATTATGAATATAAGTAACCAGAGTTGTTTGTTTGTTCCTTTGTTTACTTAAAGCCAGAAATACAAAGAATATGCTACACATCCTACATATACATAACAGTCAGGATGAAATTAGCCTCCATAATGAAGATCCTGTAGTATCTGGTTGAACATCCTAGGAACGTGACCGCAGACTGGAGCAAAGCAAAATAAACACTTGAAAATAAGCATTAACAGAATCTTTGAGGTACCATGTATGGGTGGAAATTTGAATCTCCATGTTGCTAGGCTCAGAGTTGCTTTTCACTTTTGCTCTTTACCACAAATGCTGTTTCCTGAGGTTCCTGCTTATCAGTTCTAACAGAAAATGTGCATGTGAAAAACAGCAGTGAGAAAATACAGCAGTATGATAAAATACACTGTATTCTAGGTGCCTGCATTCATGGGACTAATAATAGGTTATAGATGTGGAGTTACTTTGTGACTATCCCTCATGACATACCCATTTCAAATGCCTGTACACAAAACCCTACATCCCAGGAACCAGCAGCAGTCAGTGCACAGCTCTACAGCTGTGATCTCATTGGGATTACAGAGACAAGGTGGGTCAGCTCACACAGCTGGAGAGATATGAGGGATGGGTACAAGTTTTTAAGGAATGACACTGGCACATTACAGGGGAGAGTTTTGAGAACTGAGGCTCCACATGGAACATGTGCCTTCACATTCAGTTTGGAGTGTAATTTTTTTATCCATATTCTTTAATCCCTCATGTACCCTGAGTTTCCCTCTGTGCAAGTGTCTTGTTTTTCTTAGCTTGAGCTCACAGTCTTCATGATCGCTGAGCCTGTAACAAATCTGAAAAGACCTGGAAAGACGCCATGGTTAGCCAAAAGCAGTCCAGGAGGTTTTTGGAGAGTTGTGAACAAATCTGGAAGGGTAGCTGAAGCACTTTTACAAGTCAATTAAAGCAAAGTCTTGTAGAACTCTTACTCACAAACAAGGAATAACTGGTTGAAATATTTAAACTTAAGAGCAGCCTTAGCTACGGCAAACATGAGACTGAAGAGTTTAAGAACCTGCTTATATTAGTAAGAATAAATAGCAAAATTATAGCCCTAGATTTCTCCTTGTTCAGAGATCTACTTTGCAGGGCCTTGTGGAATGTTCCCCGAGAGGGCATTGGCCTAGGAAGCTCTTCAAGGAGAAACAAAAGTCATAAGAGGAAAGACTTATATGGGAACAAAGTATTTTCCACAGCAGAGAAAGATTCAGTAATGGAGTGCTTGAGCCGGTTGTACACACACAAGGGCAAAAGAAAATACAGAATACGTTCAAGGTTAATAAAAGATCCAGACAGTGTCATAGTGAACCTGCTTTCTCTCATCTTTGAAAAGACATGGTGATGGTGGGAGATTTCTGAGGACTGGAAAAAAGTCAAACATCACACTCATCTTCAAGCAGAGCAAGAGAAGAACCTGGGGAACTACACACTGCTCATCTTTATCTCAGTCCCCAGGAAGGGGATGGAGTGAACACTCAACAAAACTATTTTCAAATGAAAATATGAAGGACGTGGAAATGGCTCAGAACAACAAGCATGGATTCACCAAGCATAAGCCTTTCCTAGACAAACCAGCTGTCATCTACATTGAGATGAATGGCTGTGTGAGTAAAATGCAGTGAAATTTTGTAGGTTCCTTAAGTACATTCAGATGCATAGACATGGAAAGCCACTGTTTCTATTTTATAGAAAAAAAACCCCAAACTATTGATATACAGTGTGTCTAAGGCAACACAACACAATAATAACACAAATACTGCCACTGTTTTTGCAGTTATTTGGACAACAGCAGTAGAGTGCACTCTCAGAAAGTTTATGCACGCTCAGTAATCTGAGGGGAGTGGTTAACATGATACAGCACAGGTCTGCTATTCAGAGAGACTTGGAGAGGCTGGAGATAGGAGCTGATAAGACTCTCATGAAATTCACCAAAGGCCATCACAAAGTCCAGTCCTTGGGCTGGACTCATCCCTTGCCCCAGGATGGTCATGGGCTGACCAGCTGGACAGCAGCTCTACATAAAGTCTCTGGGGTGTTCTGGGAGGTAACAATTCAGCCATGAGGCAGCAGTATGCCTGTGCAGTGAAGGATGTCTGCAGACTGGGCTGCATTTGCACAGGTGCAGCCAGCTGTTCCAGGAAAATGATCTTGACTTGCTTGTCAAGACTACACCTTGAGCACGGAATCTGTATTTGGACTCCCAAGCATAGAAAAGCCACGGATGCACTGGGTTAAGCCCAGTGTAGGATCACTGAGATGGTCAGGCCGGGAACACAGGGTGTATGACGAGTCATGGGCAGACCTGGGCTTGTTCAGCTTGGAGAAGGGGAGATCTTATTTCTGCCCGCAGCTGCATAGCAGGACATTATAAAGATGATGGTTGAAGGAAAATAGAATAGGAAACAATGCAGGACAAAGGAAATTTGGAATAGCTATGAAGGAAAATATTTTCATCATGAGTGTGTATTCAAACACTGTAGCTCAGTCATGGTCATTCCAGAATCAACGTCCTATTCCTAGTGTGATGGTTGTATCCCACTGCATCTTGGCATCACAGAGCATGCTAGATCACTACGTACCCTTCATGTAGTGATTCTAGTGAAACTAGAAATGTTTGAAAAACATAACAAATCCATGATATTATTTACTTCAATTAAGCTCTTACTGTACTAAAAGATCCAATTTGAAATAAAGATTCACAGTATGCTCATCACTGGCTACAGACTGCTGTACTTGTGTTCTAAGCAGTTCAGACAAAGAAAGAAGGAAAAGCATCATCCAAAAAGAAAATTTTGATTTGGAGAAGTTAAAAAATGTGAGTTAGTCTCTGGTAGTAGTGACTTGTCTGGAATTGTGATGGACATTCCCTGAGCCCTGTGGAAGTACGTTATTGCACTTTCCAACTGCTTAAAATTAGATTTCTAGCAATAAATCAGCAACTTCCAAGTGCTACATATACAGCAGATATATATTTGTGCGTCTGTGTAAATGAATGTAGATGCATATATATTTATTTAAAGAACTGGAATTGTCATCACAGAATGGAAAATCTTTCTTAATATAAGCTCTGAATTATTTCAGACTCGAAATATTAAGAAGCATTTAAGAAGCATAGGCAAGAAAATATTTATTGTTATTTTCCAAGCCTTCTGCTAAAACTTTAGATTGCTAGCTTTTTCTTTCTGTCCTGTTCTTTAAAATAAAATGTGATAAGGAAAAGATGTAGTCATTTTCTTGACAGCTTGTGATTCTTTTTTTACGTATAGCCAATAGTTTAGACATGGAATCTCACTTGTATTCATATCTTGGAATGACAGAACAAGAAAAAAAGATCTTTAAGTTTTTGCTTTCAACTCTATTTTTCATGTTTACTTTTTACTCTGTTCAGGAATAATTTGCACTTAGTACTTTTTACCTGAGGGATATAAGGCATTTAGGAGTGATATAGAAATTTATGCCACCTGTTTAAAACACCTGGATGGTGTTTTAAATGGTGTCATCTTTAAAGAAGGAGAATGGGATTGAAATATTTTAAGAAAAAGCGAAACAAACAAACCAAAAAAAAAGATGCTATAGATTTTATTCAGAATCAGGTGGGTCTTGATTCAAAAATGCCCTACATATTTTTGACACAAGAATTCAGGGAGCTGCATCAAGGATGAGTGATGAGTGTATGATCCTCATTCCTTCTTGCCTTCCTCCTTATCCATTCCCCTCCAGCACCATAGCAGTTCTAAGTAGATGGCAATCAGTGAGAAATAGTGATGGAACAGACCCAGGTATTTCCTTTATGAATTAAAAGTCAGATTTTCTCTCCTTTTCTCTTCTTATATTTAATACCAAAGGCTTTAACTCTGCCTCAGTTATAGATTTTGTGAATGTCACAATGTTTTAGGCTAGTTAAACTTAGGAACTGTGAGCTACCATGCATAATGTGTAAGAAAGTTGGCCCAAATCCACACTCAAATCCACACCCAAATATGATGTTGTTCTGAAAACTGAACTACATAAAAGAAAAAAAAAAAAGTCCACAGATGACTGCTGGAGAAATTTTCAGGTATATCCATGAATCTTAGCAGTCTGAAGAACTGGTAAGGACATTCTTCAGCCATAAATGAAGAAACATATGTGATCTGCTGTATATCCCTTGCTATTGACTGATTGTCATATATAGTCACGTACAGTCATTAGCCTCACCCTGGCTTTTGTCCCCTTGGTTTTAATGCAGATGATGACCTTGAAAGTAGTTAAAGAGCTTAAATATAAAAAGAGTCATATTAAAAAAATCCTGTCTAAGAAACCTACACAAATAGCAACATAATATTTTTAATATCAGGAAATCCTTCATGCATTTTTTCTTTCTCACAGTGTTCTGGTTAGCAATAAAATACAATTACAATGAATAAAAGACTGTTGTTCTTCTCCAGGTATTAAAAAACATGCTAGTACTATCTCTCTCTGTATTTTGTTATGTCTTTATTACAGAAAATTAGAATAATTAGAGTAAAAATTATATGAACCTTACAATTCCCAATGGCATTTATACTACCATTTGGTATGCTAATGAATGTTAATATAAATCACTGATAAATTTTTACTACCACTCAGTCTTTATAGCTAACTTTCCTAAATATGCTTTAGATAGAAGTCTGTACTTTCACTATTAAGAAAAATATGACCTAATATGTCAGCAGATAAAAGAATGTCCATTAAGCTTTTGGTGAACTATACTGCAGATAACACCTAGGAATGGGCCATTTCTTGATAATTGGTAATATTAACAAAAAAAAATATTAAATAGGCTTCTCTTCAGCCTCTCACTTGCTTAAATATATAACTTCCTATTCTCACAAAAATGAAATGAAACGAAATGAAATGAATATTCTGTAAGTGTAATGATCATACAAAGGACAGGTACTTTGCAAGAGTTGTAACAATATCTGATTTTGTTCCCCTTTAATTTAGGTTTCTTTTTTTTTTCCTTCTGTTTAATTGAATGCATACATAAAACACTGCACAATCATGTAATAGTTCTTACCAAGGTTCTGACTGGATCACTATTGTAACTGAAGGCCATCCAGAGTTAGGTAATGTGACTAACAATCTGTCACCTGAGATTAATTTTCTCTCTTATCATCCCTGAAGCAGGTTATTTGTGTTTGCAGCATTGTTATATTTGGAAGGGTTCCTCTCTCCTGTTCCTTATTACTGTACACATTTGCCTTCACATTCATATTACCTATTGTGTTATTAATGTGCCTTTTGCTTCTGAAGCAGCACATGGAATTATATGTCATGTGTTATATGCTACTGCTATTTTTATATAACATTGAAAGAAACACTGTACCTGTTGGCATGGTCTTTTATCTCTGACTTAAAGCGAGCTGTAAAAGTCCCCTGACACTGTAATATAATCACTATTATACTCAAGAAAGAAACTGCTGACATAACAAAATATGGATGGGGAACTGTAAAAGCTGCTTAGAAAAGATTACAGAAGAAGAAAGAAATCTGTCAAGAAGACAGACTATTTTGGCAATGATTGTAGAAAACTACAGAAATACATTGGTGGGGGAGGTGGGGAAGTCCATGAAGCAACTAAGTCCAGAGGCTCAGTTTTCTCAAGCCTCTCTTTTAGACACAATGAAGATCAATATCTATATCAGGACGCCACTCATTTTCTTGTATGGTAGTAAATCAATTAAAGGATTAAGTTCCAATAAAAATAGCTCTTACATTCCCCCCAAATAATTATAACCATATGAGAAGATATTGCAAAGAAGAGCATTTATTTTACACAGAAAGATATTGAAGGAAGTATAGTTAAACCTAATTACATGAAGTATATTAACCTCTGAGACTCTTTTCTATAGATTTTTTTTCTTTCTTTTGTCTGCCATCTTATCACAGATGGATTCCAAAAAAGTAGACTGTTACATGATGATGAGAAGAAATGCCATAAAATAAATAAATAAATAAAGGGAAAAAATATAAGCTAAACTTATTCAGAGAATAAACCTGTCACTAAATGCATGGGCTTAAAAAAAATTATGTTTGTACTATTGATATTCTACAGAGCAACTGGTGCTATTCTTTCAAACATCAGATATTGCAGAAAAAAAAAATGCAAGTAAGTGAATCTCTAATATATTTCCTGTATGGATGAAAAAGAAGCTCCTGGCAAAACTCATACAGAAGAAGGAAATGTACAGAAGCTGCAGGCAGTGACAGTCCACATGGAACCATTATTGGAATGTTGTCCGAGGATACAGGGATGGACTGAGGAAGGTTGTGGCCCATTTGGAACTGATTTTGGAAGATGGGCTTCTCTAAATACATCGACAACCAAAGGAAGACTAGAGGGAATGTAGGCTCACTGCTGAAAGGAGCAGGAACCCTTGGTGGGGAATGATGCAGAGAAGACGACCATACTGAATGCCTTGTTTGTTTCAGTCATTACTGCCAAGAGTAGCTCCCAGGAATCTTAGGCCTTGCAGACCACAGAGGAAGTCTGGAGAAAGAAATACTTTTCCTTGGCCGAGGAGATTCAGTTAGAAATCGTTTAAGCAAATCTGACATCCACAAGTCCAAGGGTCTTGATGAAATGTACCCATAAGTGCAAGGGCACCGGTGGAGGTGTTTCTTAGGACTTTGAGAAATATCTTTGAGAGGTCATGGTCATTGGGAGGGGTGCCTGAGGACTAGAAGAAAGCAAATGATATTATAGTCTTTAAAATGGGGAAGAGAAAGGACACACAGTTTGCAGGCCGGTCAGCCTCACCTCCATCCCTGGAAAAGTGATGGAGAAGCTCATTCTGGATACCGTTTGTTGGCACATAATAGACAGGAAGATGATCAAGAGGAGTGAGAATGGATTCACCAAGGAGAATAGCCTTCTCCGATCGAATGACTGGCTGCATAGCTGAGGGTGTGTTCTCCATTAACTTCTGAAAAGCTTTTGACACTGTCTCCCATAATATCCTCAAAAGCATTGGCCAGATGAGTGAATAGTGAAGTAGACTGAGAAATAGTTGTGAATGATAGAGCTTAGTGGGTTGTGTCACTAGCTGAAAGTGGAAGTGGAGACCTCATGCTAGTTGTGTGCCCCAGGAGCTACTTGGGTGAGTGCAGCAGAGGTTACTAAAATGATGAAGGGACTGGAGTATCTCTCATAGAATGGAAGGCTGAAAGAGCTGGGGGCTGCTCAGCCCGGAAAAGAGAAAACTGAGGCACTGTATGAGTATCTAAAAGGAGAGTGTCAAGAGGATGAGGTCAGACTCTTCTCAGCACTTGTGTCCAGCCCTGGGACAARAGGTAACAGACATAAACTGAAACACAGGAAACACTTGAACATGAGGAAAGATATCTTTTCTCTGAAAGTTACAGAGCACAGGAAGAGATGGCCCAGAGAGGCTGTGGAGTATCCTTCATTGGAGATGGTTAAAAGCTGCTTGAACACAAACCAAGGCAACATGCTTTAGGTGACCCTGCTTGAGTAGGGGGCTTGTACTAGATGACCTTTAGAGAATGCTTCTGACCTCAGTCCTTCTATGATTTCTAAGTTTCTGGGTTTTTTATACATCAAAAAAAACAGAGTCAGCAGGAGAACACATACCTAGAAGAACACATATATTATGATTATATAGTTCATTTTTTKGTGTATTACTTACTAGGATATTAATTATGCCTAGACCTCCCTTTCTTCAGAAATACAACTCCACAGGATTATTTAAAGCTTCTAGAGGCGGTTAACCTTTGCCTGGTAACTTCATAATAGCCATGTATTTCAAAACTACTTTCTCCCCAGATTCCAAAGACATTTCAGGAACATTAGCATAGAGTTAGCAGCAGAAAGTATAGAGAAAATTTCGCTATAAATCTGTCAATTGTATTTTTACCTATTTTCTAGTATCATTTAAATGAATTATGCTGTCCTGAAATCTTAAATGCAGTGAATCTGATCAGCATTCTGCCTAATAATTAAAATAGTAAATTTTCAGCTCACTAGAAATTGCTGATAATATTCTAGTAGAAGCATATATCATCTTATTTTTTTAAAAAAGCTCCTAATTATGATGGTGATAATATTACAATTTTTGTATCAAATTTACTTGAAATATTTATATTTTAAAGTTTCCATACTTTAACTCACTTTTTTTGAAATTAATTTAAAGCATTAAAAATATTTACTTCAGTTTGGGAAACAAGCATGAGGTTTCATTTCCTAATCCTACTGCAGTGCAAATGTGGTTTGTTTCCTGATTGTCTTTCAAGACAGCATCTTTCTTCAAAATTGGATTAATGGTCTGAATCCTGATTACTGAGCTTTCCTACAAGCAATTATTAACACACTACCCAAACTCTTCACCAATATTAATTATTTTAACCATTATTTATACATTACCTTGAGATGTCCTGCGGTGAAAAGCAAAAGCATCTCTGTGCTGTGATAAAACGACAAATACAGCCTTGCAGTAGGCTGAGATACCAGCGTCTGAAGCTGTAATTCTTTCTAATTCTGGGAAGAGAGGCATAAAACTGAGTTATACTCTCTGCAGTTCTACTAAGTGGCAAAAGAGTCTAGTGATGTCAACAACAGCAGCAGGGATGGGTGATTAGGGCATACATATGGAATCAGGGAAAATGGATCAGTGGGGTAAGAAAGTGCCACTGCAAGCATGCTAAATTTTCATTTTAATGTTTGGTAATTTTGTACTTCAGCCTATGTTTTTTCCTAAAGTATGACTGACAGGGAGGGCAGAACTTCTCATGAAAAGATCTGTGTATGCCCATCCCATAGGGATTTTTTTCCCCAATTTTACACAGGAAGCAAGCAAAAACCTGCTAAGTTTTTTATTTGTATTTTTTCCCCATTTTAGTCTCTAATGATCTTAAACCAGGGAGGTAGGAAGACCAGACCAGGACACTGTTATTCAGCAAAGGCCATCCAGATGCTGGTTTCTAGTTTTCTCTTAAATTGTGTCTTTGTGCCTCATGCTAGTGACTTCCTTGTTCTCACTTCACTCCCAAATTCCATACTGTGCTTAACACCTCTTCCTTGCATCAATCAAAATGATGTATTTATAGGAAATATTGGCCTGGAGAAACTGTAATCTGGAGCTACATTTTCTAACAAAACTAGCCAACATTTCCTCAGTATGTCTACCAAAGAGGGTTTGAAAGTTTGAGTTCTTCAATATCATTTCCTGTCCATGAGTTTGGCATTGAACAGACTAGATAAATCTGCTTGGAGTCTATCTGTATCTATGTAGATCTACATTGATTGATAGGTTGGATCCAGCAGATTGTTTTTTAGCACACTACTTGCTTGTTTCAGGAACTCACCTCTTTGATTCTTACGTTGTCCATATAAATTCATTCATATTTTATCAGCAACTTAGGAAAAATATGACTTATCTTCACATTTATATAAATGAACAACAATTTATGTAACTTTTTATTAGTATAATTTTAAAATGTCTTATTACAATACATGACTTCTAAGACTCATTCACCATATCAGATTTTTTTTTCCAGTTAGTAAACTATTTCAAAATTGAGATYGCAAAAATACTAAAACACTGCAGTCTACTTATCTGACAAAGGAAATCACTGTTAGTGTAGCCTTTTTATTTCTGGTGAAGCCACGGTGATGCAATTTTATGAAAAAATATGGTTTTATATTACATATAAAGTRTAAATGATTATGTTGTCAATATTGTTTTGCTAATACAGCCAAATATATTCTTCACTGATTAGTTTTGATTCCCACTGAAACGTAAATTTTTTTGTGCAAGAAAAATAATCAATATGCAAGGAGGAACCTCATTCCAAAGCAAAGGATTTTTTTTTCTTCAAAAATGTATGTAGTTGCCTAACTGATACAAATTCCCTGAGCCTTTTCTCAAAGCCTAAAACTTCTACAAATTAGATTTCTTCCTGAGAAGTGAACAAAAACTGCCATTAATAATTCATGGCACATACCTTTATTTTTTTCCAGTAGCTCAGGCTTTCATTTAACATGCAGAAGGTATATATTATTGTCTGAAAAAGCAAGAAAACATTAGAGAGAAATATAATGTCATTCTCTGCAATAGTTCTTCTTTTAAATAGTGTAATTACAAGTGTTATTACACCTTATGATTTTGATATTTTATATCACTGTTATCTGAGCTAATTTTCCTTTCTCACCAGTTGCAGTGTATTACAGTGGACACAGTAAATATTTTAGTAAGGACAGCATTYTATAGGCAAATGGAAAAACAGCACTGGTTCTCTCTCCAGCAGTATAGTAATTCTTATGAATGCTTGAGTGATCATTACAATTCTTCTGAAAAGTAGAGTGCTCTTTAGGGTGCACCTTGGGAAGTTATGTGGTAATTAAAGCACAAGTGGAAAATGCCTATTTCCATACTCAGGCCTTGCTCTGATATGGGGTTTGGAAAGACCTTGAGGCTAACTCCTGATCCGTTCTCCAACCACTCTAGCATTGTGGCTTGCCCAGTATGTGTCAATGAAACACAGGGCKGTTCCACACAGAGTGGATTCCGGGCCTGCATAGATGGATTAGCAGCCTAAGATAGGATATCCCKTGTCATCCATTCCTGCAGTTCCAGAGCAAGAATTGGTAAATGAATTGAATCCAGGTCAGAAATAAAAATAAAAACTGCTCTTAAAAAAAAAATGCCGCTGAGAACTAAGGTGGCCTAACCAAATCAAAGAAATAGTCCCTTTTCTTAAAAACAGTATACCGCATGCCGTGGCAGGTATTCACTTTTCATCTCAGACATACATGGCAACAACAACAAAAAAAAAAAAAAAAGAGAGAGATTTAAATGTCTGGCTTTCAGAGAATAATTTTTATGGCAGATCTGAGAAAAGATCAGCAAATTCTTTCAGTCCAGTGCTTCCAAGAAAGCTCTTCTTACTCTTAATTACATTTAAAATTATGTACTAAATCAGTCTTCTCCTGATCCTCATTTGTAGACTTTTCCAGTAGCCACCAAACTGTCTATAAATATTTGAAGAATAACTTTCTTGATCTTGATTTTTTTTTTCTTTCTTTCATTTCTTATCTGAAATGCCTCAGGTCAGAAGCACTACGTTTGTTCTAATCTCAGAATATGAATGAGTGAAAGTCTTGGGGGTATCTACAAGTGGATTATGCCTTCTCAAAGTATAAAAGAAGGAAAATATTTATGCAAACTCTTTCCTGTACTTCTTCTATATATTTTTTTCTCCTGGGGAACAAAATTTCTATTCCTGTTCCTGAGTTTCATTGAAACACCTCTCCAGACTGGAATTTGCAGGTATGGGAGTCAGAATCAGTAAGTCATAGATAAATGTTTTAGCTGAGTGGAGTGGGATGTTCTGGATCTCCACTGCATAGGACCCAGCTGGGGAAGAAAGAAAATGCAAGTTTGGGTGGCTGTGATCCCTCCATAATCAGACAACTCCCTGTGGAGAATATATGACATTATAGAGAAGGATCACAGAAACTGTTAGGCTAGATCTTCATTCAATTAAATCACTGAAGTTACATTTTTCACTTTGAATCTCATTTTTGTCATAACTCTTATTTTGAGAAGTTGATCAAGTAGTCCCTTTGGGAATAGCAGAATGTAATGTGTACTACACACAACAGCATTACCGAAATAGTTCCCTGTGTGTACACTTTGACATGTTAATGCTGCCCCTTGTTTGCTCGGTTTCATGTTGGACTTAATAACTCTAGACCACTGAATAAGGATCTGTGACAAATTACACTGCAACTTTCTCCTTCCCTACCTATGGTATATTCAGTATATTCACCTCTAGAAAGAAATCTAGTAGATTTTCTCCATCGTGTGCAAGTAGAAGATATAATTTGATTGGAACTCCTGAACTTATATGGTATGAAATGACACCTTTGTGCTTTAGCTTACTGAGATAAAATCTCAAAATCTTTTTTGTAGTTCTTGAGAAATGGATTTTGTTTACTGTAGCTAAATGGGAAACAAAAAAGAACTTGTTTTGCTTACTACCGAAGGAATTGATGCAGAGGAGTTTCTCATAACATCTTTTATTCTGGAGACCAGATCTTGTAGAGTACCAGAAGAATATTGCTAGTAGAATATTGTAGAATATTGCTAGTGTCAGTTAGCTGGAGAAGTTTTGTATTTGTGCTGCACTTATTCCTTAATGAGATCTTTATATTGCCTATTTTGTTAATATACTTGCCTATGACCATTATACTGGCAAGAGAGGGTCAGATATCAGTCAACAGAGATATTCAAAGTTTGTAAGGTGCTAAACAGGATAAGTTTAATACAGCATTTTCACTCAAAACTCACTTGTGAAGTGACTGGAAGCTCCATCGATAATTCATTACCTCCTGCAGAGCCCTGTCCTCCTTGTTCGTGAGCACCACCTTGACTTCCTCACTAGGTACAGGTACCACGTAATGTTCATGAAAGCAAGGCCAAACAACCCTTTTTTTTAAAAAAAAGTTGTCTTACTCTTAAAATAAAGACTCTTTGCCTTGTGCTAAATACATCAAATGATCCATTTGGGGAAAAAAAAATAGCTGTCATAAAAGGTAATAAGCAAACTAAACCCTGGTCTCTTCTAACTCCTCAGCAACTATATAGCAGTATTTCCATCAGGATCTGCATTATTTCAGGGACTCTTGTAGGACTGTTGTGATGTACTCTGTGTTACTTTTATAAAAGTGAATAGAGAAGTGATTTTAGCAGGTGAGAGAGAATTAAAGTGCTTCTCCTGACTTCATCTGGCCTCTGTTTGTTCATGTTACCCAGGAAATGTTCTGCTGTGTTTTCACATATTTATACTCCTCACTGTCTCAGCTGTGCTCCTTTAAAGTTTAAACAAATCATATTTGTTAATTTCCTAAATATAAAATTTGTGTTGCATCCATTAAATTGCTCCAGGTTTTTTGTTCTATTTTTTAAGGGCTTTTCAAAGAAATGAGAATTATTCTTAATGCTTTTAATTAACACACCTTTACAGCTAAATTCTAGTGACTTACAACTTAAAATGTCTGAAGAGAAGGGAGGATAGAACAAAGAAGAAGAGAGGTTTGAGAGGTTTGTCTCAATGAGTTGAGTTGTGTCAACAAATTGATTTGTCTAATGAAGGCTGGCTATATATTAATCCCTTCCTTCTAGATGTTCATGAATTTATAGTTAGGAGCCCAAACCTGCTGCCTTGAAAATGTTCCTTGAATACCGCTTACACTGAAATGAGTAAGAAACTTCATACACAAGATTATTTGAACACTTTTTCTCTTGACTTCTGTATTTCTTTTGTGTTATATATACAGTTAGAAAAAGAAGAGACTTGGCAAGCAATTCTTTCAATACACTAGATTATCAAAATCTCAGCAGGCAAAGATAGTTATTATTTAATAATGTGATATCTCACAGGGCTATTTGTTATTATTAGGAAGAAAATAAGTTCTAAATTGTGTAGCAATTTTTTTTATACATCTGTGTAATTACAAAATCATACGTGAAATATGTTCAATAACACCTTAAAAAATGAATACTGCCCTTGTCCAAAAGGGCAGTTCCTTCAGGAACTGAACTTTTAACTATCACTTCACACATTTTCTTAGCCAAAATACACATGATGTTGGCCTGTCTTTCTGCTTGAAATCAATGAAATACTTTAGCCTCTGCACGACTTAACTTTGACTGACTGTCAGCCTTAGGCTGCTTCTCTGTAGTTGTTCTAGCTATGTAAAGGAGAAAATAGGTTGCTTTCAGTGCTTCTCTGTAGTTGTTCTAGCTATGTAAAGGAGAAAATAGGTTGCTTTCACTGAATCTGAACGTTTGAAAAAGACACATTACCTTCAATAAGCTACCCATTACATTTGGATGGATTTATTTTAGGACAACCTTACAACATGTAAGTATTCAGAGCAAAAAGCTAATACCAGCTTAAATAGGAGCTCAGAGGAAGATGCTGCGCTGTTAATTGGGATACTACAGAGCTACATCAATGATCATACCGACCTCAAGAGCAATTTGTAGATCAAATGTGGTTTCCATGCTGACTTAGCACAGATAATAATATATTATTTCACTTTCCCAATATTCTCACACAATCAATGAGGTTTGAAGAGAGTTCTTGATATCATCTAGTCTAGCACCCCCTGCTCAAGCAAAGTCACCTACATAATGGTGACCAGGGTTGTGTCCAAGCAGTTTTTGACCATCTTCGTATAAGACACTCAGCACTTCTCTGGACAACGTGTTTTTGTGCTCAGTCACCCTCACAGGAAAGAAATTTTGCCCCATGTTCAGAGGGAGCTTTCTGGGTTTGTGTTCATTGCCTCTCATCCTATCTCTGGATACCACCTTCCTCTTATTTTTCACTCACTTCTCATTTTTCAGCTTCAGAGCTTTGATTCCTTTCTTCTTTATTACTTTTTTATTGATTAGGTGGAGCTATTATAGTGCACTCTTTTTTCACCTTCAGTTCCAGAGAGACTGATTTTATCTCTAGCTGGGTGCTTCCTGATAGATAAACAGCTCTTGAGAACTCCTGCTGAGCAAATAGTCAGTGCTGTACATCAGGAGGAGAGGGGACCCTTCGGCTACTCTTAAGAGAAAGGCTGAAACACTTCTACTTCTTTTCTCATTTTGTCTGCTCAGATCTACAGAGTCCTTATTGCCAGTGTTATGAAGTCCCCGTACAGCAGTTACTGGGTAGAGCTGAAATCAGCAAAGGTTTGCTACTTTGTGCTATCTAGCATTTTGTCCCATAACTATATGCAGTTAAAAAGGCATGTTTCAATGAATTCCTAGCTGAATAGTATCAGTTAGTTGCTTGTCTGCATATGCAAAGTCGAAATCTTCAGTGAGGGGAAGGTGGGTAAAAGGAAAGTAATGAACTACAGAGAAGCAGGGAGGGAGGGAGCAGAAACTCYCTTGTGAAATGAAGAACTGAAGGATAAAACCTACCTAGTCTAAAACCTAGGTCTACCTAGTTCGAGAASAATGTCAAGCCTCAATCTTCTCTGACCCAGCAGAGTGCCTTAATTGTGTCACTGCTCCCTCCTCTCCTCCAGTGAGAGTGGATTTATCGCTTCAGAAGGATCAATGCCCAAATCTATTGTTCTAAGTCTAAGGCGTTTAGGAAGAACAGAGATCTRAAATTGCTGCATCAGTTGTGACTATCAGAATTATTCCATGGAGTACAGACTGCTCAGATCCTTATCCTTGGCTGCGCTGCCATGAAGAGGGACCTGGACAGACTGGACAACAGGGCAATGAGAAACTTCATGAAGTTCAACAAGGGAAAGTGCAGGATCCTGCACCTGGGCAGGAATAACACCAGATACCATTACAGACTGAGGAACGACCTCCTGGAGAGCAGCTCTGCAGAGAGGGACCTGGGYATTATGGTGGACAACACACTGACCATGAGKCAGCAGTGTGCCTTCTTGGCCTAGAAGGCAAATGGCATCCYGGGGTGCATTAAGAAGAGCATCTCCAGTGGGTTGAAGGAGGTGATTCTGCCCCTCTGCTCAGCCTTGGTGAGGCTGCACCTCACATACTGTGTGCAGTTCTGGGCTCCCCAGTACAAGAGGGATGCGGAGCTGCTGGAGACAGTCCAGTGCAGGGCGACGAGGATAATCAGGGGACTGGAACATCTACAAAAGCGGAGAGAGCTGGGCCTGTTCAGCCTGAAGAAGAGAAGGCTGAAGTAAGTACCTCAAGRGAGGGAGTGAGGAGGATGGGGCCGGCCTCTTTTCAGTGGTGGCCACAGATGGAACTAGAGGAAATGACCACAAACTGAAGCATCAAAATTTCCACAGGAAATTACGGAAAAATTTCTTAACCGTCAAGATGATAGATCATTAGAACATGTTGTGGAGTCTCCTTGTGTGGAGAACTTCCAAACCCACTTGGTTGCAATCCTGCAACCTGCAAACTGCAACCTGCAATCCTGCAACCTGCACCACATGCTGTAGGTGYCCCTGCATSTGCAGGAGGGTTGGACTAGATAATCTCTAGRGGTCCCATCCAATYTTAAGGATTCTATGAATCTACAAACTTGGCAGTAAGAAACCTCATGAAATTCTACAATGACAATTGCAAGGTCTTGCACCTGGGAGGGAATAACCCCAAACACTAGTACAGGCTGGACACTGACCTTCTGGAAAGCAGTTCTGCAGAGAAGGACATGGATGTCATGGTGRATGATAAGTTGACCATAAGGCAGCAGTGTGTCCTTGTGGCCAAAAAGGTTAATGGGATCCTGGAGTGCATTAAGAAGGGCATCTCTAGCAGGTCGAGGGAGGTGGGCCTGCCTTTCTACTCAGCCCTGGTAAGGCCTCACCTGGATTACTGTGTATAGTTCTGGGCTCCCCAGTACAAAAGGGRACTGTCCAGCCCAGGGCTGGACTGGACTCCACTGAAAAGAGTCCAACACAAGGCTACGAGGACACAGMGAGGGCTGAGAAGGGACCTGATCAGTGAGTATAAATCTCTCAAGGGARGGAGTGAGGAGGATGAGGCCAGCCTCTTTTCAGTGGTAACCAGTGACCAGGAAAAGAGGAAATGGTCACAAATTGAAGCACCAGAAGTTTCACAGGAACTTAAGCAGAAATTTCTTGAYAGTAAAGGTGTTAGAGCACTGGAACAGGTTGCCCAGAGAGACTATGGAATCTCCTTCTCCGAAGATATTCAAAATCTACTTGGACACAATCCTGTGCTACATGCTGTAGGTGACCCTGCGTGGGCAGGGGAGTTGGAATTTGTGATCTCTATCTCTAAAAGTCCTTTCCAACCTACCTTCTAGAGCTTTCTATGGCTCTACCATTATCCTCTGAGACTGAAGGAATGCATTTAGTTAATACTTTAAAGGGCTGCTTGCTGCTTTATTCAATAGTTATCTGGAGTTATCCTTCTCTATAAATACCTGATTTCTTCACTGATTTAAAGAACTTCAGCTGACCAGATTAGACTAACTCATAACCCTTAGAAATATCYAGCCTGCTTCACTTTGATGTAGTTTCTCAAGAAAGTAAATAATCTTGAATATAAATAGCATTTAACTGGATAATGCTTTACACAACCCGTCACATCATGGACCATCTGTTTAGAAAATCCAGAGGATATGATTCCCTCCAGGGTTTTCAGCCATGTGTGATGGCTGACCCAGTTCCCTAGAGAAATACTGCCATGAAAAGTGCCAACGTTTTCAGCTTTGTCTCTCAACCAGCCTTGAAATATTTTTTCAGTTATTTCTTCTTTTTTGATCCCTTTCTCCAGGGAAAGGGAACTACTCCAGGTTGTTCCCGTCATATTTCAATAGAAATGATGAASTTCTTTGGGCTATACTGAGCTCAAAGTCAGAGCATGAAATTGGAAGAGAACAAACCTCAGCCCTAGAAAAGAGCAATGAGTCACTTCCTGTGGCAAATGTGTCTACTTATAACAAGTAAGTTAGGATTTTCAAGGTGAAGTTGATGAGATGCTTGTGACCTGGCCCAAAGGTCTTGCCATGTCTCTCTCMTACAGCATGACTTTATGTTCCAGCTAAAAAGTATTAATCTAAGCATCAGTTTCTTTAAAATAATAAAAAGGGGAAGAAGGATATAAAGGCTTTAAATAGGAGCTGATTTGAAAAGTTGGACATTTTTTTCTTTGTCTTAATAGAAGAATCATGCTCAATAGAATGTCTAAATAGAATCATGYTAACATGATTGCAGATATTAATTAGTACCCTACAATAACCGAAGTGAATATTATCAGGTTTGTGGAACCTTGCTTTTCTATTTCAAAGATTCTGGAAATTTTTTTTAAAAAAAAAAAGGCAAATCAGTTGCTACAATATGTGGCATAGATGGGACTGTGTATTAAACCTTATCTTAAACCTTATCTTAAAATATTTTGTGCTATTTATTTTTCTACTATACTCTAATAAATTAAAATTGCTCAGCCTCACAATTTTTGGAGGGAAATGAAAGTTTCTAATAGATTCACACACTTACAGAACCCCATCAGATTCAAATTAAAAACACAAGAAAAGATAATTAAACCAAAATATCTCGTGTAGCAAGTCAATACAGAGTGAATGGAAAAAAAAAATCTAGGTTCTAATTTACTTACAATTTGTGCYCTATTTTAAGATGTGAGTTTGTGGAAAGTGTGCTGTTGATTAGAAGTGTTCTTATTGGTGTTCTCTAAGTATTTAGTGTTTTTGAAAGGAGGCAAAAGAATTTCCTGGGTATTCTTGCATAAGAGAACAACAGATTTTGGGGTAGATGTGCAGTGTTGTTAAAATCTGATATTTTGGTGAAAGTAATAGTAGATTATTAAACCATTAACATAGGGATATGGCATTGTCCCCCATTTTTTCAAATCTCTCTCTCTCTCTCTCTTTGGTACTGGTTGAGAACCACTGGCAGCTGTTGGCCATTTATTTAATCTCTCTGAATTTAGTTAACCTTAATTAAATTTTAATAGACCTGTCAGTGTGGAAAAGAAGAGCAGCACTGATCAATGTATTTCAGTAGCCAGCAACTCCCTGGTAGGTGCTTTAGAGCATGGAAAGATTTGGGGAACTGGAAGTTAGTCTGGTGATCTTACCCTTAAGATAGATGTATATAGTTCTTTGCAGTCTTATAGCTTCTTGCAAAGACTGAGAAAAAAAATTTAGTATTTCTTTGCTGTAGTTCTTGATTTATAACATTTCTGCATTAATGCTGTGCTGCTTGAAAAGRATTTACCAGCTGTTTATTTTTCATCCAGCTCACTGTAATGCTCTTCATGAGTATCCCTTTGTATCTAATAAGAAGTTTCCCAGGGCAGAGGAAAAATACATCTGTGGGTATCATTCATGTAAAAAGAGCAAACAACATAAATTACCAGACCTCTCTACAGTCTGCTTAGATGTCCATGCTCTTGACAAGATAGGATCAGATTATTTTGCATCAGTTTTTGTTTACTACTTTCTCTGAATAATGTTTAGAGATAATATAAGCTGTATGGAAGCTGGAAATCATTCTTCCTCTTATAATGACCTAATCTGGGCCCAGAGCTAAAAAATAGGGCAGTTTTCAGTCAAATAATTCATTTATCATTTGGTATTKTTCTCTTATAAAAAAGTAGAAATTTTTTTTTCATAAATATATTAATGGTTTTAAACTCACCGCAGTTTACTATATGTTAAAATGCTGTATTCATCTCTAAAGTACATCCTAATCCTAACAGTCTTCACTAAAAGTTATAGAAGATCTGAATCATTTAACTGTTTAATTGCCAAAATTTTGCCATTGACGTTCTTTAACTGATACCATGTCAGACCTTTGGCTAATGTGATTTTATTTTCTAGGAATTTGTATGTGTGTTAAAGCTACACCAGCAAAATTTTATAGTACAGGAGTGGCAGGTTGAGAATGGCTGTCAAAACTGGATATATGCTGATATATCAATTTCTTAATGACTCTGGAAGATTAGGAGCAATTTCTCATTTGCACTTTTCCTTCTATAGTTTCTGAGTGCCTAAGGAAATATTTTGCAATTGATTCTTAGTTCATTCTTGATGATGAAAGAAAAGTCTATATGATAACTCATTAAAGGCCTTTCAGACTGAAATCAGGGAGATCTTGTAAAACTTTGATCTTGATGATCAGGTCTTGATGATCTTCTTATCCTTTCTTGAGGGAGAGGCTCCTCATATGTTMCACGAATTGATTCTTTTATAGAGTCTGCATTTTTCTCTCATATCTAGCATAAGCACRTAAACATAAAAATTACATTCAAATCATAATTAAAATATTTAACATTGGAARTTTTCTGTCATCAGTATAGTTGATTTCTGAAAAGAACATTTTTGGAATGTCATCGAATGCCTTTTAGAAGCTGCTGAACCTGAACATATGAACAGTGCTATCTTCTGCAGTTCYAAGACACTCTTCAGTGTGAACAACTGATCCACGTGTGATTTCTGTGTCCACACTCCAGCCTGCTCCTGTTTCAGCTTTGCTTCTACCTGTTTATTCCTACTATACAGTACTGGTACTACAGAAGATGTTTCTTTACAAGAATCGCCTTTGTTATTGTTGCAGTACTTCCAAGATCTCTCTTAGAGTATTGTGAGATGGACTCCAAGCTAACACCAATTAGGAAGGCTTTCTTTTCTTAACCTCCCTGAACAACTACGCTGGGTGAGTAAGGTGGTRCTGTCACTCCACCGCTTTGTACTATGTCAGATGTTGTCTTGTGTGTTGTATTGCTTTTCTGTTTAATCTGTTCATTTTCAATCTGTACTTCTGATTTCTTTTCCAAATATCTGCTATAATTAAGTTAATTACCATGGCGATCTCTCATTTCCTCAAAGTATTATACTGAGTTTTATTTGTTGATGATTTCTCTAATATCACCTACCTAGTCTTTCTTTCTAATGAGATAAGGATTGATGTTTTGGTTGCATCTCTCTGTGAACCTTTTTCCTTTACTGATTTCTATTTGTCCATTTCTGCTTTTGCAATTTCCACATTCATTTCTACAGCACAGTGCTTTACTGTTAGAGCAGTGTCAGTATCAATTTCTATTTCCAAGGTATCTCTGTTTATCTCTTTTTCTACCAATTCTTTGAATTTGCTGTTTGTTATACTCCTGCTTTGTCTGATACATTTCTGATCTTAGCATGACCATTTTACCTATCACCGCATTTTATTCACAGTAAGGTCTCTTGTTGCATTTAGTTCTTTATTTCCATTAGTATCCAGGGGTGGCTGCTGCAGTCACACTGACTCTGAATATATTAGTTCAGTTTCCCTCTGTGCTTTGGTGCTCTCTGCTCTGATAGCAACTTTAATCTGTTCTTCTGTTCAAGTCCTAAACATCAGAATAATATTCTGTTCTGAATTTTGTATTGCTCTTTTTTTATTATTATTATTATTATTAGTTTAACTTATAGCCTTATCTTCTATTTGCTGCTCAATGTTTTCTTGCATTTTGGAGAGATGTCTAGATTGGGGAATTAATACAATSATGATTCTTAAGGCTATGTATTTTAGTATGTGTTGAATTCAACTATTCTTTGAATTTTTTTTCAGAGAACAGAGTACCTTCAACTTCATAGCTTGCATATGAAACAAAAATCAATACTTATCTTAAGAAGTTCTGTGATCCCATGAAAGATGTAATGGTAAACTTCTTTTTATCCTCACTATAAACTATGTGTTTGAGGAGTCTTGTTTGAAATCATATATCTTAAATCAGCTGATATGTTCTCATCTAAGGGATAACTTTTATAATAACCATAATGAGAGCTGTGTAATTCTCTGAAGGAGAGACTGAAGAGGAAGTTTCACCTCTTGCTTCAYGTGCTTTTTATCCCAGCCTGTCAGTGTGTTCTTAGCGCATGGGATTTCARGTTGGTAGTTACTCATTCCCCACAAGATCCTGCAATTCTGATTTCTGAAACTTTCTTTTTCGTTCCATAATTACAAGCTATCCACATATGCATTTCTTCCCTAGCTAGCACAGAATTTTGGGAGGGTCCTGTTTTGGGGGACGGGTCTCTGCGAGGAATGCTTAAGAAGCCAGTTTTTCACTGGAAATACAGAGCAGGGTCCATGATGCGTGGCAGAAGCCTGGGAGGGGACACACTACCTGGAATGAACCTCTGTTCTTCTGATTTGGCAGTGAGAGACACAGGCTGGGCTGGCACAGGGCTAGGCTCATCCCCTGGGACTGAGAGATGCAGGAAATGGCATCGCATGATGAGCGCTGAACTTTACATTTCACTCCTTGCTTGAAGATAATGGCTGTACTTTCYGCTACCAATAACCGAATGCATACATTTGTCATATATTGTTATATATGACTCCAAAAGATTAGAAAATTGGACTACAATTTAACATATATGTACCTTTAAATATCTAGATAGAGTCCAAGCAGGGAAAATTCCTGAAGTAAGGTTGATGTTTCATCAGGGAGTTCAGAGCCTCTGAAGAAAGATTTGATTAGAAAGCGGTGTTGTGATGGTAACTAGAATAGCTTGTTGCAAACATAATAAGTTTGCAAATAGCTATCTTGGGATTCCAGTGGGACATTTGAAATTATATATTAGCTTTTTTGTTCTTTTCTTATTTCAATTTCTTATCTTTTCTGTAGTCTGATTCACCCCCCTGAAGAAAAAGAAAAAAAAGCCTAATGTCCTATCATGTACTTACTACAGGGGGCTAGATGGACTAGATGATCTCTAGAGGTCCCTTTCAACCTCAACCATTCTGCGATTTTGTGATTCTATAATTACCCTTATGCTAAACAGCAAAAGCATTTGTCAGGCTGTAGTCAGCAATATACAGATACATTTTCCTCTACAGCAAAATCATTTTGGTGTGAACCATATTTGGTGTGAAAATTAATTTAATTTTTTTTAACTGTCTCCTTTTTGACAATGCTTAAAATCTGGTAAAATAAAAATAACAAGAATAGTAACAATAACAAGAATAGCAATGATACTCTTTGAGATAGAGGCCATGAGGTTTAAAAAGGAAAACTAGAGGCTTATATCCTTAGTTAAATAATTTATGCAGCTATAAATAAAGTAGTAAAATATATACTCATTAGAATGACACAGGATAGAAGAATTTCAGACGAAAAATACATCTACCATAGTCATTTAGAAGCTAGTAGCAAAAGATGTTCCAGCTTCAACATACGAAAATGTGTTGAATGGCTAGCTTCTTGCTGTATTTGAGCTTTGGGATCTTACTAAGTAATTAAATGATACATTAAACTTCTGTAATTTCTAGTTGATATTTAACTGCTGTTTGCACATTCCATTCGATTACAGGTTTATTTGTGCAGAAGGAATCGTAAGATTTGTAGGACCTATCTTCATGGCAGAGGTTTTTCTGCAAACCCATTTTATTAAAACGTTCTGTTCAGACAAGAGTAAAGCTTCTGTGAAGAACTCGATAGATGGAACAAAAAGCTGAACAATGAGGACAGGACAGAAAATKATATCTTTATACCAGAAAGACAGGATTGGAAGAGTCATTAAGAGGCAACGTGAGAGCAACGTGAGAGCTAAGAGATGTTGGGAAGAGCTTGGATCCCGAGTGGGATTTGGTGATGGCTAGATAGTTATTATGAATGTCAGCTCTGGAGAGGGTGTATATTGGAGAATCAGGGGCATGTTCTCTCTTTTCCAAAACAAAACATGTCTCTGAAGCAGAGGCCTGATGCTTTGCACATATCCTAATTTCTGACTGACTTGTTAAAAAATTTGTAAATCTAGATAGACAGATTTGAAAATTATATAAGACAACACTTAAAGCACAACTTTTGCTAAGGACATATATCAGGCTGAAGTCTGAGCCTTGAGATGAAAATTATCTTCCAGTCTTCTTCAGTCAAGATTAATAGTAAAGTAATTCTGCAAACAATAATACATGTCGCCTTTAATTTGCAGTAAACTTTGAAATTTCTATAAATAGATAAGAAACAAATCCTACAAATAGATACTAGAGAACAAAAAAACTAAGAAGAAAATAAGAAATGGAAAAACAATATCCGTTTAGAAATTGACTTCCTTGGGCTTTAGCTAATGAAAAGATATGYTTGAGTATTAAAGAAATCAATTACTCTTCAAGTATGTCAGGATGTCAAATATGATCCAGCTTAAGATAACTACCTCTACATAGCAGGTTTCCATTTTATGAGTATTATCTCTTAAAGGTATCCATGTTAAATAATTTCTCATAAAATATATAAGAATAAAAAATAAAAAACTACACTAGGCAATAACATTATTTTTGTATATTAAATGATAATATATAGTCCTTCCCTGTGCTATTCTTGTAGCTAACAAGTTTATCTCCCAATTTACATAGCGACAGTGTTASACTTTCTCTTTTATAAATGTAACCTATGCTAAAGGGAAATATGAACTCCTGAGATATCCCAAAAGTTAATGTGACACAGAAGCTAATAAAGTCACAAAATCCCACTGTATTTGTTAAAGATATACCTCAGTAAATGTACTTGCTGAGCTGGTATTTTTTTCCTATTGATATCACAGAATCACAGAATGCTTAAGGTTGGAAGAGACCTCTAGARGTCATCTAGTCCAACCTCYTTGCACACGCAGGATCACCTAGAACATGTGGCATTCAAGCAGGTTTTGAAGATCTCCAGATAAGGAGACTCCACATCCTCTCTGGCAGTCTGTTCCAGTGCTCTGTCACCCTTACTGTTAAGAAGTTCTTTCTCAAGTTCCTGTGGAACTTTTGGTGCCTCAATTTGTGGCCGTTTCCTCTAGTCCTATTGCTGGCCACCACTGAGAAGAGGCTGGCCCCATCCACCTCCCTTCTCTCGAGGTATTTATACACACTGATGAGGTCCCCTCTCAGCCTTCTCTTTTCCAGGCTGAAGAGGCCCAGGTCTCTCAGCCTTTGCTCACAGGGCAGATGTTCCAGGCCCCTAATCATCYTCGTAGCCCYGYRCTGGRCTCTCTCYAGCAGCTCCACRTCCCTCCTGCACTGGGGAGCCCAGAACTGCACACAGKACTCGAGGTGCGGCCTCACCAGGGCTGAGTAGAGGGGCAGAATCACCTCCCTCGACTTGCTGGAGACGCTCTGCCTAATGCATCCCAGGATCCCACTGGCCTTCTGGGCCACAGGGGCACACTGCTGCCTCATGGTCAACCTGTCATCCACCATGACACCCAGGTCCCCTGTGGAGCTACTCTCCAGAAGATCGGTCCCCAGTCTGTACAGGTGTCATCATCAAGATGGAKGATAAGCACATATTTTTTTAACTGCAGAAAGGTAGCTTGAAAATGTGACATGATTACTCCTGATAGGAAATGTATGTGTGTTTATATGTATATATAAACATGTATATATATTCATTTTCATATATACATTACCATGTAACTTCTTGAATTTTGAGACTCCATTTCTGATTGTATGAAAAAAGGGCTGRTAATGCAAAGGGATAGCTGCAAAATGTAAGTATATATGTTTCAGATTATTGAGATTTTTCCTTTGAAGTTAGGCCTTTGGTCCAGAAAMAAAAGATAAGAAATTATTTTAAGAGAATTTTCTAATCAAAAAAGCTCTTGCAATGGCAGCCTGAATTGAGGACTTGATTAACTGAATTGATTCAGTTTTAATATCTAAAAGTCTAAAGACTGGGATTTCCCAGTCCTGTCTGCATGTAAAAAAGCTCTAGAAACCACCAGCTGTATCTGAACAGCATTCATAGGTGATTCAATCTGAAAACAAATTTGAATGAAAAAGGAAAATTAAATAAGAGCCTATAGCAAGCTACAGCTGGGTTTCCAGCTGCTGCTAATTTTGTGTTAATCTTTCTTTCTCTCTATCCTGTGCTATTATGTTTTTATAACAAGTAATAATACTATAGCAAGTCACATCACCTAATGATATTTATTGCCATATCATTTTCAAATTTTCCCCAAAATGAGGCCACAACATGTCTATGAGAAAAGCAATGAGCCTTTCAGACAAACTGCCAAAGATTCTATTTCTAAAATTCCATTGCTTCTCTATATAGTTTTCAAAGATGTCAAGAGTTTCTGATTGTTGGTCAGCAGCTGTTTGAAAATCAAACAAATTAATTCACATATTTAGGGGTAAATTTGGTGAGGCCACACCTGGAGTACTGTGTGCAGTTCTGGGCTCCCCAGTACAATAGGGACATAGAGCTTCTAGGGAGGGTCCAGCATAGAGCAACAAAGATGCTCAAAGRGACTGGAGCATCTCTCATATGGGGAAAGATTGAACAAGTTGCACCTGTTTAGCCTAGAGAAAAGAAGAYTGAGAGGGAATCTGGTCAATATGTACAAATACCTAAGAAGAGAATGTAAAGATGGGGCTAAACTCTTCTCAGTGGTGGCCAGTGACATTACAAGGGGTAATGGGTATAAATTATGACACAAGAAGTTTCATCTCCAAGTGAGGAAGAACTTCTTTACTGTGAGGGTGACAGAGCCATGGAAYAGATGGCCTAGGGAGGTTGTGGGGTCTCCCTTGGAGATTTTCAAAGCTCGCCTGGATGCAGCTCTGTGCCATGTGCTCCATGTGTCCCTGCTTGAGCAGAGGGCTTGGACTAGATGATTTCTAGAAGTCCCTTGCAACCTCAACCATTCTGTGATTTTGTGATTCTGTCCTAGAGACTATCTCTAGATCACCTAGAGATCTCTAGGACATTTCCAGGTGGTGGAGCAAGGTACAAGCGAGGGTGAGTRAGGTCCAAAGTACTGGGCACCTTTGGTCATCCTGCATACCTAAATGACTTCCTGGGAKAGTGCTTTGAGGAAAGGGGAGGCAAGAGCAAGAGCCAAGATCTGAAACCCCTGGAAGAACAATCATAACTGACACTGTGAGAGGTTGTTGAGAGGAATTTCGCAGTTGTAAGGAACTGGGGACCTACAAGCCAAGAGATGGATGAAATGTTGGCCTTAGTGTGCTTTGAAGTTTGGGGCTCCTCTGCCTCACCTCTCCTCCCTCTTCTCTCCTACTTCTTCCTCTCCCCTCCACTCCACTCCTTCACCCCTTCTCTTCCCCRTCCCTCCCCTTCAACTTCCCTTTCCCTTCCCTTTCCTCTTCTCCTTTCTTTCCTTCCCCTTCCTTTTTATTTTAATAAATTAGTTTATTTTAATAAAGCCTGTCATTGTTTCTCATGGAGTATAGTTTTCTCTGAATCAAAGCAAGGAAGGAGGACATCCTGAATATCACTGTCTGAGTTTTGAATATCCAGTCTGAGTTTTGACATTAGACTTTCCTAAAGACTTTCCTTTCTTCCTCCCCATAAAGCTGTGATACAGCTAATATCTTAAGAGAAAAATTCAAACCTGAAATTCTTTTTACTGACTAAGGATGTAGGTACCATGTAATTTTTCTATTACATTTGCATTTTGAATCATCTTCTAATATCTGTCATTTTTGCATATTGCTGTTTCTTTGGTTATTGTACTTAATTGAAAGTGATTATTGTGTAGATACCAAAAAAAGTGAATATGCTCACTATACATACAGTTTTGTTTTGAGCAGATGAACACTCTACCTACATTATTATATCATTGTCATAAAAAGATTTAGCTGCCTCACAAAGTGTTTTGTGCTTTTGATATGAATGGAACCTATTATTATAGAGTAATAACATGATACAATGRTGGGGAATCATTTCTCTATACCTGAGCAGCAGCTGCTGCATTATGCAGATTTGAAAATGAGTTTTGTTAGAATTCTGAAGAAGAATGTTTGCTTTTTACCTTAAATCCATATAATTTGCAGCAGCATAGAAATATATATATATATGAATTGAAAGTTGTGTCAGAATGTCAGAACTAGTGATTCATAAATGCATGAAGTATTTKTTCAGTAATTGAACCAAATGTGACAAAGGAAAGGTAGACATATTGCTGGTTTTGAATGAACTGGGGGGTTTAAAGGCAAAAGTAAACTTTTCTTAGTTGCTCATTTTCTGGTGATATTTCCAAGTATTAGGCCTGGTATGGAAATGGAGTAGAAAATCCAGCTATTGTTTCTTTTTTTTAAAAAAGCCATGCTACCAAGGAAAACAGTAGGTACAAATATGAATCCCAGCGTGCATGGAGAGTTGGCTAAAATTCAAGCACCATCTTCTCCAAGCTCAGGATCAGTGCATCCCTACTATAAAGAAATAAAGGGACAGGAAAYCTGTGTGGGTGGGCAAGATGCTCTTGAAAACAGAAGGAAAAAACATGCATAATGCAGAAGAAGGGGCAGACCACTTGGGAGAAATATAGCAACATTGTCAGAGAATGCCAAGATGTGACCAGGAAGGCCAAAGCCATTTGGATTAAATTGATCATGAGATGTCAGGGACAACAAGAAAGACTTCTACAAGTACATTGGCAGTAAGAGGAAGACTAGGGAAAATGTGGGCCCACTGTGGAATGGGGTGGGTGCCTGATAGCAGAGGATAAAAAGAAGGCAGAGTTAGTGCCTTCTTTGCTTGAGTCTTTACTGTTAAGTCTAGTCCTCACAAACTGCAAAGCCTGAAGGCAAAATGGAAAACCTTGAGACAGGAAGATTTTCCCCTGGTTGAGGAGGATAGGGTTAGAGGCTATTTATGCAAACCAGCCATGCACAAACCTATGGGCCTGGATGGGATGCACCCACAAGTGCCGAGGGAACTAACAGGAGCTATTGCTCATCCACTCTCTATCATCTCTACCATCCATCTCTATCTCTAACTCTGCCATCTTTGATAAATCATGTAGAATCATGATTCACGTAGAATCCTGCGTGTGCAAGGAGCTGGGCTAGATGATCTCTAAAGGTCCCTTCTAACCTTAAGGTTTTTCTGATTCTATGGTTCTGTGAGTATGAGTGGTACTGGAGGAAAGGCAACATTACTCCAGTCTTCAAAAAGGGCGAGAAGGAGGAACCAGAAACTATAGGCTGGTCTGCCTTATCTCTGGCCTGGGAGGGTGATGGAGCAGCTCCTCCTGGAGGCAATCTGTAAGCATATCAAGGAAAAGAAGGTCATCGGTAGTAATCAGTATGGATTCACCAAGGGAAGTCATATTGAACAAACCTGATAGCCTTCTATGGTGTGATGACCTGGATGGATGGATGGATGGATGATGAGTCACAGATATTGTCTACCTTGACTTCAGTAAGAGTTTCAAACTCTTCAATACTCTTCAGAAGAGTTTTTTGGTTTTTTTTTTTTTTTCCCACACCATCTCCCATAAAATCCTCATAGGCAAGCTTATGAAGTGTAGGTTAGATGTGTGGATAGTGAGGTGGATTGAGAACTGGCTGGATGATATAGCTCAGAGGGTTGTGATAACTGGTGTTGAGTCTAGCTGAGAGGGAATGTGATCAATACATATAAATATCTGAGGGGAGACTGTAGGGAGAATGAGGCCAAACTCTTCTCGGTGGTGGTCAATGACAGGACAAGGGATAATGAGTACAAATTAAAACACAGGAAGTCCCATGTCCATGTGAGGAAGAACTTTCCTGTGAGGGTGACGGAGCCCTGGAACAGGCTGCCCWGAGAGGTTGTGGAGTCTCATCCTTCAGAGACATTCAAAACTGATTTAGCACATGGTTGGACTAAACGATCTCTAGACCATTCTATGATTCTGTGATAGGCATACTTCTGCATGTATATATTCATGTGTGCATTTAAAATCACTGTGTTTATATAAAACTTTTTTTTGGTAATATGTCACAGGTAAAAATTGCAAAACTACTTTTTTTAGATAGCACAAGGAATTTTATTTGTTTTATATGGCTGTTCAGGTAAAGAATATGAAATCATATCCGGGATATATGTCTTGGTAAATATGTCTTTGAAAAATATTAGTTTGATAGATTATTGTAGGACTAATTTCAAATAAATAAATAAACAAGTTCTCCATTATTTTAAAAGATGCTGACATTACTTATTTTTATATCATATCATAAAATCTCTTGATCATTCTTGCTTAAGCCATGATAAAAAATGGAGAATTCATGTCTCCATGAGATCATATAAAAGAACACATCATACTGTGTACCTTTAGCATCTGAGAAATTCTCGTTCCAGGCTTTTGTATGTGAGGTACATATACACTGCTTTACCTAAATTTTCAAAAGACATAGTTGTGCTGATAGGTAGTGTAACTAGAAAGGCAACTGTGATTTTGAACATACACTTCCACTGGAAAAAGTCATGGCAAAATTCTCCATAAAATATAACTCCTGTAGTGGCAGAAGTAAACTGCTTTTTTCCCTTCTCCCCCTCAGTTCTTTTTCTGAACCAGGAGCCAGTGGAATCAGGAATTTTCCTCCTGACCCACTTTGGTGTCTAAAGCCAAAGCTCCTCCTTGTAACCAAAAATGTCAAAATATACTACACTTKTTTGCACTCTTGTACTTGCAGAGTTACAGTGATATTATTTTCTCTGTCGTTGTGTGCAAGAGAAATAACAATGAAATACTTGTGGTCTATTATTCAATATAACTAGCAGACTAAAAAAAAGGTGAAACATTTGGAAATGGGTTGACTCCAAGTTATATATATTAAATTGCTTTCTTTCTTTCTTTGCTCATTTTGAGGTCCATTTAAGCATTTCTATATCTTCAGTTTCATCTGAGTAACAAAACCAAGTGAAAACTTCTGTTCAAAAACATTTAGCTTATACCCCAGTGATTTAGTAAACCAGAAGATAAAAAAATTCACAATTATTACTGGTTTGAGTCAAAGTTGTTAGTGAGGTTTATGTTTACATCTTTAAATTTTTTCTCAAAGATGAGTTGTGAATTTTACCTCTAAGAATATTCACTGAAAGAAATTTGGCATTTCACTCTAAAGTAAGGAGATGCTATATAATGTCTGATACTTCTGTGCCAAAAGTAGAGATTCTATCGCAAATCTTTATCTTAAAGTATCTTTAAACATGCTCATTAACCATAACATCAGAGAACTTTTCTTGATGGTGTCCTGTTCTCCATCTCTTGAGATGGTATGATTTGACTAAGGATTTTGATTTCAGTTTCTATTGTATTGACTTTTATTGTGCATGGATCATGYGCTATCCTAGCTGCATGTGATTTAGCTGCATGTGATTTCCTGCTTTCCTTTTTTTTTTTTTTTGAAAGTATAGTTCCGAGTATAATTCCTGATAGTAATGTATGCTGCCCACGATATTTTTTTTTTTTTTTTAAAGTATAGTTCCGAGTATAATTCCTGATAGTAATGTATGCTGCCCACGATAGCTCAGCTGTCTTTCTGTCCTGCAGCTTCTCCTCTCTGATTTTAGCTGACTTGGGCAACTATAATCATAATCACTCTTGGGGGTTTCTAAATGTAATCAGATTTTATTCTAATTCTTCTTATCTGGTATCTTGTGATGAAAATTGACTGTTCCAGCATCAGATGGAAAAATTACCATTTCATTTTCAGTCTTGGAGGCAATGTTATTAACATATTTTGCAAATGACTTGATCCCAGGTCTAAGAAGTAGCAGTGAATATRGTGGCTCCAGGGCCCACAGCTGACCATCATTTTCTCAAAGCAGGACTTCTGGTTTTGCATAACGAACAGTACTAGAAACCTCTACATTCTCCCAATACATCATCAGCTGGAAAATAATTKAAAGGAGATAAGAGGTGTTCTGATATATCTCGAGAGGATGTGAAAGTATGCCCTTTGATACAGGGAGATAAATGAGAGAARAAGAAAGAATTTGGCAGCAGTAAATGAATTTGGAAAGACATAAGAAAATGTCATAGAAGGATATTTACATATTTTACTGTGCACTGATTAAGCCAGATGGTTATTTCTGARATGGCAGTATGATGCAATGCTTTTGTTAGCACTTGGCTTATGTAGGGCAGTGAAACTTATATAAGTCACTCTTGGCTCTACCACTTGATCATACTGGCTGTAACAAACATAATACAATAAATATCCAGTCAATAAAATATTCATAAATCCATCTGTTACTACTATGTTCAGAACTAAAAAAGAAATACTTACAGTGTTCCATAGAATGACTAAAAAATCTTAGTACAATGTGAAAAAAAAAAGAAAAAGAACTTTAGTTTTGCTGAAGACACAGGAAAAAAAAAAAGATTTGGCACATTGCCATGTAAGAGAAGTTTAAGATTTCTACCGTACAATTTACTTAATTATCAGTATTCACAATTATTCACAAAATGCTGCCATCAGAAAGTGAACAGATCACAGGTGTGTTGAATTGGAGTAGCTTTAATATATTATGACTGCCTTAATGGCTATATATCCTGTAAAATGCATTAATTTTCAAGAGGGTGATTACAGTTTGCCTTTTATGTTCCATTAAGTCTAATTTGTTTTAAGCTGCAACAGAGAAAATTATTTTCCTTCTTCCAATTTATAAAACAAACACAAAAGAATAATCAAGTGAAAAATATATAGGCTTAATATGATCATATGTGGCTTTTCTGTATAAGTACATACCATTCCTGACCTACAGTAATGACAATACTCTACACATTGAACACATACAATTTCCCATTRTTTGAAGAGTAGATTTTTAAATAAATTAATGCTGTAATTAAAGAATCAGAAAAAAGAGTTTTTGAAGTAACAAAACCAAGGTGGAACAACCTCTGGAAAACTCTAGGGAATGGATCTGTTTGATGTTGAGACTTATGACTTTTATTAAAAGAAAGCCCTCAAACTAGCAGTCACCATAGCAAAGTTTCCTTTAAATAAAAGAATGAATTCTCAAATAGTTTAATACATCTTGCCGCTCAGTTATGTTATATGTACTATTTTAATTGCATAAGGACATGCCAAAAAAAAACATAGAATTGTATAATTCACTTTGACTAAAGTCTGCTAGGCCATTGTATCCCATCCTGAGATACTCTGGACTCTGCTCAGCACCAGCTGGAGAAGGCCTCAGACTGTTCTATTTACCTCTGGATGTCTTTACTGTTCAGAATGCATGATGCATGCTTGCTCTTTCTCTGTCCTAACTCTTGAAAGGGAGTGTGACAGAGCTGGAACAAGCTCTTTCTTTGACACCATGCAGGTGGCAATAGGAGAATTACTCTCTAAGAATATTTTCTGCAGATATTAGATGTTTAGAGGCCCAGCTGATTYTGTCCCCTTTTACTTTTTAAAAAGTGTCTCTAATAAGCTTTGTTTGATTGTACTATATCCATGACACTGACAATTGTGAGGATGTGCAAGGRTATCACATATAAACATTATTCCTATTTTTAGAACAACATAGCCTGGTCTTCTTTAGTTAAAACAGAAGTCTGCACTGGGATTAAAGGACTTAATTTGTTATGCTGTTGAGCACAGAAACTCCATCATAAGGATACACCCTGTCTTCATCTGGCTGAGGGTAGCATGTATTTTACAATGGCAGGGCCAAGTACAAGGCCAACTGTGCATTATTATGCCTTATTATGTACAGTTAAATCAGTAGAAAATGCACATGGCTGAACAACATGCCACTTACTGGAAGTTCAGGTGGCTAGTAATGAAAAGATTGCAAAGCACTGAATCGTAAGTTCTGCTAATTTCAGTTGAGCTTTGTGACTAAAATGAATCTTTTCTGAATCATGAAAGAAATTTTCTGCAAATTTTCCTGCAAAGCAGCACATAGAACTCATACTTTGTATTTTAGGAAAGTGATATGTCTCATAGAAGACTTACATTAAGTCTCATATTCAGCAAAAATATTTTTACTGAAGAAATAATTTTATTTTTTAAAAATTATGAGAAAAATATTAAATAGGAAAGATATATCTTGTTTTCTAGATTAAAATTTCACTGTAAGTTTTAAATAGATTCAATAAGCCTCATGGTATATTTTGTTTGAATATTTTTTGCAACCCTTTTATCCAAATCTTTTTTTGAAGCATTTCAGTAGCTGAATTTTTTTCAGCTTTTATTTTTTTCCCTTTTGTTAATGTTGGAGAGAGCTCTAGTAGTAATATAGTGATCAGTTTGAGGCAATGATAGCAGAAGCAGAGATGATCTCTGTGATATAAATGTAGTCTGTTTTGAGGATGCTACTACCTCTGAGAAGCTACCTTTTTTTTTTTTTTCTTGCCTCTTGTCATGCACAGAGCTTTGACATTTAAGACTTCTATGGACTAAGTCTAYCATCTCCAGAAAAAATGTCTCATCATCAATAAGAAAAATGTTCAGAGTTTACCATTTCATTTCAACTGCATTCACAATTGACTGTGCTTCAGGGAAGGYAGGATAAACAGATGCCAAAAGAGAAGGAAAAGAAGTACTAGGTTATGAAATTGTGCGTTTAAGGCAAAAAGGAAAACATCTATACTTCTGTTGGCAGAACACAGTATTAGAAAAAGGTACACAGAGAGCATTTAGCTGATGCACAATGAAAGTGTCAGTGCTTTAATATAGATGAACAAGTCAACCTGCAATTCAGTCAGACAAGCCTTAGGCAAGAATAGCTAGAACTGACATAAGGGAGAGGAAAGTAAAAGAAATTGTCAAAAGTAGGAGATAGTAGAAACAGCATGAATGTAAACAGAAAAATACATACATCTATGTTCCAAAGTAAAAAGTTATCATTCAACTTACCCCTTTATATCTATGCTATTATGTTTCTTTCTGATGAATTCATCTTTCTAGGTTTTCACTCTCMTTACACTTGAAAAATGAGTTGGTTACCCTTGGTCCTGACAGTCTTTTAGGCAGTATGGAGATGTCACCTATCCTAGATACACATGCTCACCATGAATCTCTTTTGTTGTCATGCAGATGGTCTGCCCAAAACTTACTGAAGATGACAGGATGAACAGAAATGGCATATGTTATTCAGTGTAACCAGCTGGCATCTTTATCTCCGGCTTCATGAGTCTCTAGTAATTAGATGTAAGAAATACATAAAATCTCACCTGAGAAGCAACCCAGAAATTCTCTGTTATCTGGAGTATCTGCTTATGGAGGAGTCATTTATCCATATTCTCTCCACGGAAAGGATAAGATCAGAGATACTGTCTAAATATCCCAGTGATGGTACTCAGGGAGGAAAGATCAGACCAGAMAAAGACTCTGTTGGAGTGCAATACTGTCTGATGAGTTTCTTTCAAATATTGGGSTTTGAGGGTTAATACACTACACAAAGTTAATTTATTTGATTTTACCTGAAGTTAATTGTGTTACATGAAGTTRCATTTGTCAGATTGCTATAGGAATGCATGTAAGCACAAAGGCACATTTAACAGAGTGCGTAGTAGCAATACACCCTTGATTCACAGGGAATTCCACCACTAGTGTGTATCATATGTTCGCACGACCTGGCATTCTGAGTCTCTGGGAAATAATATGTGGGTTGAAACCAGTTCAAGCCCATCATTTTTTCTGAAGTTCTTGTACCCTGTTTGTTTTTTATAGTCTATGTTGGACACACATCCTGTCTGCATGCTGGGCTTCCTGACTTAGGAAGATCTTTGCAATCTTTTGATTAACTCAAGGACAAATTGTTACACAGCTGATAGGTTCACTCAGTTGATATAACCAGCTTATTTGTCCATCTGACCAGCTCAACTGCTATAGCTACTTATTTAGAAGACAGGCTAACTTCAGGTCCCCTTTGTGTTGAAAAGCTTATCCAAACTTACAGTTTACTTTGAAACAGCTGTGGTAGGTGCCCTCTGAGTTTCATGAACACATTGCCCTTGGTTTCCTCCTCAGAGTGGTCACACAAGGCCCTGAGGATTCTGACATGTATTCACCAAGTAATGCCACTTTTCCTAACTGCTTGTTGAGCAGTTAGGGAGACATGACACCTGGGAGACATGACTGTTCTTTCCAAGTTTGTTCTTTTCTCTCTCTGGTTTTCTGCAAGTCATATCCCCATATATGATTACTAAAGTGCTTTCTGTCTGTGGAATTCCTCAAGACCAGGGCTGCAATATGCTGTTCTGCTATTCAAAATATGACTTTAAGTGTGTTTTGCATGGAAGAGTGAGTTCCTACAAGTGAACATGGCACCCACCATACTGCTACCCTTCCCTGTATCAAGTGACCTCAGATTTATGTTTTTGGCTTTCTTTAGCCAGCACATGAAATTCATTGCTAAAAACAGAGGAGAAGTGTAATGTTAAGTTAAGAAAGGGTGAAAAAAATAAATATATAAAACTGCAATCTCATTTCAACTTTATTCCCTATCCATTTCCTCAACTTCTGTCAATACAGCCTATATGATTTTTTTTTTTTGAAAACTGTCTAACTGCTTCACCCGTCATTAGTCTCCTATCCCAGTTGTTCTTTTTATGCCTACCATTTATATATTTTATAATATTTTATACTGTCTTTTGTATAGTTTTATGAATACAGTGATACATCTTATAACTCTTGATCTACTTTGTAAAAGACTGGACAAAACTCAATGAAAAATAAGAAGAGTTCTCCTTAAAATATCAAGTTATCATTTTCAAATTCTTGGCTTTTTTTTTTTTTTTTTAAATAACAGTTACACTTTTTGGTTACTAGACAGACATATTTTAGAAAAGCATATCATCTTGTTTATCTGGATAGATTTGAGAAATTAAATTCTTATAGCTTTATCCATGATAGTTCTGCRTGAGGTTTGTACATTTCATTTTGTGATTCACCTCTTCTTAAAAAAATGTAATTGCATCTCTGCTCATCAGTAAAACATTTGATGGCACTCAACCGTGGCACATGTAGTAATTTACTGGACATTTTTGTAAAGAGATTTTCAATGTCAACAAAACTTATATTGCACATCACAGCTGCACCAGTACTGGTTTCTCTGGAGAGAAGCAAATGATCACAACCACTGTTTGTCTGAATAYTGTCCATCATTGTTTACTGCAGTTTTCTACTGAGGTTGCACTGAAAGCGAGCCCCAGGCACAGTGGAAAATATGATGAATATGTGTTGCAGTCTCATTTCTTCTCCTGACACACACAACTGAGTGTCCTGAATCAGATATTTTTATGAGCTTACCAAGCAAAATTGATTTTAGGGAACGTCTTCTTTCTAACCTAAAGGTCAATTCTTTTTCAATTGATTGCAGAAGATTTACACAACATCAGAGACCTTAGCTTTAGCATAGTGGTTTTGGCCTTTTTGGAAAAAGACTAATCAAAAATTATCCAATCCAATCGATAAGCAGCTATACTATGTGTTTTGCTTGATGGATATGCTCAAGAGCAAGGCAAGCATAATTTTATTCGGATATAAGAAAGATTGTATCAACCTAGATTGATAACACACTTCTTAGAAAATTGATTCAGATCTTCAAAAAAAAAAAAATCAAATGAAGATGTGCAAATTTATTAATCTGTGAAATTAACATATACAGCAAATGCAAATAAATTAAACATTTTTGAAAGAATAGTGCTGTTTTACATGCATATACCACTCCTCTTGCAAAAGACAGCACTTAGTAAGCTGAAAATCTTGGCAGAAAATCTTAACATTGGAACAATGTATTTCAGACTACAAAATCAAAAGGAAGGGAAATCTAAGCAATTTCTTTAAGTCTTCTAAAAATTGTTAGGAATGTTTCCAGTGCAAGAAGCTAAAGTCAGCATGGTCATTCTTTTCTAGAGATATCTTAAGGGACAAGTATAGTTTGAATTAATAAATTTTACATATTGTGCTGACAATATCCAGATTATTCTTCTGGTTCCTGAAAGGCATGACATCATTTGGACAACTGTATTATTTCTCTATGGTCTGTTGCTTGCTATCTCACAGTCACCCCACATCTCTAAATTAAATATTTATTATATATGAMGTCAATAGCAAGGATATCTTTGCCTCCCATAAAAACGGATTTTCAACCCTCATTTTCAGTTTTCCATTATTAAAGAAGAATATTGATATCACTACTTAAATTATTATTTATTTGGGGAAAAGACTATACCCAAGAATATATCAGGGCTGCTTAARGCCTTGACCAGAACCATAGGAAAAYTCTTTCAAAAATATCAAATGTAGATTTTACAACCTACAGTGTAAACTTAAAAAAGTCCATGTGGCTTTCCCAACATYGGTCTCCTATACTCTGTGAAACTTTAAGAATACCCATATGAGGCTAAGATTATGTTGGTGCTATACTTAAGTTGACACCAGTCCTATAATCCATGCTTTTTTTTTTCAACAGATCTATCAACTCTTCAAATGATGTTTTATATTTCTATTGAAGCTATAATGAAAATAAATTGTAGATAATAATAGTGAAAGAAGGAAAAAAAAATCAGCTGTCAGCAAATACTAAAAACAAGATATTTAGAAATGCTTGCAAAATAATGCAAAGTTTTACAAAAAGACTTTGACATCARAAAGGTACCACATCCACAAAGCATTTAACAGGACAAATAGATATTTGATCAGAATGCTTACATTTATTCTTATCACTCTTATTTCTGATCTAAAATGGTGGAGTGAAACTTTGTGTTAACTAGATAAAAATGTTGGTGATCTGCTTATAAACAGCACCTTTTACTTTTGGTGCTTCTTCTAAGACATTTTTTTCTACTAGATAATATTTTTCTATTTTACTTCTCTCAGCTAGAAGGAAATAAGGAACCTTTATGGACAAGTCATGTGTGCTATTAAAAGGGAACTGTTAGAAGTTCAACAGGGTGCTACATCTCAGCTATAGTGTTTTTAGTATTGTATTACTGATGATAATAAGAGTAAAGAATAAAATTTGATAGTATCCAATTATGGTCCATAATTTTAAGTGGAAATGAACAATTATTGGGAAAACTTTCTAGGTCATCTTCAGTCCAGAAAGAATTCTAACAGAATAAGATATACAAATGGTTATACTTAGATTGTCTTGCAATATATGTGTGTGTATACCATTCTTCACTACTCTTGAATTTAATTAATGTTTTGTCACTCTTGAATTCAATCAGAAATGTTTCAAGTTAAAATTTGCTACAGATTTCTTTGCTATAGACTAAATCCAATGAATAATACCACTTAGCTCTTGCATTTTTTTTCTATCTTCAGCTAATATCAACATGAGAATCTTACAATAGGTAAATGAATTAACTGGAAAAGTTAAAACCATGTTAATGAAGAGACTCCAGATTTTCTGCATCTGAATCCAACGTGCTGGTGAGTTACACAGAAGTAGTTACTTTAGTGAAGAAATAGTCTTAATGACTCTCTGCTGTTATTTTAGTGAAATATTTACAAGGAGCAAGCCCCTAAAAGACATCTGTTTAACTCTATACATAATTTTAAGCACAAACATGAGAAAATAATTGAGTCATGACGATGAATTAAGAAAATAAATAAAGCTTGGACACTTTTAAGAATGTAAAATAAAAAATATTAAGTTTTTATCAGGAACAGAAAAAATGTTTCTGTTTTGCCTTGGATAAACCTTTTTATGTCTTGTAATTGCTTTGGGAATTTATGTCCTAATTATGAAGTTGTGAAGGAGACATTAGGCTCTGGGGACTACCTGGAAGAGGAACCTGAAGCTAAAGTCTAGATGGACACCTTCTGAGAAGAGAATAGAGATGACAGACAAACACAGAGAAGATGGTGCTTAAGATATAGCAGCATATCATGGCCCCAAAAGCCTCAGGTGCTATTCATAGAACCCACAGAGCAATGGATAAGGACAGGGAGGTAGGCTGGTGTGTTAGGCAAGGCAATAGACTTAAAGGACTGTAGATATCTTGGTTCAAACCTGTATGAAATGCTAATTAACTATGGGAATGTCTGCACTGTACAGCTTGGGAAATGAGAATAAGCAATGAAGAGTTTCCAGCTCAGAGTACAGAATATGGAGGGGAAGTGAAAGAAGAGAATCTCTAGCTTTTCTGTTTGAAAGCAAAAATGCTGTGAGCCTGGTGTGTCTCAACAGGATTAGCTGCAGATCTACCACTTAGTTAACTTGTTAGGAAGAAGATGTGCTAGGAATGAAAAAGGTCGCAATAGTTGTTTTATCATTACTTAGCTAGGTGTGATATTACTTTTTAGTTTGGGTCCAAGTACCAGCCAAGATAGATGGTGCAATAGAATAGCACAAGCAATTTGCTAGCRGTCTATGCATTGTAATTTCAGTTTCTCCCCTGTTTCCACAGCAACAAAGAGCGCTGTCCATTCCTCAGCATTAAATTGCATTTGAGTCTTGAGCTTGGTAATAGCTTGATGTAAACACGTAATTGGTCTGCAGACAGTCACCGGGATTGACTTGCTTCAATCTTTCTTGGACTTCCTGCTYACCTAATGCATACCATAAATTCAGATCCCTAGAATTTATTTAAGGCATAGCTTTGTGAAGTCTTTCCCTCTGTACAGCACTCCAGGACACTGTATTTTAGCTGAATATGTTCACACATATGCAAAATCATATTATTAAGGGGGCAGAATTTAGTCTGTATTATGTTTAATGTAAGTTTCCCACTGTGTGATAGTGAAAAAAGAAAAGTAATGAAGCTCATAATTCTATGCAAATACGGTATCCCTGGATACTGCTGACACTAAATACTGTTGGAATAATAAGAAAGASAAGATACTGAGTTCAACATTGTGACTTAAATATCAGCAGTGTATCTAATGAATTGCCTTGTCATTTCTTTATTGCCAGGGCCGGAACTATAATTATAATCACATGACCAAGTCCAATTAAATCCCCAAGATTAATTCACTGTTTGTAGTAGGTGAAAAATTGTCAGCTTAAAAAATGGTTATATTCTGCCTCATCACTTGGCCTCACCCCAGAGGCATGGACTTGCTAGGATTACCTAACTAGAAGAGTAAAAAAAAAAAATCCTAAYAGGCAAAAAAATTAACCCCTCCGTGCATTGTAGTTCCATAGATGCACATGTGTTTTCAGATTAACAATAATTTATTACACTTTATTACTATTGTTATYATTCATTTTATATTTTTACCTATTATTCAGAATATTCTTCTTGTCTCTGCTCTTTCTGATGGGTCTTTCTCCACTCTATCCTGTTCCAAAATCTGAGCCACTTATTAATCTACTTTTTGATTACTCCATAGTAGTAACATAGCTGCTATTCTAGATTAGATTTAGTAARCTAAATAAATAAAAGAAAGGGAGTAGAAGTCCAGAGTTAGACTGGAAAGAAAACTTCTTGTTCACTCAGTAAAATACAGGAAGAGACTATATCACCTAGTAAGCACCTTACATCATACATCCAGCACTACAGAAAAAAGAAGTCAGATGAGAGATAACTAAGCATTTTCCTATAGTGGTATTTTAGTGGATCTGAATACATGCAAGTTAGCTTGCCACAAAGTGCGCTTTCTCTCTCTTCCTCTCTTATTCTCTCTCTGTTTTGTTCTCAACTGAGTGAATCAACTGACTTATGTAGCAGAATAATAAACAGGATATTCATATATTAGGCATTCATGCTGATATTCACTGGTATCGGATAGGTAAGTACATTTTATGATCTTGTGCTACAGGTTTTCATCTGTGACCTGTAGATAATGGGTGTCAAATGTTTTGTGTTAACTGGATCTTCGTTTCTTCTGTGACCTCACGTCAAAGGTCTCTGTGCTGAAACCATGACAATCAGAGACTTCCAGCCTGAAGTTACACTTGCAGGATCAAGGACTCTGAACGATTAATCTGCCTGTGCTCAGCAAAGAAATCTTTCAGTAGTTTAACCTTTAAATTGATCCTTGATGGTATTAAACCACTCATTGTAGTATTAAACTTTGCCTTTCTCTCTCGAAACAGGTATCCCAAATWTTTCTCAGTCTCATTCTTAATACAAGCAAGACAGCCATTCCCTTGTYATCCTTCCTATTTTGGAGTAGTTTGAATAATTTTCCCTCTAAAGTCATAACAAAGAACATCCTGTCCTTTGGATAGCGAGACTGATCCTCATATGATGGTGTTGTTACTAGTTGAAGATCTGGCATAGGGATCTCYTTCTGTTTATTCTTTTCATCTCTCTTGTTGCTACATATAAAATACTAAACACTACCTAATTAGGGCACTGGCAGGATACTTAGCAGCARCAAGTATAACAAAAAATTTTCAATGTTCCTGCTGCCTTTTTTAGTTCTTTCCTGYATAAGCAAGTTTCTTCTACTTCCTAACCATCATGAATGCTTTCTTTGGTGATTTTATTTTATATTTTTTAATGAYAAATCTATGAACTGTTGAAGAATGAGGGTTTAAAGAAGAAAATGAAAGTGTATTGAGGTTTTAAATCATTTAATATAATACACATAGTAGACTTTTTTTTCTTCTGTTCTACGTGAAAGCTTCARTCATCTAATGCTTGGCTCCTACTACCAATGCTGGCAGTAGACAAGTGTTAGATATATTCCATCCATGGTGTTATCTACTTAGCCAGTACACAGCTTTTGTAAAGAAGAATCCCTTCCCTGTAACCTAGGAAATGATCTATATAGCCCATTCAGGACATGAATGACCAGAAGCATCTCCTTTTCCCCGTTAGAAAAGTATTTCTGTGAAAGCCTACCTTCCTCTGGCCTGAAATCAGTGAAAGAGTTAAACAGTCCTTGCAAGAAGTTCTGAGGAGCTATAAAGCCTTGAGGCAGTGATTCTCATTGAAGCTGCAAGGGCAACTTAACAAAGTGCATGCAAAATGCACTGCAAAATATATATGGAACAATAAAGTAGACACCTATGTTTGAAAAAAAAAAAAAAAAACTATGAGAAAACATGCTTGCTATATACCAATAAAAATATTCAGTAAAAAAAAACATATTGACCACATGTCAATTCGATTTGGGTATAAGACATGTCCTTGGACACTTCTGAGTTTTGAAGACATATTCCCACTGGAAGCAGTGAGCCTGCAGCTGAGAACTTGCCCTTTTTGTCACGACACTGCCAGAGGAAACAATTTGAGGTTGAAAACTCTCTCCTTTTGGGTGATTTGCACATACAGGCTTTGGGACRTGTTGATTTGGGATATAGTTTATCRATTTTTAGCTCTTAGATTTTCATCATGCATTGGCTAATTTTCATACTGATATCTGACCTTGATTTAGAATACGCTTTATAAGAACAAGTAGTCAGAGGTAAAAATTACTTAACATTTATGGAGTTCAGCCTCTGTGTGTCAAACCCCTTAGTAATAAATGGTTGACCAAGTCCAGGACTAAGACTGGATCCAGGTGCACTTAGGCTCCTTTCCATGAGAGTTAAGAAAGCAAAAGAGTCCTTTCTGAACCTCTTGACTCAATAGGAGTATCTCCTTTGAGAAGTTCTGCTAAATAACTGTTTAGTCATAAAAGGTTGACCAGGTCTGGGACTAAGGTCAATCYAACCTGAGCTCCATGACTCAACAGGAGGACTACCTGATCACCCTTGAATCAACTGGCAAAGGTGACATTATAACAGGAAGGATAAATATTTTGAAGTTACTTTTAAAAACTTTCTGGTATTGTATGCTTTGTTGCATAATATGAACCATTTCTCCTCCCTATTTCCCATAATAGTTTATAATGTACCAGTCAGATGAAGAGTAGATATATAATGAGACTGCAGATTACAGTGATGGACAAGTGTTTTGCGCATCTCTTCTATGATTMCATAGAATATGGATCTTCTTGATAGCATATTGATCATTAACACAATGTAGACTCCTAAGTCTGCCAGCAGTGATTAGAAGATGGCCTGAGTTTTGCTTAACTGAACAGAATATGTTAAACTCCTGGGTATGACATGAGAAGCAGCTGAGTATGACAAAGAGCAATAAAAGAAGCCAACAGAAGTAACCAAGAGCATAATGAGTATACCTAGATTTTTGAGATGGTTAAGGGGAGTGTGTGTGCAAGAGACGAACTTCAGAGATAATAGAAGGAGACTGYTCAGGCCTTCTGGGGAGTTGAGGCTTGCAGGAGGCAATGGTACTTAGGGAATCATATCACTGTCAGGCACTTTTGGAGTGTCTTCATCTCTGTGGTTGTAGTATTTGTTTCTTTATTGACATAGTTGCCTAGCTGCTYGCATTTAGCACTGGCTACAAAGCCATAGTTGCTCTCAGAGAGGAATAGAAAACAYGAATAGAAAGTCATTAATTGGGTATGAAAAGAAAGCCTTATGGATGATTAGCTCTTGAGTGCAGTTCACAGAGACAGTCATCTAAGGCAGCAGTGTGCAGAGCAGTCTYTAGACTTCTGAGCACATTGGTGGAGATAGCAGGGGATTTCTGGGAAAGAGTCCGTGCTAGAGCTAGTGGCAGAGTCTGTGCTTAGCTAGTAAGTGGAAACAGTAAATAAGATGAACATTGGAAGCTAGTGACTTCTGGCAGGAAAGAAGGCTCTTGTTTTTTCCAAAAGTTTTAAATTGTGTAATAGGCTCACTGACTAAAAGATGAGAAGAGATGGGAGTGCTTTCAAGTAAAGAATCTAAGAATGTAAAGTAACTAAGCTGACAGACCCCTCTACATGACAGACAGTCCTGTAAAAGAGAAAGAAAGCCCCATTTTGCCAGGTGAGGCAAATGTATGTTTGCCAACAGGCTGACTAACCTCGTAAGGAGAGTTTTGAATTAGGAACAAAAGAGAAGGAAGAGAGTTACAAGGAAAACACAGTCAATAGAACATGGATGATGTGTCAGCAACTCAAATGTCTGCATGCAGATAAAGTTTCCATAAGATAATACTATGGGGAAATCTCTTGGACACTTCATAGGAAACAAGCACACTTGTGTTCCTCTCTAAAGTGTTTAGTTTCCTGGAGAGTAATGATGTATTTACAAACAAGAATGGTCTGACTGGGGATGTGAACATTGMAGGTAACCTTGGCTACAGTGACCACAAGGAAGTAAACTTAAAGATCATGAAAGGAGGGAGTAGGGCAAAAACATCACAACATTGAATTTCAGGAGGGAAAATTTTGGTGTCCTCAGGGACCTTCGTGAAAGAACTTCAGGGKATAGTGTCCTGGAGGGAAGAAAGGTCCAGGGAAGTTAGTTGATATTCAGTGATTTTTCTCCTCCAGGCTCAAGAATGGTTCATCCCAATGAGCGAGAAGTAGAGGAAAAAGGGAGGAGAAAATATGGTCAAATAAAGAGCTGGGAAGCACCTAGACATTTTTGCCTGCCCCTGAAGGGAATTTAGTAGGTATGTAATTTCATACATTAGGCCTGCTATCCTTTCATACATTAGGCCTGCTACTCTGCCAGTCACCAGATCTTCCCTAAAAGAAGATTCTGTTCTCCCTAAAACTGATAAGACTGGCCCTCAAGAGTGCCAAATCTTGCAGGCYAGGTGTGAAATCTGTAGAAGGGAAACTTTCCATTTGTCAGTGAGGATCATGTCAGGATGACATGAGCAAACTGGACACACACAAGGTCATGAACTCTGATGGGATACACCCAAAAGTGCTGGGTACTGAAGATGCTGATGTCACTGTAAGGCGACCAGGTCAAACACATCTTTGAGARGTTATGATGATCAGTACTAGAAGATTTCCAGAGCTGTCATCTAACCTCAGTGAAACATTTGATATTTTCATAGGTCTTGTTTGTTTGTTCGTATGTATGCTTTTTGAAGTAAGGAGCTGGATTTTTTTTTTCTTTTAGTATTTGTAGCTGGAATACTGACATAATGCAGCCATCTTAGTCTTCTGTCCTATTTCTAAGACTTCCTAAGGTCTTTTTTTTTTTTTTTTTTAAACTTCCATAAAGTGACTACGGATGATTTGCATACTGAAATAACTGATTAAGAAAATATCTTTTGAACTGGAAATAGTTCATTTTATATTCTGTATAAAGACAGTGAAGAAAATGAACTGCATGGTGCTTTTCTGTAACCACTCCCTACTCTTTTTTGGAGTATTGTGTTTACTTTTTTATCTGTTGTCATATGAGGACCTAATTCATTGTTCTTAACAAACAGAGAGGGCATAATAACAGCTTATAAAAGGGCAACAGTAGTTAGAAGACCATCTTAAAAAGGAGGAAGAATCAAAGGCTGTAATTGGCTTATGAGATTGAGGAAAACAAAGCCATTTCAAATTATACTGTTCAATATATATCCATTATATGTACTTTATTCTATCTCAGATCTAGCGTGATCCTGGCAAGAAAAACTCTGAGGTTCCATAGCAAAAATCCCTCTGCACTTTTTCTGTCAGCCTATTGTTCAATGCCAGTGTAMGCATACTCTCAGTGACATCAGTGTTTTATTTTATGCATACCATTCTTATCAAAAACGTCTTAGCTCTTTCAGGAAAAATATACAGGAGAAAACAAAAGCTTTGTTCCATCCRTGTTTCATAAAGCCTCCCTCATCTTATGAGTATACTGCTGAGCTCTCAAATAGAAATATAAACAATATCAGCTTTCTACATAGTGGGCTATATAGCCCACGCCATGTACAAGGGACTCCACTATCTATCACCATATCTATAATCAATGTAGCTTGGCAAAATGCCAGGTTAGGAACTAAAAACTGCCACAAACACACACAGAGGCAGAGACAGGAACAGAATAATACTAAATAATATATGTTGTGCATGACAATGATTAGAGAGATCCAGCAAACATATCACTTTTGGGTGCTTCACATCTGAAAAGCACCATACAGAAAAACATTGAACTGTGAATGATGCAGCCCATACAAGAAAGCTTGGCTCTGGTATACTCCCCAATAGTTTAGGAAGCCTGGGTGTACCAAGATCACCACAGTGAGTCACTGTAGGGTTGATGTAGCACTCTAATGATCAGCAAAGGAGAAGTGACGCTGCATTCTCCCACTGTAAGCATCTACATATTTTAGAACTTTGCACTGTTGAATATATCCGTACTCTTACCTACTGATGATAGTATTGACCACACTATTGGTATCCATCCTGTTATTATTGCAGGCCATCTATTCTACTGTGCACATCTATTGCCAATTGGAATGAGCTAAGCCCAGGAATGATAAGAGTAAGCAAGCTACATACTTCTGTGTGGCCTCTGAATCACTGTCAGCTCACCTTTGGACCTGACCACGCCCTCATCAGTGGAACCACCCCTAATGCCTACTGAATCATCTTGAATGTGGTGAGAACAAACTAGGTTAAACTATGCCAGAGGGACATAGGTTAAACAACGTTAAACTATGCCATAAGGACAAGGAAAGGCAAGGATGATGCCGTGTATCCGTAGGTTTGCTATAGAGCTCTGATATGTATACTCTATTTTTAGTACATATTTTGAACTTGTTACCTTTGCAGATTATCTGGGATTAGTAGTTTAGTATTGTCCAGCATCCATCATATATGTAGAAAATGTAAATTTTGTTGTGACTAAAGTCAGAGCAAAGAGTAAAATTATATTTCATGTATACTGTTCCCACGGCAGGTTTTTTGGGCATAGCAATAGAAATAGCAAAATTTGGCCAGGTCTCAGCTRAAAAAATCAAACGTTTTTTGAGTCACATATATCACAGACGTATCCTGAGGTGCATTAAGAAGAGCGTCTCCAGTAGGTCAAGGGAGATGATTGTCYAGGTGAGGCCACACCTCGAGTACTGTGTGCAGTTCTGGGCTCACCTGTACAAGAGAGATGTGGAGCTGCTGGAGAGAGTCCAGCGCAGGGCTACAAGGATGATCACGGGCCTGGARCATCTGCCCTATGASCAAAGGCATCTGCAGGGATGACAACCTGGTCATACCAGGAAGCTGATAAGCCACATAGTACAATGAAATGTTTGGTACTGGGCCAACCATACTGGCAAATCAGTCCCTTCTGGAGGACTTTGCTCAAGCTTTTTCTCATTCTTATCTCATTACAATACCAATACACAACCCCATCCTAGAAGTTACCCACTTCCAAGGAACAACCACTCCTCACTGAGCATGCTCTCTAGATTTTCAATTAACTCAAGAGACTTTTTAAACCGATCAGTAATGAATGTAATCTGTAGCTTGCCTTAGTAATGGATATTGTATAGTATAAAAGTATAAAATAAAATTAAAAAAAAATATGAACAAACTGCAGCACTCCTTGGGGAAAGGAAAGACTGCACGGGAGGAACACGAAGGGATGGAAGGCAAGGCAGTAATCAGTAATGTATGATTAGAGTCACTCAAGCTCCATGTAAATGTAAGAGAAAATATGTAACTAACTGTGGGAGTGTGCGGTCAGGAGGCCTGGCTGGCAGCAGAAACGCCTCCCACTGGGATGATCCCCTGGCTCTCCGCCCAACCTCTGGGCTATATAACAAATTGTACCTGCATAATAAAGTTGGACCTGCACCATCAGCCTTGTCCCCGGAGTCTTCTCTTTGTCACCACCCTCACCAGGGCACCACACATAATGGCGCCTGAACAGGGACTCCTCACAACTAACTGTGCATAATAGCGAATGACTATGAGCCAATCATCTTATGCCATAAATATGGGGACAGCYCGAGAACCCATTGAGCTCTGCTTGCATGGCAGCAGGCCTCCCACCACGATCTCCCSTTGAGCAKGGACACCTCTCAAGCATATTCCTTGGGGTTGAGAGATCCTTGCGACAACAGACTCRTCGTAAGTGAACTATAGCACGCTTTCTTTCCGATCTGTGCACAAAATTCCTTATAATTTCCTGTGTTATCTTGAACATCCATGCARGAAACAGTAAGTGACCTTGCTGTAGAATCTCATGAAACCACTGTCCATATCACTAAATCTATTSCTGTTTCTTTCACCTGAGTGAAGTGCMTTGTGTTACTCACTCCCAACCCACAACTCATTCCATGACACCCCTCCTTCAAATTGCAACACCATGGTTGGAAATTGCTCCTCTACTATGCCACCTAATATTCATGATTGCATATAGTATAACATGTGTATTGCTCTTGAACTTTAAGTTAAATAAATAAATAAATAAATAAATAAATAAATAAATAAATAAATAAATAAATAAATAAATCTGCACTCCTTTACTTCTACATTTAATTGAAAAACCATTTATCTTTAGTGATTGCTTCACATTCCAGCCATAAATAACTTATAATTATGGCAAATGCTTGTAGATTCTCTTTAAAACACATCATTTCTCAAAGCAATTAAAGACTGGCATTTTGCTGTCAGAATTGTAATGAGATTAAATTCGTGTTAGATGGAGATACTCTCTGAGAGGAGACAGTGAAGATAATACTAATGGTAAAAGATTTATGAATTATTTTGGGAATACTGAGTTGAAAAAAAAAAAGGTAAGTTCTTAGCGACTAAATGGTGACTTGTATTTGAGTTTTACACACTCAGTTAACTTTAACAGAAAACATGAGGAGTCCAGAGCTGCTAAAACACATTTTTATATTGCATTAGTTATGGAGATAAAATGATTTGTACTTGTTTTCTTAGTTTAAATTATGCTGCATACTTATATATATATCTATTAAACTAGAAACCTGTGACCATTCTAATGAATATTGGTAAGAGAGTTTTTTTGTTTGTGTTCATAGATCAAGAGATTGGAAGTTAAAATTTTGGACTTTAGGATTGGACAAAAAGATCTCAGGCAACAGTGAATCTTACTTTGTGAGTAAGATTCTGAGAGGAAATTACCTACTTCTAGAGACAGTGTTACCCATTCTCAACACATTCTCATCTTTATATTCACTTATCAAGGCATGTTTTTCAAATCTATAATTCAGTAGCATGAATAAAGCAGTCATGATATTTTTTCTACAGGTAGTGACTCTAAGAGTTGAGGGAGTCAAGTAGTTCTCAACAGATGCTCAAAGTTGAAAAGCTTAGTTTAGTATCACAAAACCATAGCATGCTAATGTGAACAGGGAGAAACTGCCTTCATATACTTAGTTCAGATAATAAATTTGTTTTGCTCTTATAGAACAGGAAGAATTGTTATTTTAGTGCCAACTTAGGCACTAACTCTTCTCAGTGGTAGCCATTAATAGGACAAGGGAGAAGGGGTACAAGCTGAAACACAGAAAGTTCCATCTCTGTGTGAGGAAGAACTTCCCTGTAAGGGTGACAGAGCACCGGAACAGGATGCCCAGAGAGGTGGTGGAGGATCACACCTGCCTGGATGCCACCCTGTGGCACATACTCTAGGTGTCCCTACTTGAGCAGAGGGATTGTACTAGGTGATCCCTAGAGGTCCCTTCCAAATGTAACAATTCTGTGATTCCGCAAGTTAAGTTATTGCAGTAAGCTTCAATAATAGGTTAAAATTATTGGACAAACAAGTTTCTGTTTCTTGTTTATGCSCAAAAAAATTACTTCCCTTGCTTCCTCTTCATTTCATGGCTACATAGCAATGTATATTTTAGACTATGTGTTACTGCATGAATATGCCCTACAATTTAGCTTTTCTGACCTTAGCTAGTAAAAGGAGAGGACTATTAATATTCCAAATTTCTCATGACCTGAATGAGTCTGGCAGGGATGCCACCTGGACTCTGGGAAGAGATAGAAAACAACAAAAACCCTGATGTCAATATGGAGCCACTGCAAACCTCTGCATGTGGGGAGGAGCTCTCCAGTGATTTCATGATCAAGACAGAGGAGGGGTGTGAGAGTCCTGGCACTGGTGAGTCCTGGAACTGGTGAAGTCCAGGCAGAGGAAGGGCTAAGGAAGCATTCATTTGGTTTTTATTATAAACATGCACAGTAAACTTGCTGAAGGTCATTGCCAATCTTGATTAAATGCTGAGGTGTAGTGCTATCCTGGCACAGGTCCAGCCATGTGACTATACACTGCCCATAATGCTATTAAGTGTAACCCCTATAAATAAGAAAAACCTAAGATATGTTGGTAATTGAGCAAAAAACTTTTTAAACAATACTTTATCACTGAGCTAATCTGCTAAGTTAGCTGAAAATCTCCTGTTCTTTCCATGTTTGTACGGTACAGCTGAATTTTAGTTTCTCACATAGTCTTAAGTTATAAAAATTGTCCTTTGCTCTTACTGTTCTAAGTTCTAAGCATTAGACAATAGGAGTTTTATATCATACACACTGACATAATCTTCACTGCCTCATCATGCAACAGGAAACAGCATATAGTGCTCTGAATTCAATTAGATGTTATTTACTTATTTGAAACTAAGTCAAATTATATAACATTCAAAAGGAATCTCATAATCACAAAATCCAACTCCCACATCATGAAAAAATCTTTGAAAAACTGCAATAGCCCTCAAAAAAAAAAAAGAGAAAAAGTGAAGCAACTGTTTCTGTTGCATATGTCAACAGAAGTATGAGTTCAGTTGGTATAGTTATAATCTATATTTAATCATACATAAATGCAGCAAAATGCARTGTTTGGTTGCCAAAATATGTTGTGCATGCAGACGTGAAATATTGTCTTTGCAAAGACAATATTGCAAAGTTCTGTTTTTGTTCAAACTTCATGTGTAGATTTTAAACCAGGATTTTTAAATCTACTGTTAATCAATAGGTTTGACAGGTTATATAATATTATTTTGATTATTAAGTTTCTTTTTTGATTACATTCTCCATAACAATGGCAATATAGAAAAAGGGTTTTCAGAATCTTCTCCCAGCAAAGTCTTGCAGTTTTTAGAGACGTGATGTGCTTTTAGAAGCCTCTTCCAGACAGTGACCAAAAAACTTTGTGCATGGATTTGTGCATGCATTTGTGYATGGACAGTGGACTATATTTCCAAACTGCCTGGCAGGGATAACAGCTGGTCCAGGAGCTATTTTCTTGCAAATAAGTCTTGGATACAAGCAAGACAGTTTAGTTCATTCCCAACTATTTTCATAATTTCAGTGAAATTAACGGTGCATGAGCACCCTGCATCAACCAAAATTGTTTACACCTGAGAGCAAATGCCTCCATTTACACAACAGCAGGATCTCACAAATGTTAAGAGATAAGRTGAGCTGTGTCATTGCTCCCATATGATTTGGACCCTTCAATGTTTGTGTTCCAAAAGTTAAGATGCTGGCATCTGGCTAGACTGCCACAGGATAAACTGAGAGAGTTTCCTCTCCATTCACTGGAGTACATTTCAGTTTTCCCAGTACTGATGCAATTGAAAGGTCCTTTTGCTTTCATCTTYACTCCTGCTGCCCTATAATACAGGAAGTATTATACTCATAATACTTGGAAGCAAGTATGCATTTAAGCATTACAGYGGACTATTTGCATTATGTTCTCCACATCCAGTGTGTTTCCAGGACATAAAGTAAAAGTTAAAAATTACTGAATATCTTGCAGACTCAGAAAATGAAAGGATGATTAAATAAATTATTGTGGCACAAGTGAGTAAAAACCTTCAGTTTTCTATAAATCTCTTTAGCCAGAAGCCTTAATTTAGAGGTGAGAATCTTAATACTAATCTACTAGGGACATTGTCATCTTTCTTCTATTGGATCTTTCYCTATTGTTCCATATGTCTCAAATATTTATGCCCACATAGGACATAGGGTGCTCATTATTACTTCTTTTGTAAAATGATTCATGTAAATCTTCTGCCATATTAAAAAACACTTTTATATTAGGCAAACATGAAATGGCATTTTATCTCACAGAAATGCTCTTAAAAGATTCTGTGTAGTAGAGGTTCCTGGTGCTACTCAAAACTTCCCATTAGCGGAAGCATCTCTGCAATACTTTTAGGTTAGGTCAACAATTTTGAATATGAAAATACCAAAGTTAATCAAACCTAACCCACGGAGCCATAAACTTAGTTTTGACAAAAGTTCTTACCTATCTCATAATTCTCTAGCATTTATTTTAATATGTGAAGGTGCTGTCTGGGTGCGTTCATGTTTTTCAATAAGTAGCTGTCATGGCAGTGGAACAGAAAAACAAATCTGACCCTGTTTTGTGCCACGACTTTCTTTCAAGAGCCCTATAGTTGATAAATATCTTCAAATCACTCTCAGTTAGATTCTTGAGATTCATTTCTTTTTTTCTTAACAATGTATTTTAATAGTGGTTTATTATAACTCTGGTGTGTTAATCTATTCTGTGAGGCCTGTGCAACATTAAAATAAATTATTAATACTGTCTTTATATCTCCATTGTCAAAATAACAGTGGATGCTATGGAAATGTCTTGTAAGGCAGGAAGCCTCCCTGGGATATCTACTATCATTCTACTGTTTAACTAGCATTTATTTATTTACAAATTTAATCAGTCTTCTTGGAAGCAGGAAGGTTTTATTGTTTTTGTTGCTGTTGTTCTTGTTGTTGCTTTATACTTGCAACAGGCCATTTATTTTCCATATCCTCACAATGTGTCTATTGTCCAAGTCTATTTGACTTACTTTCAGAATATATTAAATATGTTCTTTATGACATTGTTGTCTGACATCCTTGTGTTGGTTCTGCTATTGCTGTTTGAGAAAAACCACTAATGAAGGTCTATGCACTGTCAAGCAGTTCCTCTGTTGTACATGTGCCCTGATGAGACTACGGAAGACCTTGACAGGTCTCAGCATGAGTAACTTCTGTTTATGGCCAGCAAACCTATTGGTTTCTTTATAAGAAGCAGAAAATTGCTAGCTGCGCTTGCTCGTGACAGCATAAGTCAAAATCGATTCCCTGCATACTTACAGTACATTACAAAAGAAGAGGGATGGTATCTCCTACCTTGTAAGTACCTCCTAGGTATCTCCTATGGTATACTTTTACTTATCATATTTCCTTGAAAAAAGATCATCATTACCAATGTTATCCCTGACAATGATTTTTCAATTTGTTTTGAAAAACCTTTACCAATGTAGAATTTCTTATCTCCTTGCAATTCATTTCAGTTCCTTTGTCTTCATAACTTTGGAAAGATTTTTCTGATTTTAAGCTTCCTATAGTTCAAATTTGTTAATTCTTGTTCTGACCACTGTGGATAGAGAATAGATTGTACCTTGCTGCGAGAAGACATTTGCAGATATATGTAAACATGAACATACTGTAAGCATAACAATTTATTGTTGGAAACAGTGTTATTTAAATCCTCCCTCTGGAGTATAAATACAGTCTTTTCCCTACAAATGAAAGCTAACTAGCCTTTTATTAAGCTAACATTTCATTAAGCTAGCTTTCCCTAGCTTAATCACCAYTAATGATATCTATTAGCATTGTATGTTTTAAATTTTATGTATTGCRTGCTCAAATATATTCTCTTCCATAATATACAATGTACTAAAAAATAAGATAAATATCTGTCAATTTTAAGCATAAAGTAACATCATTATTAAAAATGAACAGACATATTAAACTTTCAGGTTGTGAAAGTTTTTCTTTAAAGATGCGTTTGTTAAGGAGTGAGTCCGAGTCTTAATTTTTATGGTGTCATCAGTCTCAGTAAAGAAGTGAGTTTCTCATTATTAACAATATGTCTGTGCTAGACTCTCCTGCTGCTGCTGCTAGCATCCAGGGATAAATTGTTTCAGACATTGTCCRTGCTGTTCTCTGGAAGTAGTAAAATTAATACAGAAATTTAATTCAGTGAAACTTCCAAGCCTGGACACTAGATGTTGCCAATCCTGTGTTAATTGCTTCTTCATATAAATGCCCAAATTAGATACATGACTTTTTTTTTTTTTTCAGCAGCCCAGCAAGCATTTTATGTATGATAATTTTTCAAATTGTTTCAATAATTCTTGAATCATCAGGCTGACATTGTCTGAAATATTCCCAAACTAGTTGTTAAGGAATTCTGCAATACTTTCGTTTTCCATCCCCTCTTCCATTCTCCATGTCAGAAGAGCAACAGATGGGTTAAACATTAACACTTTAGATACCTTAAAAATATACTCTAAAATACTTCTCCCCCAATGGGTATGCAAACAAATGTATTGTCTTGTTAGACACTAATTTTATCTACCATGTAACTGCAGCACCAAAGTTTTCCAAAAAAACCATTACCCAAATGTTAAAGGCTTCCATCAACTGACTAATTATCCTAATAAATAATACATTTCTTAATTACATGCCTGTTAATTTAGAATAGTATACATCAATACAAAAGTATTGACTTTTGGAGGTAATTAGTCGTTATTATCTGAGAATTTGTGACACCTTCATTAGAGTTTTCTGGGACATGTAGATTGTACCTATAGCTTTTAAGTGATTTTTAAGGACTGCATTTGCTGAGAGTCTTTTCTTACTTTTGTACTTGTGCCCTGCTGCATGCAGGAATTGTTTTAGAAAAAAACACTACGGCTGAGATAGGTACGTGCTTCTCATGCACACAAGCTTCCTATAGATAGGATCTGTTTGAAAACCACTGCAGTTCTTGCTACAGGCAATAATACTGTGTCATTTCACTCTGGAAACAGTGTAAGTACCAGGGGAGAAAAGCAATGTTGAGAATGCTAATATCAGCCAGCTGATGGCATTTCATCCTCTGCCTCATCTAATCCTGCTGACAAAGTACTTGAAGACAGAAAAAGGATTGTAGCTGTTGCTCTYTCTCCAGACACACCTACATTGCTAAGAAATTTAAAAAAAACCTGGCACAGCCACAGCCAAAATAAGAGAAATGGCTTTATAACATAGCGGTTGTTTCAGGAAAACCACCTGGTTCAATTTAATACTTTTTTTGTATTAACTTATAATTTTATCTGCATACCAATAGCATTAAATACATCCAGGAAATTTTATGCTTTAGGRATTGTTCTCTGAATTTCAAGACTTTTACATTAAGCTGTAATTATTGTTACATGCCTAATTGATAGTTGCTACAAGTCAAACAGCCTAGCCTTCGTGCTTATATTCCTTAGCTAGGGATGACATACAATGCAAGGCAGAAATACCTAAGATATCTTTTAATTAACATAGCTAAGGACCGTCTGCCTCTGATTTTAGTAGGGGAACATGCTTTAAACTGCTAGTATTTATATTGTGACTTCCCAAGCATTTATCTCTAGTCCATACAGACAGAAATATGATGAAATTTTGCATTCCAAGAAATACAATTTCACTCTCCTGAGCTGGTTATATTTTATTTGAATGTATAGAAATTATAGAGATTTTCTATATTTATCTATTTTTGTAAAGGTACATTTCCTTTCCAACTATGAGTGTCCATGTGATTCAAAAACAGATAACTCCAAATATTTGTTCTGATGGAGATCCATGCCTGAGAAATGATGCTTCAGAYGCAACTTTTTCCATGTAGCTGAAGTAAGATTCAAATCAAGTAATCATATCTRAGTATTATAACAGATCTGCAGATATCGAGAAACATCAGGCACTATAGCCTTGTGTATTTTGAAGGAACAGTTGGATATTCAATGATTTAAAGGCAAAGCTTTCTTTTAATGTTAACTTTAAAATGTCTAACATTTTCTCTAAGAAAATGCTGTTTTCAATTGCTGTTTTTGTTAGAAAGTCCCCATGATGGATCACTGCCTTAATCTTGGAAATYCAGCTTTAACACCTCAAACATTTCTATGTACATCATGAAGAAAAATATAATTTGGCTGATATAAAAATCACTTCTTTCCTTAGCAAGTTTATTATTATTTTCAAATAATAATATTTTCAAATATGATTTAAAAAATTGGCAAAGAGGATAAAAAGGTGCTTAGGAACAGCCAGCATGGATTCACCATGRAGAAATCTTGCTTGATTAACCTGGTWGCCTTCTAYGATGGAATGACAAGGCAGATAGATGAGGGGATAGCAGTGGATGTCATCTATCTGGACTTCAGCAAGGCTTTTGACATCATTCTTCACAACATCCTCCTGAGCAAGCTCCAGAAGTRTGGGATAGATGAGTGGACAGTGAGGTGCATTAGGAATTGGCTTGATGGTGGGGGTAGGAGGGTGGTGCAAATTCCAATTGGAGGCCTGCAGTTAGCAGTGCCCCCAGGGCTCAGTCCTCAGTCTGGTCCTGTTCAACTTATTCATTAACGACCTGGATGAAGAGATGGAGTGCTCCCTCAGCAAGTTTGCTGATGACACCAAACTGGGAGGAGCAGCTGATAGCCCTGAGGGCTGCACTGCCATCCAGAGGGACCTGGACAGACTGGACAGACTGGACAACTGGGCAATGAGAAACCTCATGTAGCTCAACAAGGGAAAGTGCACCTGGACAGGAATAACCCTAGACACGCCTACAGGCTGGGAACGGACCTTCCGGAGAGCAGCTCTGCAGAGAGGGGCCTGGGCGTCATGGTGGACGACAAGTTGACCATGAGGCAGCAGTGTGCCCTCGTGGCCAAGAAGGCCAATGGCATCCTGGGGTGCATTAAGAAGAACATCTCCAGAAGGTTGAGGGAGATGATTGTACCCCTCTGCTCAGCCGTGGTGAGGCCACACTTACTGTGTGCAGTTCTGGGCTCGCYAGTGCAGGAGGGATGTGGAGCTGCTGGAGAGAGTCCAGCACAGGGCTACGATGATTAGGGGCCTGGAACATCTGCCCTATGGGCAAAAGCTGAGAGTGCTGAGCCTGTTCAGCCTGGAGAAGAGAAGACTGAGAGGGGACCTGATTAATGTATATAAATACGTCAAGAGAGGCAGTGAGGAGAATGGGGCTGGCCTCTTCTCAGTGATGGCCAGCAATAGGACTAGAGAAAACRGCCTCAAAATGAGGCATCAAAAGTTCCACAGAAACTTAAGAAAKAATTTCTTAACAGTGAGGTGGATAGAGTCYTGGAACAGGCTGCCCAGAGAGGCTGTGGAATCTCCTTGTCTGGAGATCTTCAAAACCCRCTTGGATGCCATCCTRTGCCACATGCTCTAGTTGACCTCTATATGTGTAGAAGAGTTGGACTAGATGACCCCCAAGAGGTCCTTTCCAGTCTGGAGGATTCTATGGTTCTATGAAATTTATTTTGCTGCCTTGGATTGGCTTCTACAAAGTCTTCTCCACATAGTCTTCAATCAACTTTTTCAATTCAATCACTTTATGCAAGCAGTGACAGCTTCAGTATATTGTCCAGGAACTGTCCAAGCAGTTTTTGACTGTTTCCAAGTAAAGAGACTCCACAGCYTCTCTGKACAACCTGGTTCGTGTTCAGTCATTCTCACAGGAAATAGGTTTTTCCTTATATCCAGATGGAGCTTTCTGGGTTTTTGTTTGTGCCTGTTGCTTCTTGTCCTATTCGTGGGTACCACTCCTGGGAGGAGTTTGGCCTCATTCAGTTGACACCATCCATTCAGATAMTTATACACATTGAAAAGATGACCCTTCCCTCCATCCTCTCTTCTGCAGTCTGAAAAATTCCCATTTTCTCTGCCTTTTGTCTGAAGACAGAAGCTGCAGTGCCCTCATCATCTTCACAGATCTATGCTGGACTTGCCCAGGCAGCAAATAGAGAACCTTAGGTCAGTTTTCCTTTTTAGCACCTGCTCTCACATCCTGTCCTCTTTGCTTTGATGTGTATCTGCTATTACAACTCTGTGGAAATAAGTCTTTGTAGAAATATTTTGGGGCTTTTTCTCTTGGCACCAGAATGTTGCAGAATGTAGATATGCTGCCAGAAGTTGTATTTCTTATCTAAGKCCTTCAGGGTAGTCTTGTCTGCTTCTTGCTTTGTTTCTTTCCTGTTTCTTTTGTCTTCATTTGTTGTTGACTGTATTTTGAATATTTTTCTGGTAGGTCTTTGTATGAAAGAGATATATTGGTTTCTCATTTGCCTCCTCAGTGTTGCWTAAGAACAAGATTTTCTATTATATATTTAATCCTAATGGAACATCATCTGTTATTTATCTGCAAGTTGTGTCTCTTTGAATTTATCATTTATTTATAATGAAATTTTATATGTGGTGCAATTAGTTGTTGTTGTTTATACTTTGTTCCAGCATGCTAATTTAAGAACCTTATTGTGACATATTTTGCTATTACATTAAGAGGTTATGGTAAAGTCTCCATTTTTGACAYCTCCCAGTAGGCAGGTTCTTCAGCAATCTTTTTAGGCCTCTTCTCTTCTTGTGTATGCCAATGGATTATATATACTTTTAACAAAAGTTATCTGTTAACTTCTGTTGTTTGTTGCAAGCTTGTAGTATGTGAAAAGGATGGGTTTTTTTAATGAGTAAGAGTTTCCTTTTCTAAAAAAATAGGGCTAAATAGCTTCAGTCATCTCAATAACATATTAAAAKGTGGATCATCATGACTTGAAATTAACATTTGTAACTGAAGAACTTAATCTTCTTGCACAAACTTTCACAGACTCTATTATTTATGTATATATTTTCTTAAACCCACTTTATTTGGATTTTTGCATATAGTATGCTTTATACRAGCAATCAAATCTCCCAAACAAGATGCTTACTCCTGGAGTAGAGGAAACATGAGTCTTCTTTTCAAGGGCACTTGATGAGATGTCTTTGACTAGATCTGGAGATGTTCCTCAAATCTCTGCTGAGTTTATTTCTTGTAATCCAGATTGRTTTTGTTTTTGGTTTTTTTTTCATGATCACCCAATCTTGAGCATGCTCCATTGTTAATGGTTATACACACTATTAATGATCATTTTAATGATTAATTATTATAATCATTAATCTTCACTATATACAAAACATCTCTTAAATATATACGTACAAAAGATAGACCAATATGTACTGTATGACCAATTCTGCATCTACAAGAGCAGATGAATATTTATTCACTTGATAAGTTTTGCAYAGGAACTGCTTAGGGTAATCTTTGGGAAGAAGAGCCATAGGTCAGGCCCAGGACATTAACTGCACTTTTAGGCATATATATTTGCCAAGGGAAAGCATGAGATGCCTGAGGACATCTCTAGAACTGTTCCAGATTGACTCAAGAGCATTAGGTCTTTGTGCAAGCACAGCCRTGATATCCAGATACACAAAAGTTATAACTAAGGAAGAAATTGATTTGCATATTTTTATTACACGTACAATTTAAGTTAGTTATGTCACAATACTTCCGTTAGCGGATTTTTTTTTTTCCCCTCTTTTTTGGCATTGTGTCATATCTTTACATCTAAAGGGGAATATTTTAGATGTTGCTGTCTCCAGATAGCCTGCTGATTCTATAAATTTTGCTCATTCCATTATAAACAAGCATGTTCTCCRGCTTTTCTATTGGTAACATAGTATTCCATCTTTGTCTGGTTCTGACTTAATTTTAGTCCATTTTTCCCATTTTACTCACAGATTTTTACTTTCCATATGTAATCTCTTATCCACTTTAATCAGAATCCAAATCTCTTCCATTGTAAATTTTATTACTCAGAGGATACATAAGCTGTTAGTGTTGTCTCCAAGATTATTTCTGCAGCAAGTGTATTGCCTTTTAATCCAGATATAATCCCATTAGCCTCTCATTATAGACTGCATTCTTGAGATTTATAGACAATTTGATTGACTTGCTACCTCTTGAATCATTTGAGTAACTTTGTTGCAGGATCATTTGATTCTCAAGGTTGATTGTATTAAAACTGTCTTTGGCAGTATTAGATCTTTTTAGAACCAACTAGCATGAAGAGTGTTTTTTGTTTTTTGTTATTTCCAGCTCAAGAGGTACATTAGCCAGGTTTTATTTTTTACTTCGTAATGAGGGGAAAAAATCATATAAGTCATTATTGTATTGAAACAGTGCTACTAAACTGAGGTAGAATAACAGACAATTCATTAAACATCACTTTCCTTCAAACTCTGTAATAGACTGGAACATGATGTTACTGTGCTGCAGACACACTCTATAAATAACTTTTAACAGCTTTACTCTTCATGTGATTTAGGGACATGTTCACATTTTCACTGTAGCGTCTTTCATGTGGTATCTAGTCATACTTCTTTCTTCCTTTCCCCTCCCTTCCCTTCAGACTGTCTAACAAGTAGAACAAAACAAGATCTAAGTTCTCASTTAAGTCTTTCCAAGAGAAAAAATCCAGAGACAATACAGTAAGCCGGGCCATTGTGCTGCTTTTTCCCTTTAGAAAGAGCAGCAGAAGAGAAAACTAAGACACAGAGCCTAATCCTTGAGGGCAGCTGATATTTATGTCCTTATGGCTGGCACCAGCTGAGGTCATAAACTTGCATCTTTTTATCTCAGAAATTGAGATGAAGACCATTGCATTGGTAATTTCAGGGCACCTCATTGTTTCAGAATTTTTAAGACAAGTGAAACTTCAAAGTAATGCTACAAGAATACACCCTCTGAATTCTACTGCATAGGCTATATTGTGCAGAAGTTTTCTAAACCTAATTGGTGTCAGATAATGTAAATGAAGCATCTGAAAATTATTTTCTTTTGATGTACATGTCTCCGCTCAAGCTTTTCTTGGTGTTCAAGCAGACAGTTAAATTTCAGCTTTAGATATACATCAGAAAAAGTCTAAATTTACACCAAATTACATAATAATAATATTCCTTGTACTGAACAATATCTAAAAACAAACAGGTATCATAATAATACAGATATTGCCGGTGAAGATTCTTATATTCTTCCCATTCCTTTTTTCACTTTTAAAGATCACTATATCAAAAGTAAGCAAAATAACAATTCTGGGACTGTAGTGGGGATTTAAAACATTATGACAAATCAAATAATAATAATACTGTTATGGACAACAAAAATAATGGCCTTTTAACAAGAGTGCAGTATTTCTGTGCACTGGGTACTGCTAACAATGGAAAAGGCCTAAACATTCTCCTGTTCTACATCAAATAAAATTTAAGCTATTAACTATTGCTTTTAAGATTTCATTTTGCAAGTAAAAACAGTTCTGTAACATTCCCTTGACATTTCTTGTCATTGTTTCAAAGTCTAATTTCTAACTGCTCTTCTCATTTTGATTCATAACCTTAAGTCTTCAAGTCCTTCATCTTCGCTATAGGTATATGAAATCTAAACAAGTTCTTCCTAGAGAAACTCTAAAAGACTTTAGCTATAAATGAAACTTGTATACAGAGCTATATACCAGGGAAAGAACAGCTATGTGGGGAGAGTTTGTGTTTTAATATACTAAGTTTATTTTCATTAAAACCTTCCATACATTCATCTTTTTTCTACTACTTCTGTATATCTATTCTCTTCCAGCACTCATGTACTTTCTGAATTTTTATCAGTATCTTGAGTATCTCCCACTGAGAAAGCTGAAAAAACCCCTTGCATTAATCAAAATATTGTCTCTGGCAATATTTATTTATTTGTTTATATTTATAACCAGATATTGAACATTGTGTGTCTGTGTGCACATGATTGTGCTGCTGAATTTTCACAGTGAGTATATTTTGCTTTGGTTTGACTGACCAGGTTTCCATATACCTGTATTTTCTGCACTATCCTGCAAGCTTCTTTTAGATAACCTTTTCTACCATACTGAGAGCAAACAAGCAATGGAGCAACTTTGCTGTTTCTGATCTTTGAAGACAGTGTTATGGTCTTTCTTCCTAAAGGAATCAAATCTATTTTCCTAATGGAAGTGCCCATGTAATAGCTCATTCTCGACAAGATACTGCATATTTTCCACCAACAGAGAAAAAATATTTTGTTACACATACTTCCTTAACAAGGAACTGAACTGTTTTTATTTCTTTCCTTAATAAAAGTAAAGGATAGTTTAATAAAACTGTTTTTAGAGTAGGAACAAATTCTATATTTTAAATGGATAACAAAGATTCTGAAATGCATATATACAGTGCATACATATATAGGTATCTATATACATATACACATATATACACTTATATACAAAATACGTATATTGTGTATATGTGTTACACACTTATAAATGTACATGTGTCTGAGCACAGATATACATATCACAGAATCAAAGAATGGTGGAGGTTGGAAGGGATCTCTAGAGATCATCTAGTCCAACCTCCCTGCTCAAGCAGGGACACCTACAGCACGCGGCACAGGGTCGTATCTAGTTGGGTTATGAAGATCTCCATAGAAGGAGACTCCACAATCTCTCTGGGCAGCCTGTTCCATTGCTAAGTCACCCTTACAGTTAAGTTCTTCCTCATAGGGAGATGAAACTTCCTATATTTTAACTTATCTCCATTACCATTTCTTCTGTCACTGGCCACCAAAAAGAACATTTTGGCCCATCCTCTTTACATTATCTCCACAGGTATTTGTCCAGGTTGATCACATATCCTCTCAATCATCTCTTCCTGAAGGTAAATGGCTTGCTTAGTCTTTCCTCCTGTGATATATGCTCCGGGCCCTTAATCATTGATGTTCTACACTGGACTCTCCCTAGAAGTTTCACATCCCACTTGTGCTGGGGAGCCAGAACTGCACACAATACTCCAGGTGTGACCTCACCAGAGCTCAGTAGAGGGGTAGGATCCCCTCCCTTGACCCGCTGGCAATACTCTTTATTATGCAGGCCACAATCCCATTGGCTTTCTTGGCCACAAAGGCACTTTGCCGCCTCATGGTTAACTTGTTCTCAACCAGGACTCCCAGATTCTCCTCCATGAAGCTTTCCAGGAGGTCAACCCTTAATCTGTACTGGTACCTGAGGTGTGGCTGTATTGAGGAGCSGGGGGCTCTGGGATGCTAAACCGAAGACATTCATTGAAGCACCGCCACGGCTTATATATCCTTATACAACTCTCACATGGTAATCTTGAACTGCACAAGCAAATTTGAACTAATCATCGGGAGCTACAAACGCCTTTATCCAGTCATGTCAAGGGGCACTCTTAACCTATCAGATTTATCCCATAAGGGGATTACCACCATCCTAGTTTCTCTTTTCATCTTGATGCATGTGTTGACCCCGAGTTGAGCACGAGCTTTACAGAATCTGACACTGGGATTATTCCTGTCCAGGTGCCCTGGGCTTGCCCTTGTTGAACCTCATGAGGTTCCTGTCTGCCCAGCCCTTCAACTTGTCTAGGTCCCTCTCAATGGCAGCAGCCTTTTGAAGTGTTGGCTCTATTTTTATATGTATGTATGTGTGTGTATATATATATATATACACACACACAAACTATATATATATACACATATATATATAATTTCAAGAGAGAAGATAGTAACCAAACACGTTACAGAGATTTCAAAGCTTGAAAACGACCTGCCATATGGCCAACATGCTATTATTTTTGGCATGGTCCTGGATGGTGGTCTGTTTCTATGTTTGGTCCACCTCACCCAAAAGTTTCATTAAATGTTATTACTCAATTTTTTTACTCTTCATTGCAGATGCTGAACTGGAATTATTATATTATATTATATTATATTATATTATATTATATTATATTATATTATATTATATTATATTATATTATATTATATTATATTATATTATATTANTATATTATATTATATTATATTATATTATATTATATTATATTATATTATATTATATTATATTATATTATATTATATTATATTATATTATATTATATAAATCAAATTACAATCCTCCAAGATTTCTAACAGGCTATTTTATTTCTTGTGTTTGCTAATTTCTTGTACTGATGGAATAAAATAAATGATAACATTGATCATGAGATTTTGAGCAAAATAGCTCTAAGGACTTTTCACTCAGCCAAGTCTTTTTATATAGAGTAAAATAATTTGATAAGTAATTTTCTTTACTGTATGCACCAGTGAAACATGTGTTTAATTCACCTGTTTTCTTTTTCCAAAATGACATTATTATGGCTATGCTGTGGCTAAAACTTAATTATGCAGATGTCTTATCTTAGTAATAAACACATATGGAAGCTAAATTATATTCATTCCAAAGTAATGAGTAATCATTTCTTTATACTCTGGTCCCTGGATTATACAAGGTCAATCATTACCCTCAGTTAGCACAAAACTAGAGAGTCTTTTCTGCTTGAAAGGTAAAAAAGTAAACAAAAATATTCTTACACATTACTTATTTGTTGCAAGTCATAGATCTCTTACTGAAGAAAATTTTTAAGGCTCTTTTTGTCAATTAACTGCCAAGAAAACCTCAAACAAAATAAAATGAATACTTCAGGCTATGATAAACAAAATCTTTTTAATCAAGGGCTGATACCTTCCTGCTTGTATCAATGTTTTAATGGGACAATACATTTTTAAGATATGTATTTCATTGTGCCACACAAAGTCTAGGTTCCATATAGAAGACCGTAGAGAGAGGTGTCCTATAGTCTTAGTGTTTTGCATAATTTCATATTTGAGTTCATTTCTTTTATCCATCAATTCATCCCTCTTGACACTTTGATCTGTCAAATGGAAAAATATTGTGTTTCAGCCCTTCCTATTACATATTCTTCACACTTTTATTGTTATTGGACAGAATCCTTGAGATCAAGCACCTTCTAAATTTAAGAAGTTCAGGAAATATATCTGGTAGGAGGTGATAATAACAAAACTGATTCTGTATGGTTCTCTAAATAAAAATTTACACATACTTTTTTCCTTCAGTTTCAACTGAATACTGATTTTGTTTTCTGCTCTTTCCAGTGAAACAGATGATGAAACATGATGATCATCTCACTTATTTCCACTGACATTAGTAACTAGTGACTTGGCATTTCAATTTTCATTAATAAGATGAAGCAATTCTTATAAATGAATTTATTTGTATGCAGTTATAACAAGTATCTTCCTCTGTCAACTTAGCAAAATTATTCTTTTACAAATATTTACTCTTCTAGCACATTCTTTAATTTGTTCTATTTGTAGAGTATGTATGAATGTACATATAAGTATGTATGAATATRTCAACAATCTTCTAAAGAACGAGATATTTATGGAAATAATGGAAAACCATACCATGTACTGCTGAAGGACTGTGCTCCGGTTGTACTTTTGTTCTTCCAGAGAGAAATCAAGGGCATAGCAAAGAGAGCACTTTTTAAAAAAGCAGTGTTCAGCATGTACTAAGCAGTTGAATACTTATTAATTTAAAAACTTCTTTTCTTCATGCACCTGAGGAACACTGCCACTGAAAGCTGATATCTAAGCAGGGTGAGATATCTGCTAAATCTGGAACTCTGTGCAACTCTCTGTTTACCTATTGATTAGAGGCTAGATTAGAGTCTTGAATTCTCTGTTTGCACATTTGAAAACAAATTCCCCCCCAGTTTAAAAAAGAGAGCAGAGCCTTTTGAATATTGATGATACTGTCATGTTCAAGTGGAAGACACACATTATTTTCCAGAAGTAATCATTTTGTCCAGAACTCCAACTTGAAAAAATTAAAAMCAAATTAATGGAAAAATAAACAAATGAAAACCTCTCTTGAATGTCTTCAACACATTTTGGTCTTCCAAGAAAAAAAAAAAATAGCCACTTCATAAAACCAGATAAGAGTAACTTATTTTATTAAAATAACATGTCTTGATTGTGCTGTTGAATGTCATCCTAAAATTCAAAATCTTTAAGTATACTGTCTGCTAATTTAATTTGCATGACCCCATCCTCAAATGTTCTAAGTGTGCTATTTTTCTCAACTAAATGTACCTGTGTACATGCACTTTCCCCAGAATTATTTGCAGATATTATTATTATAATACTCACCTTACTGACAAGTCCTAGATGCTTGTGCATTAAGGTGTGTGTTGACACTTCATAAATAACACAGAGTCTTCTTGGAATCTGATTTTGTTTAGGCAAACCGTAGCTGTACTGGAAACTTTAAACTGGCAGTTATGACTTATACAGAACAAGGACCCAGAACAAATGCACCCCAATTCTGGGATGCATTAAGAAGAGCTTCTCCAGCAGGTTGAGGGAGGTGATTKTCCCCCTCTACTCAGCCCGAGTGAGGCYGYACCTCGAGTCCTGTGTGCAGTTCTGGGATCCCCAGTACAAGAGGGTTGTGGAGCTGCTAGAGAGAGTCCAGCTCAGGGCTACGAGGATGATTAAGGGCCTGGAACATCTGCCCTAYGAGSAAAGGCTGAGAGAGCTGGGCCTGTTCAGCTTGGAGAAGAAAAGACTGATAGGGGACCTCATCAGTGTGTATAAGTACCTCAAGGGAGGGAGTGAGGAGGATGGGGATGACCTCTTCTCAGTGGTGGCCAGTGACAGGACTAGAGGAAATGGCCACAACTGAAGCATCAAAAGTTCCACAGGAGCTTAATGAAAAATTTCTTGATGCTGATGGTGACAGAGCACTGGAACAGGTTGCCCAGAGAGGTTGTGGAGTCTCCTTCTCTGGAGATCTTCAAAACCCACTTGGACACAATCCTGTGCCACATGCTCTAGGTGACGCTTCATGTGCAGGGGAGGTTGGACCTCTAGAGGTCCCTTCCAACCTTAAGGATTATRTGATTCTAYRAACATAATGACACCAGATGCTAGAGATGCCTTACAACACTCTTGAATGGCACTAGGTAAGACCAGCCTAGAAATGCTCACAACACTGGTGAGTATGCGTCTTGCCAAAATATTTGTGAGCATGATAACAAGGCTGGAAAAGGGAGGATCTGATACAGGCGTTGAGAGACTCTCAGTGTCCAAGAGTCTCAGCTGTGCTATACTTGATTAACTACTGGCTATGAAGCAGCCAGACATTGCTGACAAAACTGATTAGGCATATCTGGCCGGGACAGGAATTTGGTCAGTGTATAGAGCATAGCCTGAGGCTGCAGCACATACTCCTGTACACTTCCATTTGACTCCTCAACAGATCTTCCGCAAGTCTATAAGAAGGATGGGGAGATGTTGTCCTCATATGTATGTATCATTCTTGATCTCGTCCTGCTCTTCTTTTGAAGACTCTGTCTTCCCTTCTAGAACTCTACTGTAGAATCAAGTCTACTTATTTATTATCAAAACACAGAATAACTTGCAGTACTATTAAGTACCAAGGTGATATTTGCAGGAATAGTATCACACTTTTTTTCCAGCTTGATCTGTGTTTTTAAATTAACCCTTTAATTATGGGCATTTTTCATTGGCAGAAGGGGTGCTATTAGCTGTTACTAGCTTATTATTATTAATTATTTTTAACATGAATGATGTTAGGAAAATTTAAGACACAAAGGTTAAGACACATAGGTTTTATTAAAGCTGTAAAATGTGCCAAGCACATGTTTGAGTCTCAAGAAAAGTTGGAATCATATCTCTCCATGTCTAAACAGATATTGAAGGTAATGGTTGAAGCTACCTAAAACATGATGTATTGGAGCTAACATAGTAGACTGAATAAACATGTTCCTTAACTTAGCACAGAAAAGCTGTTATTTTGAACAATTGTTTTTGAAAAAAAAATGCCAGAAACAGAATTGTTTGCGAGAATTTGCAAAGACAGCAATGGCATTCTTCTTATTTTTTTTTCCTTTTTGATTATTTGAAATGGATGAATTCTGAAATGTTTTTAGGTTCACTGTGTACATTTCAGTCCTATAAATAGCTAACTGATGATTTCATGACATAGCCACTGGCACTTCTATAGTGCTTTTCAGAGCAGTTGAATTGGCAGAAAATAACTGAAATAAAACAGCTATGGAAAGAGAACAGACATATATTTGCATCTATACTGACAAAATTCTAAGAAGAGACTCATTTTCCTCCTATTGTCACTGATATGAAGGATAGCAGGTGCAACCCTTACTAAGAAAAGGGTGAAAAAGAAGAAAAAAAAAATCACTTTCTATATGTTGCAATGACCTTTCTGCCACAGCCTTAACCTTCCATATACAATTCTATTAATGTTCTATACCATATGAATGTAAAATTTTGAGAAAAAAGAACCCATTTTTGAAACMGAAGAAGAAATACGGATGTGCAATAAGCCTTCCGCCACTCTGAAACCTATTTAACTAATACAATGGATCACTTCTTGGATAGAGATGGATTAAATAGAATTCAGGGAGAGAATACTTCACTGCCAATCCCCACAGAGGAGAGAAAATATGCTTTATGTTTTATATGACATGARTTAAGCTTTTCTTTCCTAGGTTGCCCCAGCCTGGGGCATCTATTCTTCCCAAATTAAGACCTAACTTTATATCATGGAGAAGATAAAGTTTGGTCTGACAAATTGAGATTTTTCCCTCTGCAGAATGCACTTGGAGAGGACTAAGATCTTCTGAGCCTGTTTAGCCTAGAGAAGGCTGAGAGGGCATCTAATCAATATAAATAAATACCTGAGGAATGATTGTAGGCAGGATAGGGCCAAACTGTTCTGGGTAGTGGCCGGTGATAGGACAAGGGGTAATGGTTTCAAATTGAAACCCAGGCAGTTCCATGTCCATGTGAGGAAGAACTTTTCTTCTGTGAGGGTGTTGGAGCCCTGGAAACGACTGCCCAGAGAGGCTGTGGAGTCTCCTTCTCTGGAGATCTTCCAAACCCACCTGGATGCCACCCTGTGCCACATGTCTAGGTGTCCCTGCTGGAGCAGGGGGGTTGGACTAGATGACCTCCAGAGGTCCCTTTCGACCTTAACCATTCTGTGATTCTGTTATTCTGTGAAAGCAAAAAAGCAGCATCAAGCTTGGTACTATTGCCTGTGCTGAGGAACAGAAACAAGCCAAAAAGCATAACCATTTGGATAGTCTCTGTAGCATTTTTCCACCACTATTTTACTTCCACAGTGGAATCATATTGGAAAAGTCAGTGACTTCCTCATGAGCTGGGAGGGGATAGAATGTCTATCTGTATGTAAAGGAGAAGGAGATAAAATAAAATGCTCTCTTTGAGGGATTTTGAGGGTAAGGATTCTGCAGAGATGGATCTTCATGGATTTATGTCCTTCTAGCATATATAATGCCTGAGGGTCAGGCATGATTTTGAAATCAGGACACAATTTTCTGTTGTTAGGTATTCTGTCATATTGATAAAATCAGCCCTCTTGGTATTCACAAGCAGAAGACTTTCTTTCCAAATATACTTGATTTTTTTAAATAATCTTCTGTTACGATGAGTAGCTATAGTTAGATCTATTTAAAAGATAAGGCCAGAATCAGGTCAATGTTCAGAACTCAGAGGATATTATTGTCCAATCTTTTTCTTCTGAAACTCCTTTACAAACTTTAAGTGAAGTAGGCAGCCAGATTGCCAGTAGGCAAACACAACTAGACACTCTATGATTTTTCCYCACTGTGCTACACAGCAGAGGCAGCAGAAGTATAAATAGCTGCATGGAGTATATGACAATGATTTATGGGGTTCTGTTTTCCAAGACTATAGAAAAGGTCCAGTTAATTAAATTTCCTCAAAGAATTTGTTGCTTTTTTGTTCCCAGGTTGCCAAACTGTGTGATATACTCTGCAGGAAGGTGTTGTAAAAGATAACCATTAGCTATTGTGGCTGACCTAGGAAAAAGTTCCCTATCCAGCACAGCTGCTATTCATTTAACTTACCAGGTTTCTCTTTGATCTGTGCTTAAAGGAGAGCAAAGCTGTCATGATTAGTTAGAATTTAAATTCTACACAACCTCTTGTTCAGGCATTGGGAATCTAATGATGTTGTTAATATTTCTGGAGGGCTGTTTAGGGAAATTCCAGAGGGAACATATTCTTCTGTCTAAACATATCCCTAATTGGGTCATTTTTCCTGGAATATTTATTCAGAAATAAAACAAAAGAAAATCACAGAAAAGTCAAAGGGACGTATTCAAAAATATTTGAATATTTTTCTGATTATACTCTTCTTTTAAACTTAATTTGTTTTTGACTTTTTATCATAACACAATTATGATATGATCATGTCATTTTAAATTTCAAATAGGATTGGTTGATTAGAAAATAATAAATTGTTGAGTTTAGAAATATATAGAGGCTATATTCTGCCTCTATTTTTAAAGAATCCACGAAAATGACACTCTCTCTTTTGCTGAGTGATAGTATATTTTTCATTTTTCTACAAGTATTTCTTAGAGGAGGAGGGCAATGCTGTATCTTCAATGCGACTGAGCTCAGAACTTCTGTTCAGATGACTCTGTTTGATCTTCAGATACTGAGTTGTGAAGAACATGAATACAAAAATGTAAGCATGCATTTCTGAACTTGCCTGCTTGCCTGCTTGCTTAAGAGACATACAATTTCCTCAAAAATGAAACACAGCATTTTGTCTTCCATATCGAAAATAATGATTTCCTGACACGAGAACAAGCTGAACATACAAAAACGACTGTGAACACTGAATGCTATTGAACTACAGTATCATAGAAGAAAGATATTTATAAATCTATCCCAGCAACTAAACATTCACAAAAGATCATTAAGGTCTGATCTTTGAAAAAGTGGATAGAAAAGGAAGGAAAACAGTTAGAAAAAATATATCTAGAAAGGATTTATAACTGAGCAAGATTAAATTGTGAATCAATATGGAAAAAAAAAGTCTGGAATATGTGGCTTTTAGGGAAAGACCATTAGGGAAATTTGAAATTGAGATCTTACTGAGCTCTTCTTCAATGAAGCCTGAATTTTGGTGTTTAATTAAACACTCTTAGCTCTGCCCCTTATTTGGATGAACACAATATATTCTGCTTGTATAAGTCTCCAAAGCTTGCTTTTGCCTTCCATTATGACTWTGGACCATTCACTGAAGCTGCAAGTGGAGTTGTGTATGTACTAAAACAGATAGTCCTTGTAACTGCAGGAGGAAGATGGGAGAGGCGTGCACCAACTACTCCTCTTTCTATTCATTTATCAATCTCCTGGTCTTTATTTTTTTTTTTCCCATGTGGAAATAATGCATAAATCTTTCATTTCTGTAAGCCAAGAAAATGATTTATGTTTAACTGAAGTATGAATTTGCTTTACATTCCATGAGGGCATTTCAAGTCATTTGATCATAAAGTAAATAAGTTGTAAGAAGAATCATTTTAATAAGAAAAAAGCAGTATCAAAAAAAAAAAAAGGTTCCTTATCCCAGGCCAAATCATATATAGACAGGAGGACAACAAAAATAAACAATAAATCTACCTGACCACAAGCTATTTGCTGATATTACTAGATATATTCAAATTAAATTAAATGTATTATGATATAGAATGAGACTGTACAATAGTGTCTTATTTTTGCTTATATGCAATAAAAAGGAAAATTAATGTATCTGTTTCTCCATTTAAAAAGCTCTGCATTTTTTTTTCTCTTGTTAAGTCAAACTAAGGCTGTTGGATGATTTTTTTTTTTTCCCTCTAAAAGATCTTCAGCTTAGTTTACTGGAACTGATTGTTATGACAGTCACATCTTTTCAGGAAAGTATACTTATTCATTTGAGCTCAGTTCAACCTACATGTAAAAATATCCCCAGCAAATACGGTGGTAAGTGGAAAATTGATATAATGTGTTATGATATAAATGTTATATATATTAGCTCAATGTCATGTGGTGTATAAGTAAAAGCATTGGAAAGAATGGCCGATTTAGTTGATTCCCCAGCAAAGATTATGGCAAGAGCAACATATCCAACTGAAGTTCTCAGAAAGATGATTTTTACTGTAGCATGTGAAAACTGGCTTCATAGCACACATGAATGATTCTATTGCAGTAGATAGGGTGCCCACTAACTTTTGGATCTTTAAGGAATGTGGTCATTTATATTTCCTTTTAGCTGAGGCATAATAAAACACATGATGCTTTGTTATTGTCATGAGGCACTCTTTTATGCTTTGACTTTGGAAGACAAAAATAAACAATTTATAAAAAGAAAATTCCTTTTGTTTTAGCAGATACAACTTTTCCTTATTTTAACAGGTTAATAAAAATGACTATTGTATCTATTTTATGTTACATATTTTTTGTCTCTGTGTATTAGTCAAGCGCCATTTAGGAAAGAATATATATTCCTGCTGTACACACAAACATTAGCTCTATTAAGCTCTTTGGTTTTAGTCATATACAAGTCTCTTTTGGATGTGGAACATAATTCCTGGCCTTTTATTTTTACACCTGTAGACCAAAGGTGCTATTCGTAGATGCTAGAGGGATGACTGTAGCAAATATCAACCAAATAGAGTTTCAAGGCATGAAAAGTCAGCATAAGAAGAACATTATCTTCTCTTTCAGTCCTGAAGCTTGACTAAAAAATCAAAGTGMAAGGTACAAAAGTAGTAAGTAGTTGTAGGTACAAAAAGGACTGACTGTATCACCCTTTAAAAAAAAAAAAAATATTATTTATTTTTTGAGTATAGTATCTGTGTATACTCTGGAGAAAACATGGCTGTTCCTATATATAATACATATTCTCTCTGTAGAAGAGCACTTAGTATTGTCTTCTGCATTGTGTATTTTTTCTCTAGGTCATATTTATTATTTAGCTGTAATGATTTAGTAGAGGTTTGTTTAGAAACATAAATAAATGTATAATCTAAGCAAAGAGCTGCATATCAGAGAATAAGAGGGCAATGATAACATTGTGTGGTATTTTATTCACTGCAGATGTCACTTCTCTCTTTGCTTAGACATCAGATAGCCTTACAGAGTCATCTCTCAAATTAGAATTTGCTCTGATCAACCTAAGATTAAAATAATAATGGAAACATTTTGAAATAAAAATTCAGAATTTGCCCCTCTCTCCTTCAATAGAAATAGGATTCAAGGACACTCAAATGTTCTAGGCACTTTTTTAGTGACTTCACATACCTGGACTTTTAATTTACAAATCATTTATAGATTTTTGTTTATATTGTTGTTATAAGTTCTAACAGAAAAGAAGCAGATGACCAGAATGGAAATAATGTTTAGATAAGCAAATCACTTGCTGTTTTTTCCTCTTACCCATATGAATTGCCTTCCTTAAGAATGCTCATATTGAGCAAGTTTTAAACAATTACAGGTATATTTCATGCCAAATGGAAATACTACGTAAACCAAAATATTTCAATGCTGATTTTTCCAAAAGGAATATTTATGACAATTTCCTTAAATYATATATTTTATCAAAATAAATGTAATGCACTTTAAATCATTATATATCAGAAGGGTAGTACATCTCTATTTTTAAAAGTGGTGGTRATTTAAGCAATAGAAGTGTCAGAACAATGCCTTGGGCAAAACAACAACAAATCATAATTTTGCTTTGTGCAGTGATTTACAAAACATCCTGCCTTTCCTCTTGCAATAACAAACATACACATCAGTGTGTTTCAACCTTTTTTGCAATATGCAGGAAAAAAATCATAATCATTTTGGGAATTGATTCTTTTCAGCAGCATAAAGTTTAGTAAATAAATCATGCTGCCCCAAGAATGCAAGTGTAGAAAATAGAAATTACATATATAAATGTTATAAGCAAATCGGTGCATTGCATTATCCTCATGAAATTAGATTGATGTATTGTAAAAATCAGTAGCATTTGTCCTTTAAAATGGGTTTTTGAAAACTAGTAATTTGTTTAGATCACGCTGGGGTGTGTATGTTCATCTTGAGGTGATTTGCAGAAACTGCTATCCCAGGAAATGCTGTGTGTTATACACCTGCTGTCTTTTTGAGTGTGTCCAAAACAAAAAGCAAATTATGAAGGTAAGGTGGTCTATGTGTAAGCTGGAAAAATCAAAATCCCGTGAAATTGTCTTTTCAGATACAGGAATCTGCAAAAAAAATGTAGTGTCATTTGCACTACGTTGCAAACTATCGATTCTGCTTCAAATATTTTTGCATTTGAGACTAGGTTATTGCATATAAAAACAATCTAAGTAGTTTTAGATTTGTCTCAAAGATCCATTTTTGTTATTAAAATAGAATTACATTGAATGTGTTTTCCCCATGATTTGTCCTTTCCATTTCAGTCAGCTTTATGAATGTTGTTTACTTTTTGGGGACAGATTTGGTCTGGAGTTTCCTGACCTCACTAAGGAAGACACAGAATGCCAAGCTTTAGCTTCACATRTCATTATACAAGGCACAGGAGTAGCATGTCTTCCTTGCCATGGCTCTCCACTTCAAGCAGTAAATTAGAACAGCTCAGCAGAACGCTTGCTTCTCCATAATAAAACATATTGTGACACGGCTCCCAAATGACCTCCACTGAAAGATATTACAAATTCATTACATAATACTTGTACATAAGTAATATTCCCATTATTCCCATATTCCCATTGCTTCTTTTTCCTAAGGTTTGCTGAACGGACAGGAGGTTGTTGTGCGAATAGTTGAATTTTATTACACCATACTGAGTGTTGGATTAGAAATTTAATGCAATATGCAGTTGCCCTGGAACCTTTATTTGTCTAAGGCACTATWTGTGTACATTTTGAATATCATTAGTCTTTCTGCAGCAGTTCRGAAGAGTTCTGAAGAGTTCTGATTTACCAATTTTGTTGATTTCTAGTGTTCTACTACCTTCATGACATGGCCTAACTTGTCAGTATTCTGCTCCGATATGATACCTCACAGAAGACTTGCAAATTTTATATTTTACTTTGATTTTAAAAATGACAAAGAGAGAATTCACAAGTATTTTAACAACATAGCCCATCAAATATCATTAAATACAACCAAAGTTTAATTAAGYAATAAACTAAGCTGCCATTTTCTCTAGAAGCACTCTAATTTGTTAATTTGACCTTACATGTAATAATTTAAGCTATATTAAAGATRATTTAATTGTTCTGTGACAATATGTTTACATTTAATTCAAAATAAAAATGTTTGCCTTTTAACACTGACTTTATTCTGTTAATATATAAAACCATTGCACATCAAACATGCTTAATTTTATACATTTATTTATAAACTATATTTAAAAATATAAAAATAAAAATTATAATCATGTGATTTCCATTCCTCTGGAGTGTGTGCTTTTTATTTATTTATAAACTATATTTAAAAATATAAACATAAAAATTATAATCATGTGATTTCCATTCCTCTGGAGTGTGTGCTTTTTTTTTTTTTTTAACTCATTCGCAAGATATTTTCTTGGTACAAACTCTGACATGTTTACTTTGTTGCTTCTAAAAAGGTGTCTTGGGTGGGGGGTACTATGGCCATTTTTGGGCTATCTAGTTCTCTTCTTTTTTCTGTATTAATATCTCCTACTTTTTCTCTCTCATTACTATTACCTTATCATCATCTGTATCTACATACAGATTGTGTAGTAGCTTTGTAAATGCAAGCAGTTATATCTTGCTAGCTGCCTTTTCAAACAAGGCAGACAGTTTGACAGTGTGATCATGCCTGAGAGTAATGATGTAATTGCTGACAGCTTTATTTTAGAAATTATTTTTTCCCTTGGTTCTGAGCAATGTTTATTTTACCAAAAATACTTTATATCCTACAGGGAACAGGCCAAATATTGTATTATGTACATTGTGTAATCATTCTAGAACAGTGTGTTTAACAAGAATGAGTAGACAAATTAATTCAGTGTACTGAGAGATCTGGGAATATAAACAGCTGAGTTATTTGGCAACAGTATTATTTGAAAAACACCTTTTTAAGCAGGAATCTTTTAAACTAATGACAGGAAATAAAATAATGTTTTAACAGTCTTATCAGTAAATATTGAACACGTTCCTCTGCTGTAATTTGTAATGAAATGGATGCAGTGAACAAGCCATTCTAACTTTTTTTTTGGTAAGATATTGACTGAGCATCTGTACTAAAGTTTAGTTGCAGTTTCTAGGTATTTCCAACCTTAGCATTTTTAATATATCTGAAAATGTATCTCTGTTAATAAAGGTAAACCTGGTGCTATACTTCTCAAAGCCAGGAAKTAATTTATGAAACTTACTTATGCATATGAAGATTTTTTTTCTTTTTTTCTTATTTCTTTCTTTTGTGAACTAATTTATATTAACGTAATATGGTAAAATTAACACCTTGAAAAGATATAGCCTTGACTGCATGAACAAATCAAACGTAAAAATATATATATATATTTCCATACTGTAGTTGATATTAATTTTATTAAGATTATGAGAGCAATGGATAATGGTGGTTTGAACAAAAGAGTCTTTCAAATCAAAAGTTAATTGCTTGGCCTGCAGGTATTGCTTCATCTGGCACATGGGCCATGCTGTRCCTTTTAGAGATTGAAGTATTTTATTACAATTGACATGTTTTGTGGGACACCTTAGCCTATGGAATCAAATGTGCATTAAGCATAAAAACTTTGATCAGATTGAGAAATCGTATGTACATATCTGGTTCAAATAAAGAGTGCCTACATTCAGAAGCATACACAAAAAAAAAAAAAAAAATATGTTGCTCCAGTTCATGGAAAAAAAGAGTATCATTTGGAGTGGAAACCAAAGTAACCTATTTGACGTTTGTTAACATCTCAGTAGTGTTCTGATTTTCACTTAGTGTGTTTTCAGGTCAGGATGTGCCTTGGATACATAAAGCAATTACGAAAGCTAAGTCTGACAAAAAAAAGCAGCAGAGCTGTCTGCATCTGAACATGACCTGTGTCCCAGGCCAGACTGGATTATGRTGCCTTTTACTGGTAATCACTGGCTCACACACCACTTCCCATAGGCAGTGTGACATCCCATCTCTTGTGATTATTGCTTGTCTTTCTTGCMGTTTTTTCACTTCCTCATCTGATTATTGCATCAGATTTCTGAGATATATTTAATACTCAGGTCATTGGATTACAGGTCCTAAAACTCTCAAAGCCATCAGACAGTATTTCAATAAAAATCAGATTTTATTATAAAAATTTAAATATAATTATCACATTTAATAATAAAAGTTCTATGTATTTACACACATATTATTTTTCAATACCATCACTGGAGCTATTCATGCAGTATTATTTCAGATTTGTTGGGAATGTTCCTTCAGTTTGATGGATTTAATTTCACTCAGCAACCATTTGATAAAAAGAGTAATGTGTCATCATTTTCATGGCTTTGACCACCATTGTAACTGATGTTTCTTTCCCTTATGCGTATTTTTTATATCTCCTTTAGTCTAAACCACTATGGACAGCATATAATTGTTACCTCTTTAATTTTGACAAAAAAAAAATATATAAAAGTGAGTGTATATATCTATGCCTTTCTCTTAAGAAAATATTTCATTTTTTATTTTCTGGAAGGTGATAGTACCCATAAGTAAAAATGACATCCAGGTGTAAAAATGTGACTTGTTTCTGAATAGCATAATTCTTGTCCATAGTTGTGGATAATAAAAAACATRTATCTTTTGCCATGAGTTCCTACAGGATAGAGTCTAGAAAATGGCTTCATTTTCCTTTTCCGTATTGTTTCCAGATGAACACAAAATATCTTATATAATTGCCATGGGTAATATGGACATACCTCAATAGTAGAAATGCCCTGTAAACTTCTGATTCTTCATGCAAATCTGTTACATCTCTATCATGAACAATTTTTCTCTGGGGAAAATGTAGATAATCCATGTATGTCTATGTTTCATTTTTTCCTATTTTATTGGTATGATTGGCTACAATATGATTACACTTCATTACTTGTCAAAGCGTAAAAGGAAGCTCATTATAGATATATCTTTTATTTTAAAATTCTCTTGTAGGTTTTTTTTTTCTTTATTTTTTGTGGTTGATCGTATATATGCCTAAAGATAGCATTCTTAGTTGATGAAAATTGCTTAAATTGCTTTCAGTAGAGCTGGTCTCCAAAAGTCAGCAAGGCTTCCAAAGTGCCTAGATGATCTTTTCTATGACATTTACTGGAATTACAGCTTGTGTAACCTTACAGTTACCTTAAGGTTACAAAACCTTACAGTCTTGTATGTAGGCAGTGTTGCATTATACTTCATAACTTTCACGTGCATGAGTACACAACTCTGCTTCTCTAGGAAACTTTTCAGCAAGAATAGACCCATGATTCTTATGAAAGAATATTTTGTGCACACACAATGTGCTAGTAATCAAAATGTTGTTTCTTTTTTGCTAGTTTACTTATGTGTTCTTTTGCTTATAGGAAAAAATAAAAGACTTTTAGCCATCTCACAATTTCTGTACAAAATGCTGTTGCTGTACAAAATAGCTTTCAGCCTGAATCAAAAATCCAAGTAAAAATACAAGACTATCTGTGTTCAAAAAATTAATTTTATCCTGTGGCAAATGTGACTCAATGGTAAAGATGGCAGAACTCCACTGCTTGTGGGTAATAGGTGTATAATTACAGATCTTAGATCTGTGACATCTTTGAATAAGTTCTTCCTTCTTAGAAACCTTGTAAGGAATCTGTGATACAAAATCAATTAAAGCACATTATCTCTCTGTGGAGAGACAATGAGTCCTGCAATTAACATGGGAAGTGTTTTGTCAGTCTGTATAGTATTTGTCTGCCAAAATTTGGAAAATAGCCTGGCCTTCCCATCTAAATTAATGCACAGTAGGTATACTATGTTTCAGACTCATAATATCTATGGATGGTGCTGGGCCAAATATGGTGGCAAATCAGTCCCTTCTGATGGAATTTGCTCAAGCTTATTCTCATCTCATTACAATACCAATATACAACCCTATCCCAAAAGTTACCCGCTTCCAAGGAATAACCACTCCACATTGAGCATACTCTCTAGATTTTCGATTAACTCAAGAGGCTTTTTAAACCAATCAGTAACGAAAGTATGTATGACTAGAGTCACTCGAGCTCCACCTAAATGTAAAGAAAATATGTAAAAAGTGAACTAAGGGAGAATATGAAGAGGGAAGGAAGGAAAAGGAAGGACGAAATAAGGAAGAAGAAAGGGTGAAGAAAGAAGGGAGCGGAAAGACTCCATCATAACTTCTGGATCGGTCAATGCGCTGAATGCCTTTCCTCCCTTCAGGCCAGGATGCCGCCTGAGGAGACTCCTTGAGGTTGAGACCCGTCTCCCATGTTCTGGGGTGAGTGATGATTGCACATTTGTACACTAGGCCTTAGATAAGAATCCCACACTGTAGTAGAGAATTTCCTCTACTGACAGCCAAAACTTATTTTGTAAATATTGCATTTGAACAAATTGTGCTATTCATGAACTCAACTACTTGTTTACAAGGTGATCAGATCAAACAGTCAGCACACTGTTTGTGAATCTGTTTCTGCCAGAGCTGGGCCTATAGTTGATCATACTTTTTGTGAACTTAATTCACCGTTTTGAAGGTGATTGGAGCAGGAGCAACAGTCAAGAGACTGTCTGTGAATCTGGTACTGCCAGAGTCAGACGTATAGTTACCACAGTATTTGATATCTCTGTTAAGAGATGAATGCAGCCATCCCCAGTCACTCTAACATTTGAGGATCAGTTGGAATGCAAGGGGATTCATCTCCGACCATATTTGCGAACCCATCAAAACGCAGTAACTTCCTCTGATCTGTTGCAAACAGATAAAGATATTTAGTGCACAATAGCTGTGGAAGTAGATCTGATATTCTGATGGGAACATTTTTTTTTTTTATTGGCTCTGAATGTGCTTCCTGAATTATGGTCTCATCAGACTGACACAGCACTGAACTCCTTTCTTGATGTATTCTCTGCATATATGTATTCTATTGATCACCTGTGGTACCAATGCAGAAATCATTTTTCTTCAAAATGAATACATACTCTAACTTTGCCAAGTCATACTTGATGGTGAGTTGAAATCCTTTAGTTTCCTATTACAAATGCACACTCATATATTCAGTAAAAGAAGAATTAAGAGGATTCACAAGAGGGAAATATCCGTGGAAGTTTATGAGAAATAGGATTTAATTGGCTCTATTCCACTGATATTAACAAATATCCCCATAGAAGCTTTGCAGATTTTCTTAATTATAAAACTATTTACATTTTTAAGTCTGTCTCTGTAGGCATGTTTTATGCTAGCAGTCAGATGGATATCAGCTTCTTTTTAAAAAAATCAAAATACTAAGAGTACTACAAGTAAGCTGTTCTTTCCTCCTTTGCTTAACTCTCCTGATATTGCCCTACTCTTTTACTACTTCTTGTAACAGTCTGCATTCTAATTCAATGTGAAATCCTTAAAGATGTTTGTTGTATTGTTAAATGTATAAAATATCCTGCTATAATTTAGATTTCTGTGACACCAGGGGGATTATACTCTTCAAGAAAGTCAACTTTGATTTTACAACATATACATTGCAAATCTATTTGAACATTAAACTACAAAGGATAAACRAATGTTTTCTCAATCCAAAAATAGACTAGTGAGTAATACTTAAATTTTCCCAAAAATATAAACTTGTAATTTCTATTTAAAATAGTACATGTTCTAATTATTCTACATACAAATCCTACAGATAATAATAATAATCTCTAGTTAGGCTAAGATTCACTGCGGTATGATTTCCCCGACTGAGTTTACTATTAATACTAGGGAAGCAGTTTACAGCATGCATAGAGTAGTGTGGTTGTA
>PTEX01000398.1:141505-232884 GCA_003342815.1 Eudromia elegans | reverse complement strand
AAAAAAAAAAAAAAAAAAAAAAAAATCAGAATATGTAATAGTTAAAATAGGATTCAGAAATCAGTTTTTGAAGCTCTGTTAAATCTAGTGTAAATTACTCTGTATGCAAAATCTGCATAAAATATGTTAAGACAGACCTCTGAAGTGTGTTCTTGAACGTCTTCAGAGACTAAGAAATAAATACAAAAACTTTGGTTTCTACCAGGAACTATCTTCTAATTAATCCTTAATTCACATTAGGATGAAGAAAAACAAGAAGTACTCATTTCTCTTCCTAAAGGTAATTCCAAGCAATATGAACTCCTGAATGAGCCTTCCAAAACTTCAACAATGAAAATAAATTCTAGTAGGTCTATTTTCTTTATCAGCTGTTCTTGATTGCCATTAGTATATCAAAATTATATCAATGGATTATGTTGATAAACTTTTTTTAAGGATGCAACTTATAAAACTGTCTGCAGTAAAAGCAGAGATTTTCACCTGAAAAATCTCTCCAGAAAAATGTGAGATATTAAAGAAAAAAAAAAAAAAAAGGAATGTTACTGACACAAGTAACTTGTTCTAAGTAAGCAGTTTTGGACTTCTGATGTCAATCTTCTGCTATGGCATGCTCACATCACATATATCATGTAAATAAATGAAGCTGCATCAGTATTGTCTGTTATTTCAAATTCACATTTAAGATTAGATACAGTTTATTCCATCTGTATCTCTCCCTGATTAACTCCCTGATTCAAAATGTTTTATTCATTAGAGAATGGTGTGTCATACAGTCTGAAAAATATAGGGCTTGAGTTGAATGTACAGCTAATCAGATATTAAAATATTCAATTCTGAATTAATGTGKTTTACTGTACTTCTTACCTCACAAGATTACTGTGTTTTATGAAAACATSTACAACAGAGTAGGTGCTATTTGCATTTTAGTAGATTTTAACAGATTTTATAGATTTTAATAGATTTAATAGATTTTAATAGATTAATCCTATTCCTCTACTCTTGGAAGCTCTGGATGAGGTTCACCACAGAATCATGTTCACAACCTCACTGTCTTGGTTTATAGACGTACGTCCACTGTTCTCAAACACTAGTTTACACATTAAGACTGTCCAGTCTTCCATTAACAGTCTCTGAGCCTTCTCTAAGTCTCTGTTTCAGCTCTTGTGTTTTTTCACATGCTGTYTTCCTGATATGTTTTGGCCAGTCCAGTTTGCAGTTAGCTGGCAGCACATGCACATACATGTATGTGCTCGGTGTTGTATCCAGTTTCCACCTCTAACCTTGAATCTTTGCAAATGCTGGTCACCTCTTAATACCTAATCCAACTTGAGGTTTTCTAGCAGAGCAGGCACATACATACACACACTCTCACTTAGACATGGGTAYTCATACAGAAGATAGTTAAGGACAGAGTTTAATAAAATGACAGACATCAGTGTTCAAAGACAGGACTCAGACTTATAAGCTGACCAACAGCATGCTKATAGATGGCCAGTTACCAGTTTCATACCCTCTTCTTAAAAAGTTTATCAGGTTTTGATTAAACAGCTTTTCAACCGAATGTATTGTTTGCTTATTTTACTTCATTCTTGTACTTGAATAACTAATCAACTTCTAATTTTGATCTGAAAGTTTCTGTGTATTATTACAGTAGAAAAAAGTGGTAACTGGTCTATTGCTACTTGAAAAGGTGCTTAAAGCTGGCCTTCTGTGAACTGTGAAGGCTAGAGTGGCCTTCKTTTCTATTTCTAACAGAAGTAATGATCCTTTTGGTTTCTAGTCTTCTGATTCTGCTTTACTCCTCTGTACTTGACCCCTATCAAAGTAGTGTACTCAATAGAGTTACCAAAAGTTAAGTGAAGACAATYTCACAGAGTCAAACGGCCTCACTCAAAAAGCTTTTCAAATAGCTATCTGTCTGTAGAATTTTATTCTCTGTATCTTATAGTTTTAAAAGGTATAGCAGTCTATMACAGACAATTGATAATGCTATGTGTGTGCATGTGTGTGTGTGCRCGTGCACACCTAGCRCTGAAGAAATAAAATATGACATTTATCTTTCATAGTACTTGGTAACAGTCAATGGTGATTGTGACAGCATAGAGCTAACTAGGCTTTTGGGGGCTTTTTTTCTGGTAGGAGCCATTTWAAAAGATTTATGTTTTGAAACAAACTACTGAAAGGTGATGAATTAGGAAAAAAAATCATTTTATCCATTCAATATTAGCATTAATTCATGCTTATCAACTGGTGTTCCACCAAGCACATAGCCTGAGGACAACATTATGGAGTTGCTGTGTCATATTTTGAGGTTATAGGTGTCTTAYAATATCTGCTGAATCAAGAAAGGGAAATTAAATTGCTTTATTACAATTTGCTTAACTATAAAAATATTATTTTTCCGTATTTAGTGAAAAAATGTAAGAATCCTTTCAGCTAAAACAATATCTTAAACACTTACTGAGCAAAGTAGGATATCAAGATATTCTGCTTCTTTAATTACTTCCTAAGTAAGTGATTTGTTGTAGTGTATTTTAGGCTTTAAGGTAATTTTTCTCAAACCTTGYCATAATCCAAATTATAGTGTATGTATTAAGGAAAGATCACTAATTAAATGGCGTTAATTGCAGAAGTAAAATGTGAACTGAGTGGTCTGACAAACAATAGTTAATGCTTAGTACTTTCATTTAAAATATTTAAAATGGGAGGTGAAATATGAAATATTTGGCTTGTAAATATAAATTTGCCTTAATATAAATATAAATATAAATTTGCCTTAAATATAAATTTGCCTTTGCCTCACTTTTAAATTTGTTATGTTGTATATGTTCACATATTTTAAAAATCTGAAGAAGTCTTCAGGTCTCACAAGTACAAACAAACAAACAGAACCTAACAAGACTCTTTTTTCTTTTTTTTCCCCAAAGGTATTTTACTCAGCAAATCTTAGTCACATTAAAACACTCTGAGCAGGAAGTAACCTTGCCAGGGCAAGGCATATCTTGTCCACAGAAAGATGCCATATGCTGTAGTGATACATCAAAACAGAAAGAGCTAGTATAACTAGCAAATAAATCCCTGCACTCAAATCATCAAATCATAGCACCCAGTTTCAAGCATTGCCTTCCAAGAAACTTATGAATGACATGGAAGAATCTGAGGGAAAGTGATCTTTTTTTAGAAATAATGGCCTGGGATTGACTGTTGTAATTTGGAAGACGAAGGATTTATTATACGATTAACATTTATGACAGTCATTTTGCATGTATCTTTTGATTCCTAATGATAAATCAGCAATGAAGAAGATAAGATGGATATAATATTCCACACCATATAGACTGCTAATATATCACCAGTGTTGCTTACCTGTAACATGCACTAGAAATATTTGATCTATGTATGTTCTGATATTCTGTTTTTCTTTCCTTTGATTCAGTTCTTGTGATGTTAACCATTTTCCATGATGGCAAAGAAAATCTGTATGGAGATAGCCACACAATAATCACTAGCACATTTCAGAAGGTATTGAAGAGTACATAGTACTGAAGAACACACTCATAATATATCACTGTAATTTCTGAATTTATTTTTAATTCCTTAAACACAGAAAAAGAATTAACTTGAATTCTTTCATACCACTCAAAATATAACTATAATGTCTTTTTCCCTAGATTAGATTAGGTAAGATCACCATAATCTGGAAAGTAGACAAATGGCTAATTTGAATATTTTTTTCTGTGCCTTGATTTCATCAGAGCACTTAGCAAGAATGCTGTCATAACACATTGGCAATACACACTGCTTTATTAAAATGAAATTGTCAGTGTGCAGTGACTGTGTCAGAAACAGAAAAAGTACTGTCAACAAGTAGACTAGTCACTCGTACCACCAGAAATATCACTTATCATGGCATAATTAAATTCCCTAATCCTTTTTTGTGTGTGTATGTGTRTGTGTATTGTAATACCTTTTCATTTATGAGACAACATGGCTTTTGAAGCTCAGATTTGACTAAGGCATACATTTTCGAATTCAGTAGTGAATAAGTTAATGTCTATTCACATACTTATTAAAATTTTCAAATATCATGGGTTTGAATCCTAAAACTTCATAATAAATAGGCAATTTAAAGGCATGTATTTGTTAAAATTAAGTCCAAAATTGAGTTAAATTTTGGCCTAATAACCAAAAATTAAGGTTAAAATTGAGGCCAAAAACTGCTGATAGAACAAAAAGCTTTGAAATTCTCAGTGTCTAGATACTGAAAATAGAGAGAAAGAAAAAGCTAGAAAACTCAGCATTTGTTGTTTACAAATGAGCAGCCTGAAAAATATGGTCTTTCGTTTGGATGCTTTAGGCCTTTTTCTAAACAGCAAATATACTCAAGCCTTGTTAAAATAACCTCAGGGCTTATCCACATGGTTGTGTTTATGAGCAATAAGACAGCATATGAATTTTTAAAGTGTCATGGCTCTCACAGAAAGGATATTTTGGCATGCAAATGCCTTGCTGTTTGTTCATTTGGCAGTAAAAGAAAAAGTTCTTTTTGCCTTTYGCAGCTTTGAGCTTGCCTTTATTTCTCATCTGCTGAAAAAAAAAAAAAGTGTTTGTTCTCTTTAATTCTCCCTACAAACTTTTTTTCATTAGCAACTCAGAAACCTTTCAGGTGTGGCTACACTACTAGGGCACTAGTGAACTGTTTTTGATTTCTGTGAAGTGTAAGGTATGATTTTTTCAGTTAAAATCTAGATCCAGTGGAGAAGAGATAGAATGTCACTGATGAAAGAAAAATATAAAGTATTACAGATTCTAGAACATATATATTGTCTAAACTCTTTAAACATTTGTTCAGCATCTCTTTTCCTATTCTCTTCACTCTGCCCTGGTCCACTCCATTTGGATCCCTTTTGCTTTTTTCCTCTTGTTTTTTTTTTATGATAAATTTAAATTATCAGAGTGTAAAGTAGTATATTCAARGGGCAACTAAATTATCTCCAACTTTTTTCAAACTGCATATCTCTTCAGAAGTTCATTTAAAACTCTTTATACTATTCCCTCAGTGCAAATGGTTTATCAAATTGTTTTTTGTTAATGTCCCCTGGATTGAACAAAGTGGTGCGGTAAGCATCTTAAAACAACTTTTATGCAACATACTTAGTCATAAAAGAAGGTAGAAAGATACTTGCTCAAAATATCTGTACTACAAGGTATAGGTAGTGATGGTTTAAAACTACACTATACGAACATAGTCTTTACTTTTCGTGATGATATAGATACTACTCATAAAGCTTACTTGAATGTGTGGYTGATGAGGAATGTCTCATTGTTTTATTCATTTTATTTCGAAGCCATTATACAGACTAATTCAAAGAGTGATTTCACCTATTACATACCACCTACAGAAGTTAGCTGGGGCTAAAAAACACTTATTTTAAGTTATTTTAAATTATGACAAACTGAAAAGATAAATGTAAAAGATCTTTTATACAAATTTGCATAAAGCAGGTTTCTTTCACCTTGTTTTGTAATCACCCAGAAGACAGGCAGTGCTGCGTGAGAGAGACATGCAAAGTTTAGAATGTCTAAAAATATTACACTCTTTCCATTTCATGAAGAGAAAAAAGTGAAAAAAGTGAAAGCATATGAGCATAATATTGAGAAACTAGCAAAAGTACTGCTTCATCTAAAAACAAAAACATGAAAGCCTATGTATGTTGTGCCAAAATGGGAAAAAAAAAAAAAAAAAAAAAAAAAAAGCCGTCTGTAGACTAATTTTGAAATTTGAGGAGAAAATTAATTTCTGATAGTTGGTCATTCAAATGTTTGAACAAAAAAACCCCTATTATTTGCACTGTATCTTCTCACAGGAGGGTGGCATTTCTTCTCTTCCTTTATCAAGGTGCAACATTGACACTTTCCTGACGTGACTGCAGATCACAAAAGGAGAGACAGGCAGAGGGTTATTAACAGTAGATTTAAAGAGGGAGACTACTAGATGTATGGGACTCATTACGGATATCCTAAGGGGCCCTTTTATCTACTATCTCAGCTGTTCTAAACTGTAATAGTTACCTTCTGGGAAGCAGATGTGTAATGATGTGTAGACATCATTAACAAAACAGAACAGGCATGTGTGTCCATGGCAGGTTTTCAGTGACTGTGGAGAGAGCACAGCCTGGGCATCCTATCCTGTACTCTGCCAGTCACTGTAGTCACTCAGTACATCTTCCACAGGTGTTCTCGCTACAAAGACCATCACAAAATATTCTGGATTGGAAGGCACCAGTTGCAAACAGTCTGTATTCCTGTGCTTCACACATGAAAAGGAAGGATGTCAAAATCTGGAAATAAGGTCTGCTTGGGCATCAGGACCTGAGAAAGAAAAGCCTTCTCTCTCTGTTGAGGCAGTGCTGATTATTGTGGTCTGGAATGATCAGCTTCTCCTCAGGACTTTAAGAAACAACACTAGTTTACACAGAATTTTGATCTACTCATGTTTGCTGGAAAAGCACTAGTTTGAGTTCTCAGGGCTATTTAGTCATCACAGTTTAAAATTCAACAGTTGGTTGACTATGATGGCTCTATATCCTCTTACATGGGAAGGGACAGAAAGGAAGGAGAGAGGCAAGGCAAGACTGAATCTGTTGTTAGAAAAGAAAAAGAAAAAGGAGAGTATATGATACAGATGAGGAGAGAAGAATATGTGATGCTGAGCGGGAGTACCTACAGAAAGAACTATCAAGCAGAAATTTGATAGAACAGATGATAAGAAGCATCTCAGTGCAAAATTAAGCTTCTTTCTATTGCTTTTTCCAAAGGAAAAGGACATGTCACCTATTTATATGATGATCAGCTGGAAGCCGTATGGATCAAAATAGTGATTTAAAGTAAACTTAAAACCAGTTCTCAGAGATTTTAAGGGCTAGAAGCCAACCTGATAAAGCACCTGAAGCAGTGTGTAACTACAATTAGTGAACCCAGATGTTGTTTTTTATTGCACTTTTTTTCTCTTTGCATTCCTTTGTCTCAGTCTCCACAGAGGATATCCCTAACCACTTTTAGTTTTGTTGTAGTCGGATCACGATAAAAGAAGAAAGAATAATATTTGCAACGATACAGAATATGGTCTATGAAGAAAAGTCAAAGAGAATGGCAAGAGCTATTCCAGAATTTCAGAATATCTCGTTGAGATTCTCTGTGTGATATCTAGAGTAACAAAAAGGTATTGGTTTAAATGACTGGCCTTGTCATAGAATGTTCTGGAGGATTACAGCTGAACAAAAGAGGGGTTGAAACACCAATTGTTTTATCTGTGAATAGTTTTGTTTGACTGGTTTGGTTTGGTTTGGCGTGGCTTTAGCTCTTTCATGTCTTGACAGTGCAAGAAGGAAAAAAAAATGTACTCATGTTTTTTCTCAGAAGGAATTGTTCTTAGGTCTTGTCAACAGTAGATATCTTTAATGAAACAAAAATTGAAACCTCTGGATTTGAGCTTCGGGACACATTATACTGTTTCAAAACATATGAATGCAAACATCAAAGGAAGTCATCAAGAAGACAGGATTTGTCACCCTCTGAATGAAAGCCTGAAAAGCAATCAGATAGAACAAGGTAACAAAAAGATAAAAGTCCAGCGCTGCAGAGTCTAAGGCATTCAATTGAGCAAAGTAAAATAGAAGATCAATATGATTCTTCAACATTATGATAAAAATTCTTTTAGCTAATAGTGTGAGATTCTCAGATCACTTATTTCACGCATATATTTATTTACTAGATGTTTCTAGGAGACAGAAATATCTACTGTTTTTTTTTCTTCTCATGTTCTTTAATTGTAGGACACACTTATTCTCTGGTTGTAGGCAGATGTGGACCTTCAGAGATCATCCAGTCCAACCCTGATCAAAGTAGGACCAGTGAGATAAATTGTTCAGAGTCTTGTCAAATGATATTTTGAAATCTCTTTTTTTTWAAAAAATCATTTATTTTCAATGTGAGCAGTTATTTATAGGTTATCTCAAATAAATATTTTTGTGCAGCAAATGCAAACTGAACACAAACGCAATTTTAAAGGAAAAATTTAAATCCTGGCTTTGCAATCTTCCAACCTACAAATTGAAAGAGATAAAGTTTCCTGATTTTGATTTCAATGATTGACTATAAAAAAATAAAAGTTATCTTTCAGTGGAAAAGTAACAAATACTTTTCATTGTTCTTAGAGATTCCTATTGCAATTTTTTTCACTCTTTCCTTTTAAATCTTGGAGTTAATAAAACACTGCAGGACTTTCAGGTGCCTTGTCTGCCCTCAAATACACTTGAATATTTAACAATAACAACAAAAGAATAACAATAAGAATTCCTGTTCCCATAAATGCCTGGAAATATATATCAGCATATGCAGGATCCCAGCTCTGTTTTTACACAGAAGACCTATACTATTTAGATTCATTGGACATTCCTACTTTTCTTTAGCAAGCTTTGAAATGGGACAAAAGAAAATAAATCTTTCTAAATTGTGTGGTTAAGAACTGGGTAACTCTCTGAGCAGGCCTCTGAGTTGGAGAATATGTTCAGGTTGTTTTTTTTTNTTTTTTTTTGCTTTGCTTTGTTTTTACTTTTTTAGTGACTCAGTTTAAAGATCCCGTGTTTTTAATGTAAATACTCTTATTCACACCCTCAGAGTGTCATTAGAAGATGACATTATTTCCAAAGAGAAAAGAAGCAGACATACTATGATCTACACAAGGTTAACCATTGTACTAGATGATAAACTACATATGCACACTACTGAGCTGTGAAATCATGGGCACTGAAGAGAGAAATCAAAAGCATGTCCCCATTAAAACACAAGCTCAAAGAACCCTAAAGAAGTCAATGCTCTCTCAAATATAATCACGGATGTTTGGAACGTCACATCAGGACAGTAATGTTATTGCCTACAAAACATTTGACAAGAACAAGAATACCTCCTGCCTCCATAAATACAGAAGCTGGTCTGTACCCATTGCTGATTTTGCCACCAAGACCATTTGTTAACTGCAGAGATTCATTTTAATAGATGGGAGATGAGCACATCATGTAAAACTAATTCACACCACATAGTTGTACTTTGACTTGAAAATGACTGATGAAATTTGGTGTGAGTACAGACTGAAGAGATTTAACAAGCAGTGAAAGGTGCTTGGAATGATAGTCTGAAGGTTACAAGAGAGTATATATCAGAGGATAGTGTAATTATGTTTTGCTCTCAGCATCCTACACAGCCACCAGGCTTGCAGAAATTAAGTATGTGAGATCGTTTTTGGAGACAGATATTAAGGACCCTGCACAAAACTCCTGTGTCCACGGACATAGTGATTTGTTTTAAATAAATAAATAAACAGCTTTGAAAGGGCACAAACTGCACCCTGTAAGACATTGTGTTATTGTGATAGCTAACAATCTCATCGACTGGCTGAGCTTAAATAATTCATCGGTATGCCTTTTTTAGCATGGTGAAAGGCTAGGAACCTATTACTCCCTTCTTACAGGCATTATGGCTTATCAAACAAGTCATAACCCTTCGCTCATGGTACCTGGACCCTCCTACATTCCCCCGTTCAGGTATACATTATTATCTTATTTTTGTCAAATTCAATTAAATGTAACTTTAAAAAACGTAACATTAAAAAATGATGGCATTGCTAAATACTTATTTAGCTGCCAAAATGCAGCAGAAGTGGGGAAAAATCATGCTGCCTACAGACTTCATGAAGACAGATCACTAAGAGCAGGTTATACTACCTTTATCACTACCAGCACCTACCACCACCTCAAGTTACGATTTGAACTACAATGTGACAATGAAGCACACCTGATGAAGAGTCCAGGCTCTAATCTAATGAGCTTCAGGAGAACATAATTAAACTCTTTTTTTTTTTTTTTTTTTATGTGAGTGATTGTTTATGTGTTGCTTTTCATTCATTAAGTGTTCTGTTAAAATAGAACTTTTCCAACATTCTCTAAACAGTGTTATTTACAAAGTCCATTCTGATTTACCAGATATTCACAACCAAATCAGAAAATCTCAATAAACCAATGCAAACCATTGTAAATCTGCATGCAGATGCACTAAACAGAGGCTGGAAGATCTTTGGCTTTTCTTTTTCCCTAAAAAGACCAAACACATTACAGATTCAACTTCCATGGGGCAGTGCTAGTGACTCATGGTGTAATTTGCATATGTTTGCCTGCAAAAAGATGTAAAAGTTCATTGTCACAGGATGACCAACTATCTTAGACCATGTGGGTTTTATGTGGCGTGACAGAGGTGAGGAATGGAGGAAGATTTACTACATGACTCCACAACTTGTCTCAAAGATCAAAATTTACTGTACAATTACCGTTGTACAAGGCAACAATTCTTATTAGCAGAAACTCTGTACTTAGAGAATAAATTTTCCCATTGATTCCATTATAACTTCTGAATCGGTCCACTTGAACCCTTTTTTCCCCTCGGGTTGAGACACCACCTGAGCAGATTCCTCGAGACTAAGAACCCCCTCCCATCTTCTGAGGTGAGTTCTGGGGTGGGAATTTGTATATTAGAAGCTATCTAAGAACCCCACATTGTAGTAATTTCCTGAATGGACGTCCAAAACCTGCTTTGTWAAGGTTGCATTTGAATAAATCATGCTATTTGTGAGCTTGACTGCTTGTTCTCAAGATGATCAGACCTACAATTGACAGAAAATCTGTGAATCCAGTGCTTCCAAAGGTGGGCCTACAATTACCACAGTATTTGGTATTCATATTAAGAGATGAGTCCAGCCATCCCCAGTCCCTCTAACATCCGAGGATCAGCTGGAAGGCAAGGGGGATTCATTTCTTACTAAATTTGCACCCCTTTCAAACCACATCAGTCCTGGAACCCAAGTAGGCCTTATCTCCAAGTCCTAACATCCTCCCGTTGTTACATGAAGTTAGAGCACACTGTTAAAAACAATCCATTCCTACACAAATAAAAATATAGGTCTAAATTTATGAGACTATAAATGTACCTATAGCAAAGAGGCTACCCCTAAATACCCCTTACATGCCTGATCTTTGCATTTGGCATATAGGGGCATTGCTCTTTCTTCCAGATGCAGCCCAAGAGAGATCAGACTAAGTATAAAATGGTAACATTTCCAGATGTAGTTTCATGACATAACTGAGTGTATATAACAGCTGCCACCTCCCCTAAGCTCTGACGACACTACTGCGGCAGTTCTGGCAGAGACCTTGTCAGACAGAGGGATGATTTACTACCCTAGTCTGACAGAGATGTAATGAGAAAAATGGAACACACTTTTTTTTATTCTTCTTTTTTTTTTTTTTTTTGTTTTGAGCTAGCAAAGTAAATCAACACACCAGTCATACAGGAAGAGAATATATGAGAGAGTGAGTTGCCAATAGTGGCAGCAGCAAGCATAGTTTGTCAATATCATAAATAATCACAAATAAATATTTACCAGCTAGTAAGAAATTCAGTAAATAACTTGAAGATAATTCATGAGGCTTCAGACTTTTTAAAAAAAGTCTAATTTTCTAGAGGTTTTCAGGTTAAGTGTTAGCCCCTTCAGTAGTATACAACCTGTAGTGCTGGAATATAAGATTTCTGATTGAGCTACAAAATCCAAGAAAAGAAATGATCTGTGTGTGGCATTCATCTGAGTCTAACCAATATAAGTTAATATGTTTTGCTTAATACTACTAATTGAAGATTTGCTGTCAGGAAGGTTCACGACAGAGAAGAAGGAAACAAAGAAAAGGCTCTGTTATGTAGGCATACCTAGGGACATTCTCAAAGCAGTCACATAGCTGAGAAAAAAATGAAGTGATTGGGAAGCATCAAGAGCGATCCCTGGAAAGCTGACTTATGCATAGGTTTGAAGGGTTTTATTGTGGGTGAAAGAGTTATGTTGTACCATAGCAGACTTGCAAAAGGGTTTTGTATCAGAGCAGAATATAGTAACATGATTATGGGAAAGCAAAATAACAAGCTGATGATATTGCGCTCTTCAGTTAATAAAAAGCAAAAGGAAACAATAACGACAAAAAAGCATACTGATAATGATCTGGTAAAAATTAGAAATTATGACATTTAGTGTTTCCATTGAAAGTACTGAGTCTCAGAAAAACTGGTTTTAGAAACCAAACAGACCATGAAAAGAAAGAATTTGTATTTCTTAATTATGCAGTGAGATAGTAAATTACAATCCCAGTCGCTTTTGACAAGGGTATCAAGAACAAAGTGTCATTTGAAGACAAATCACATCTGACAGAGCTTATGACCGGGAACTCACATTGGTTCAGTTCGGTGAACCAGCTCTAATAGAATACTGTAATATTTGGCTTATAAGCTCCATTCCTTTGGGAAGAAAAAAAAAGGCCCCAAAATATGAACAAAAAAAGTCTTGGGTTTTTTTTGGTGGAGAGSAGATAATAAGTACGTCCACCCAATGCAATTGGTTGGATTCAGTATTTTGGATTCTGAGCTGAATCTACAGTCAAGGCTCAATATTTAAGCCATTCAAGAGCTAACAACAACATGACTTTAGATATATCAGTCTTTTCCTGTCTAATTACATCTAAGACTCAGTTCATTCCTGGTGAGAACTGCAAATGTTTCAGATTCTTCAGTGGAATAGATATGTCAATTTGACATTGTCAAATTTTTGATTGTTAGTTTGTCTCACCAGCGAGAAGACTCATAGCTCATATTTACCATAACTAAGAGAATTCCTGTAGATCTTCAGTCAAATGCTTATTCAGACGCTTATTTAGGGGAATTGTCCAGTGAACATGTGGTTGACTAGAAGATTTTTTTTCACAATTTTATTCTTTACTTTATTTCCCAGAAAGTTTAGTAAAAACGTGTTGAATTATTATATGTACRTCTGTTTATTTATTAAATTTATACTTAATGTGACAGTACTTCTTAAATTCTGGTAAAAATAAATAACGAGATATACGCATTATAATAACTTCAGAATGATGAAGAGACAAGATCTTGTCTGAGAGGAATTCAAAACAGGGAAATCATATCTGATACTCAGAAGCTATCTGGACAGAGTTCTGGCCTCCAGATAACCTTSCTCAAAGAGAAATTCTGGGAGAGATGTTCTCCAGAGTTTTCTTCTAATTTCCACAATTCTCTGATTCTATGTGATTTTGTGAGTCCATCTTCGGGACAACTATAAATACAATTTATAGGCTTAGACTGTTTTCAGTACTTCTGAAGAAATAAAAATGTCATTGTCTCTGACCAGTGACCATTCAGAAAGAACAGATGAGCTTCATTTCTCACATAATAGTCCAATAGTGCTCTCAGCAATCAGGAGAGAAGGTAGAGGGAGGCAACACAAGTAGCAATAGCTTAAACACTTTAGAATTACCTTATATGAGTCTCTCTCTAGTTTTAAAATACCACAAACAAGCAAAATGCATTCATAGCAAAGTCAGGAATACAGATTTCTAGGAATTATTCACGCCATTTTCTTTTCTAGAGATGCAATACATCTATACGAATGTATATCTAGATTTTATCACATAATGGCGAAGAGGACCTTCCTCGAAAGCACTTTCAATGGCATATACAAATCAGAGTTATACAGAGTATCAAACCCCATAATGAATCTCTTTCTTTCTTATCTTTCATTACTTCTAGAGGAGATTGCTCTAGAATTTCTCCAGTCATAATCTGCAGATGATTCATCACTTCCATGTCAAAGTCTGGCACCTTAAGCTGAGTGTCAATAAAATAGACTGGCAGGATTCTAAATCACAGTCACTCTTAGCATCTTAGCAAGATGCTAAGAAAGAATAAAGAAAATATAGAAAAAAAAGGAAAAAAAAGAAGCTTGTGCTGAAGTCAATGACGTATATTCTGGCTGCTGATTTTTGTCAGCTACACAAAAAGGCATTGAAAAAGCATGAGGCAGAAGTACAAGTGTGATGAGGTGAACTGTAACCTGTCCAATAAAGCCAGTCACACCATATTTCAATGACGGTCACCTGTGAGGGGCTCTATGTCTCCTCATATCCGTGTTCCTAACACAATGCAATGAGTACAATTTCCCAACACTATATGTAACTTCTAGTTGAAAGAAGGAGGACTGCTTATGTAGAAATTAACACCTTCCTTTATTCTGCAGTTAATCTTATAGTACCACTGGAGCAGATTAGTTTTCAGCTCTTGGGAGGTAGAATATCCTATACATTTCTGCCTTAATTATGCTTCAGAAACTTGCTTCAACACATAATAGACAAAAGAATACATAAGATGCCTTTTTAAAGTGTTTGCGTATTTTGTATGCTTTTCCTTTTTCTGGTTCCATAAATATTGCCTTCTTGTTTCTGTGAGGATAAAGAAAAGARCTGGTGGTTTATCCAGAAATAGATCTGATGGATGCAATGCTCTGTATACACTTCTAATATATAGTCCCTACACTGAACTACAGTGTAGTCCACTAATTGTAATTGAATTGTAATTCAACAAGGGAAAGTGCAGAGTCCTGCACCTGGGTGGGAATAACTCCAGACACACGTACGGGCTGCGGACCGATCTCCTGAGGAGTAGCTCTGCAGAGAGGGACYTGGGCGTCATGGTGGAAGACAAGTTGACCATGAGGCAGCAGTGTGCCCTCGTGGCCAAGAAGGCCAATGGGATCTTGGGGTGCATTAAGAAGAACATCTCCAGCAGGTTGAGGAAAGGGATTCTACCCCTCTACTCAGCCCTGGTGAGGCCGCACCTCGAGTCCTGTGTGCAGTTCTGGGCTCCACAGTGCAGGAGGGATGTGGAGCTGCTRGAGAGAGTCCAGTGCAGGGCTGCAACGATGATCGGGGGCCTGGAACATCTGCCCTATGAGCAAAGGCTGAGAGAGTTGGGCCTGTTCCGTGTGGAGAAGAGAAGGCTGAGAAGGCTGATCAGTGTGTATAAGTACCTCAAGGGAGGGTGTGAGGAGAATGGGGCTGGCCTCTTCTCAGTGGTGGCCAACGATAGGACTAGAGGAAACAGTCACAAATTGAGGCATCAAAAGTTCCACAGGAAATTGCGAATAGAAATTCGCAATTCGCAATTCGCAATTCGCAGTGAGGGTGACAGAGCCCTGGAACATGTTTCTGAAAGAGGTGGTGGAGTCTCCTTCTCTAGTCCCTTTCAACCTTAAGTATTCTACAATTCTATGATTCTAGGACTAACAGGCAAGTGCTAGAGATGCTCATGTCTTTGAGAATATCAACAACATTATTAAACTGTATGTCGCTGAAAGATGTCACTGGAGATTTTCTTGAGGTATGTGAAAACTTGCCATTTTTTGTGTATATTTCAAGATATGAAGATAGATTTCAAACCTGCTTTTGAAGTTTGAGTGTTTCAGTACGCCTGGTTTCACAGCCCACTCAAGGAAAGGCTTTCTGTCCACACCTCACCTACAGCAGAGAGTATTACCTCTGCCTTCACTACCTTCACTAACATGCAAACCCTCTTCTCTTTTAACATGAGTAATTCTGTGAAGCTTAAGAAGYTATTCTGACTAGATAAATGTTTTTACTTCCATCTGAATTCAACCCCATAGCAGAAATAACTAGTTGACATAAATTATAATTTTTTGATAGCATTTGGACAGCTTGAAAAGCTTTTTTTTCTGTTCTTCCAGTTTATGCTGTTTTCTCAGCTTCTACAAAGCTTGCATTCAGTTCTCACAGAGGTAAGCTGACAGGAGATTTGATGTTTTGGAGGGAGTCTTGCAACACTGAAATCATCTGAGGCTTTAGATATTCCACTGAGCCCAGAATCGTAGTCAATGTCTTATGAGGAAACATCCTTGTTTCAACTACTTTGCAGGTATCCATCAGTACTGACAAAGCTTCTGGAGTGACATGCCAAATAAAGTTGCATTAGTCTRGTAGCAAGACCTAGCTCTTCCATGCCTTTTGTTCACAAATGAATCTCAATATGCTTGCCTGAGAAGAATGATAAGTAAAAGAATGTAGCATGTGTGAACAACCAGAGGCCAGACTTTTCTGAGTCCAAAACATGCAGTTTGGCCTCACTGTGGCTTACCCAATGGGTCWCTGTAGTAGCAGCAAAGAGGTCTCACAGCCTAAAATTTGAAGAATTCCCTGTCAAGAGGACTGCAGGCAAGTACTCAGATCTGCTCCTCAACATCCTCTCCTTTTCTTAGGTCTTGCTTTGATTTCCCATATGCTTTCTTACTAGTAACTTTTCTATTCTTTTTGTCCTGCAGTCTGGATTGGCTGGGAATTGTACCATCTTTCCTGCAGAGACTTGCCAGAAGCTAGCTAAAGAGTGCCATCCAGAACACAGTTCAAAACTGTCCTAATGATTGGTCTCCTTCGGTCTCAAACATCTTTCTTTTTTTCTTCCCTACACTGCAGTTAAAGCAAACCAAARATCTCATCTACCTCTCGTCACTGTAATCCCTGCCACTTTACAGGACTTCAYTTTTGAATGAGGGAACCTCTGAGAATTATGCAGTCCTCTTCTAGAGAATGCTAAACCTTGTGAATTTGTCTGTGTAAAGTTGGTAGCTTGACTGGCAATTTGCAAAGGTGGGCTAGTTCATCAATTTCTTGTTAAAATCCACCTACTGAGTGACAAAGTTGATCTTCATTGTCAGATGGGATCAATGTGGGTCATTTCTGGGTATCAGTCTGCAAGAAATGTGCCATGTTTACAGAGCAACCCCTCAGCAGAAAAGGTGTGATGCAATCTGCATTAGACACAGAAWTACGTGAGAATTATGGGTTACAGAGATTCAAGATGCAGCCCACATCTTCAGACCTGCCCAATGGGCCATGAACCCAGTATTCTCCTTAGGTGCTGCCTAAAATTCCAGAAAACTACTACAGGACAAGCAGATTTCTCACAAATTCCTCTACTGAGTAGAGGAGTAGAGGAATTTGTACCTGTGCCAGCAGCTTTTTATATTCCTCATCAAAACTCTCCCGCAGCCCTGTGATGTGCTTACTCAGGGAAGTTCAGCTTTTTCTGGATCCTTTTTGGAACAGCTCTGCATCATGGTAGTTAAAAAAAAAAAAAAAAAAAAAGGACTCTGCATTATGCTGAATCATTGCTCTTTAGAAATGGATGCAAAAAGAAGTCATATTGTCTATAGTACACTGTATCCTCATTCTCTGGTAGATCAAATCAATAACACTTACCAACACTTGTTAAAACAAATACAAGAAAAAAATCTCACGATTTGGTTCAGGAATGTCTCAGTTTGGAAAACTACCCGCAGTTAGAGATTTTCAATGTAGTATAATAAGATCTAATTAATATAATGTAATTTTCTATTAATCTTGAGATGTTCAGTCTGATTTTACTTGCAAACCAGCTTTATTCTCCTCTGCAGGGAGGAATCTGGCGCTTGCTGACAATAAGCACCAGCATCTCCATAGTAACATAACAGCATTTACATATACCCTTGATAGATATTTCACTTACTGGGTGTTGATAGTGCTTTTTCTCGTTTTTACTTTCTCCTGAGAAGTAGGTCATGTTGTAGATGGAAACAAGCTTTTWTGGTCAATGCACTAAACATTATGTCTTTCAAAATTTCAGAAGCAAAAAAAAACATGCAAAATGACAAACTTCTTTAGGAATGAAAAAGTGATGGTTCATGATAGTTCTGTGTGGAAATTCTTGCTGTCAAGAATTGAATATCCACAAAGGAGACAGAGGAGTCCTAAGACTTTATTTGGATAAAGGGAGGGGAAAACCCCTCTGAGTTCTCTCCTTAGAGGATGCAGCCCCTGCTTCTATCCTAATTTCCCGATCAAGGTATGCCCTTTCCTCTTCCCCATTGGCCAAGGTTACAGGCTTCCCATCCGCCTACACCAAACTCCCTTCCACCTCTTCTTATCTAAGGTCACGTGACTCCTTTGTCCCTCTCGCTCTTGGCTCTACTCCAGTCTCCCTCCTGCATATATTCCTTTGTCCTGCTCATCAGCCAAACTGTGGTGGAACTCCTTTATTTGTGAATACACCAACTTGTATATTCTGCTCAGGCGGGGAACTCCCAAACTTGTGTATTCCGTCCCCTTCCATTCAATGAAAGGAGATTTTTAGCATACCAAATGAGGCATTTTTGTATAGACAACAGCAGCCAAAAAGGACAAATATGGATTCTCTGGCTTAGTTTTCTTTCCTGGCGTTAAMGCCAACCTCTATGCTTTGTAGCCCTATGTCAAGAAAGTCACAGGAGTATTATCTCCTTCGTACCATGACCTCATATCAAGAGAGTACAGGGACACTTCTTTTACATACATATCCTTAACAATGTGCAGCCTATTTAAAACACAATCTTTCTCATGGCTCAGTTTTTTCATTTCTCAGGAAAAAAGTGATGGTTTGAAGCTTTTGAGGAAACTTTCTGCTAGCTTGTACAATGGAATGTGTGTATTTTCACAATTTAGGCTTCACTGGAAAGGCAAATGAGATACTAAGAGCCTTATCTTCTAACACTTGGTTTCACAATTGTGTTCCTACTCCAGTGTATACTTGTATACTTCTATCCAGAGTTAGAAGTCTGTTTTCATTTAAGTTGTTGCAATGTACATGTCAGGGCCAATGCAGGGGCTGGAGGCAGYCCCAGTCAGGGAGCACTGCAGGCTTATGGGGCAACCAGTCAGTAGCTCCCAATCTTGGATACCACTTACCTGCATTGGGACCTGGAGGGGGAATAACCGCCCTGAAGGAAGCTGAAAAGTGGTGGCTTTGAGCAGAGGTCAGTGGGCACTTTGGGGAGTCTGTTTAGYGCCCGCAGTAAGCCCTGAGGGACCTGGTAAAACCATGCCAAAAGCAATGTATTAAATGCAATAATTCTGAACACAGAACATATTTTCTTGGTATAAGCCTTTGAGAAAAATGTAGAAAAAGGTAGAAAATAAAGCATTAATGTTCATATTAATAATATAGAAAAGATGAGCTAMAGACAACCTGTTCTAAACTAATTCATGAGTTCAGATGAATATTGTCTGCTATAATGGAATCATTAAACTCAAAGTATAAAATCAATCAAAATAGTAATTAATTATGCTTATTATCATCAATTTAAAAAAAATTAAATCTTTTTGGAAGAGAAAGATGATCCATTTACTTCTGCTTTAATATACAGTATTTAATATAAAGTACTAACATATAGGGTTTTTTTTCTGATGTAATATTTGTGTTTCTGTTTATTTATTTTTTAACTGTAATGTGATCCTTATGTATTGGAAATCGTACCCTTAAGTGTTTCCTATACTGTAGGTATCATGCAAGCATTAAGTACTTTCTGCACGGCCATAATCAATACTTCTGCTTTAATATACTAAATCAGCTTTTATTCTGATGTAATACTGGTATTTCTATTTAAACTTTTTTTAAAAAAAATCTAATGCGATCATTCTGTGTCAGAAATTACACCCTCAAGTGCCTCTTATACTGCAGGCATTAAGTACTTTCTGCACTGTTACAATCGATAAACCAATTTACTGCAGGTAAATTCACACAACTTTCTTAAAAACAGAAAATAGAAAATGTCTTGTTTTATTGTGTGACACACAAAGCTTGATATTACCACTCACAGAGCAAATGAATAGTTCTGGGAAGCTTAAAATTTACCTTCACAAAGACAATTGCAACTTCTAAATATACCTTACATGCATTTCTACAGTAATACTCCATCTTATGTTTCATCATAAAATTATGTGGTAAATGAGAACAGCAAAGAAAGATAGGAAGAATATAAATGAATATTTATTGTTATACTCTTTGATTCACCTTATTTGGATTACATTTATCTACTGGTGTCATATGATGCATTATGTGTGGAATAACCATAATTTAGCTGTGCAGCAATCTCTTTCTCTGGTGTAAACAAAATAAAAACCTCATTATGTCATCCCCCCTTTGTTTACATTATATTCAAGTTCTTACACAATTTTCCTTCCTGCACTGCCGAAGTTGCATTTAAGCTATATTTTGAAGTCTGGAATCATGGGACGATAGATAGCATTTTATTTAGAAGTCCTGTTACTGTCTTTCATTTCCAAAACAGCTCTCATCATGTTCAAGATTGTCAAAAGTACTAAGAATTCAACTTCCGGCATTTGATAATGAAATGCAAGTCTTTACACTTTCCTTAAAGTAAAAATCTCTGATATCGGAAAAATAAAAATAAAAGTATTGTTCTGGATTAATGGTGAACAATTTTGGAAAAAAATCCTTTTGGAAAAAAAGGATGGAGATTAATCTAAAATTTTACACTAGATTCTGTATATTTGTTCAATTCTGAAAATGCCCTAGCATCTTCCATTTTGCTGGCCAAACCTAATAACACTGCTGTCAAGAGATATTTCCTATAGCAGTRAACATCAAAGTGAAACAACCATTATGGGGCTTGGGAAAGAGAAAGGAAGGAGATGGAGGGGATGGGCTTAAACCTTGAAGAAGATATTCTTTCACTTCACAAGTCCTTCATTGTGTGCTTAGTTATTTCAAGCTGGAGATTACTTAACAACTGATATCATAATTGGAAATTAGAATATAGGTGAGTTACCTTTACTGTAATAGGAGAATTCTGAAACTCTTCTCTTCAAAAGCAGCTGCTACACATTATCAGTGAACTTAGAGCTACTGCATGAATATTAGCACAGCTTGCCCTCTGGCCTTCTCTCTGATAGGACTATACTCTTTAGTAAATACAAAAAATAAATCACCAGTTTTGGTGAAGCCACTTCAATTTTCCACCAAACTCAGATAATATCATATCCTATCCTGTAAGTGGAAGTAGTCCTGATAGGATTTTTCACTTACTGTTCCCTAACTGAAGATCTCTTTATGTAAAATAGATCGTCATTTCTAAATGCGAGCAAAAATYAGTAATTTGCTACGTTAAGAGGAATGTTATGAAGAACACTAGCCTTCCTACTACGAGTTCTCAATTAACCGAATAATTTCAATGTCAACAGATACCTCTTCTGTAGCAAGAAAGGCATATTTGTGTCTTTAATGACCAGTAAAATTTACACTGGGAAAGCACAGTTTGCATTTGAGACAATGTAAAGTGCATATAGCATGCTGCACCTTGCTTTGTGAGTCTGAAACTCCTTTTTTTCCCCCCAGTCCTTTCTTAGCCATTTGCAGCACACCATCAGAAAAGTTCATGACTTCCCAAGTATTTTTTTTCACTGTCTCTAATCTTGCATCAGTTCCGCAGCTTTATCATCATTCCTCAATGACGGGATAGACCAAAAGCACTGCAAGAATTATTTCATATACTTTCTTGGGCTTTGAATAAGACCCTGCTTCTTCATGTCATGGTGAATGTAGCTTTTCCAGCACCTCAATGCCATTGAGTGAAGTCTTTGCTTCACTCAGTGGTCTGTCAAATTGAAATGGTTTCTCATCTAAATTGCTCCTTGAGAATTTTGTAGGAGAAATATGGGAACAATTTCAATCTCTGATGATTTTTCCACTATTTAAGAAATGTGTATCAATCTTCATTGTTCAAAAATTTACTGAATAAAGAAACAGGTAAAACAAAAAAGTTCAGCTAGTCACATTAGTGTCAGGAGATATCCTGAGCACGGCCCCTAGAGGACCCAAGATTCTCTAGGATCGTTAGGAGACCTCAGGCTTAAAGTAGTAAGCCAGTGTTTTGTAACTATGAAAATTTTTAAAACTGAATAGAGGGATAGAAACAGCCATAGTATCTTAAATAAACTCATAAATTAAGTCAATATTTGGAGATAAAGACTAAGTTAGGGCAGCATTCAGGCTGATATTCCGTAACTCCATATAATGCAAGTCATGCCAGCCAATAACCTGAATGTTCTGAAATACATACATTACTTGGTTATAGCCTAGAAAGCATTGCCTGTACCTCTCTATATATTCAGAACAGCATATACGTTCTCAGGTAGGATGAACTGCCACAGGGCAAATGCCCCAGTAGCTGCTGGATATTCTATCCAGGCTGTGTTGCAGGCTTTGACCTAAACAGATCTTCCAAGAGACGACRCCATTCTGAAAGCGTCAAGCTGCAGGAGTACCTGAGGCCTCTCTGTGAGTCCTTTCTCTCTGTCTCTGAGGCTGCCCATCATCTTTACTGCAGATGGTGTGAAGTTATTGGTGAGTTTTATCTCCAAGTGAAGGCATAATGAGATGGAGCCAGCAGGCTCTGTAACATTAAAGAGGGAGAGAGAGAGAGAGTTTATTTTTAGACTGTTTCTCTTCAAGTTTTCCTTGCTCAACCAGTGGTGGAAGACACCGAGTTTCCGCCCTGCAGGACAATTAATGGTAACTCTGAGAAAGACAAAAGCTGGAGAATGGTGATTTCTCATACTAGGATAAAGGCTCCTGAAGGCGAGTAGCTATATAACAGCTTCACTGTCCTCAAAGTTTAGGAGGAAATGAGCATATTTTTAAGCAAAATATATGAGTTGACAGACCCTGAGCCATACAGGGGCAACCGGAAGAAATGATGACTAATTGTAGTGGATGTTCCTGCTGCAGGGGAGAGAAGCACCCATCTGCTGACCTTCCATGTGGTGTGAAGAAGTTTTCTACTTAATGAGGTCTTGGATTGGGGATTCTGTTCTGCAGGAGGTTCCTGCAGAACATTGCAGAAAACTTCTTGATGCAARTGGTTGAAGAGCCAGAGGGGTGTTGCTAGACCAGATACTAACAAACACAGATGGTCTAGTGGGAAATGTGAGAGTCAGGGGCAGTCTTGGCTGCAGCCATCATGAGATGTTAGAATTCACAGTCCTGCGTGGAGGAAGCTGGGCAAGAAGTAGGATTGCTACCCTGGACTTCAGAAAAGCCAATTTTGATCTCCTCAGGGAGCTCCTTGGAGAAATCCCCTGGACCAGGGTCCTGGAAGGAAATGGCATCCAAGAGAACTGACTTATATTCAAGCACCACTTTCTCCATGCCCAGGATTGGTGCATTCCTACTAGAAGGAAGTCAAACAAGAGGCGCAAGAGACCTGTGTGGATGGGAAAGAAGCTTCTGGGCAAACCRAATGAGAAGAAGAGAACATATGTAAGGTGGAAGAAGGGTCAGGCCACATGGGAACAATATAAGAACATTGTCAGGGAATGCAGGGATGTGACGAGGAGGGCCAAGGCCCACTTGTGATTAGAAATAGAGAGAGATGTCAAYGATTACAGGAAGGTTTTCTACAAATACATCATCAGCAAGAGGAAGACTAAGGAAAATGTGAGTCCCCTGCTGAATGGGGAGGGTGCCTTGGTGATGGAGGATGTAGAGATGGCAGAGTTACTAAATGCCYTCTTTGCCTCTGTCTTCACTGCTAAGGTCGGTCTCCATGAAGGACAGAGCCCAGATAACTGGGAGATGAAGGCTTTCCATTCATCGAGGAGGATTGGGTTAGGCAGTACTTAGGCAAAATGAACGTCCACAAATTTATGGATCCAGATGGGATGTATCCAAGAGTGCTGAGGGAACTGGCAGAGGTTATTGCTGAGCATCCATCATCTTTGAGAGGTTATGGAGAGCAGGGGACGTGCCAGAGGACTGGAAGAGAGCCAACATCACTGCAGCCTTCAAAAAGGGCAAGAGAGAGGAGCCAGGAAACTACAGACCCGTCAGCCTCACCTCTGTCCCTGGACAGGTGATAGAGCAGCTCATCCTAGAGACCCTCTCTAGGCATATCAATGAAGAGAAGGCGATCAGGACTAGTCAGCATGGATTCACTAAGGGGAAGTAAAGTAGTGTCTTATGAACCTGATAACTTTCTACGATACAGTGAATGGCAGGATGGGATGATAGGAATGCTGCAGATGTTGTCTCCCTTGACTTCATCAAGGCTTTTGACACCATCTCCCACAACATCCCTATAGGAAAGCTCCAGAAGTGTGGATTGGACGTGCGGACAGTGAGGTGGATCGAGGACTGTCTGGACGGCAGAGCCCAAAGGGTGGTGATAAACTAGGCCAAGCCTAGTTGGAGGCCAGTGGCCACTAGTATCCCATATGGGTCAGTATCAGAGTGCGCCCTGAGCAGGTTTTCTGATGACWCGCAATTCGGTGGAGTGGCTGACACTGCAGAGGGCTGTGTCACCATCCAGAGGCACTTGAACAGGTTGGAGAGCTGGGCGTAGAGGAACCTCATGMGGTTCAACAAGGACAGGTGCCGGGTTCTGCACTTGGGAAGGAATAACTCCAGGCACCAGTACAGATTAGGGGTTGACCTGCTGGAAAGCAGCTCCATGGAGAGATATTTGGGAGTCTTCATCAACAACAAGCTCACCACTGTGGGTGTATTGAGGAGGAGGAGGGGTCTCTGAGGTAGCGAAAAAAAGACCTTTATTGAAGCAGCATATGTCCTCATACAAAAGAACCCTGCCCCTCTCCAYGACAGGCTCACAAAGGACCCCCACATCCTCTCCATAAAGTGCTCACATGGCAACCAGGAGCTCCACGAGCAACTTCTAACCAATCTTCAGGAGCCCCAAACACCTTTATCCAATCATATCAAAAGGCACCCTTAACCAATCAGGTTTATCCTGTAGGGGAATTTCCACCCTCCCAGTTTCTCTTTTCATCCTGACAACTCAGGATTTTTCACCTCAAGGACCCATAATTTGGTCTGGGTGCTGCAGACTGCCTCATACCATGAACCAGCAATGTGCCCTCGTGGCCAAGAAGGCCAATGGAATCCTGGTCTGCATCAGGAGGAGTTTTTCCAGCAGGTCGAGGGAGGTGATCCTGCCTCTCTCCTCAGCTCTGGTGAGGATACACCTCGAGTACTGGGTGAAGTTCTGGGCTCCCCAGTACAGGAGTGATGAGGAGCTCCTAGAGAGGGTTCAAGGATGAGTGAACAAGATGATTAAGGGATTGGAGGACCTTTCCATAGAAGGAAAAGTTAAATGAGCGGGACCTGTTTAGCCTAGAGAAGAGAAGGCTGAGAGGGGATCTAATCAATGTGTAAAAATTCCTGAGGAGTGATTGTAGGGAGGAGGAGGCTAAACTTCTCAGTTTTAAACTGAAACACAGGAGGTGCTATCTACATGCGAGAAAGAACTTCTTTACTGTGAGGGTGATGAAGTCCTGGAACAGACTGCCCAGAGAGGGGCAGTCTCCTTCTCTGGAGATCTTCCAAACCCATCTGGATGCCACTCTGTGCTCCATGCTCTAGGTGTCTCTACTTGAGAGAGGGTTGGACTAGATGATCTCTAGAGGTCCCTTTCAACCCTGAGGATTCTGTGATTCTGTGGAGAGATTTAACAAGACTTTAATGTAGGAACAACATATGAAGGGAATAGTTATCAGACAAATATAAACAAATACAACTAAAAATAAAAAGACTTAAGTAGGGTATAAAATGCAGCAAAACCATTGCCTACAAGACAAGGAAAACTCTTGAAAACATTCTGGAAAATCAGCACATTCTCTTACCATGGGTAACCTCCCTTCCTCACATTGCTAGGATTCTGAACATTTCTGTCATGACTATGCACCACAAAGCCTCACTACACCTATATGCTTTCCTGGAAGTCATTCTTAGAAGTAATGTGAATGGTTCCTTCTGTGAAAGTAAATGAGATTGAGTGACTTCGTGAAGAAAATCTGAAAAGTATAAAACCAATATAAAAGTAATATCTGACTTTACTATAACTCTCCTAGAGAAGATTTGATTTTTTACAGGTTTTCTAGAGGTTCTCCAATTTTGTAGACTGCTTCTAAAATTTTAAATTACAATTTCCAGGCTTTTAATTTCTAGGCTGAATGAAATATTATATTTTATATCTAATGAATATATTTTGATAGGAAGGGAGGAAGAGTAAAAGTAAAGAGCTAAAATTTCTAGAGTCTACAATAAAATTTCTCAGATATATATAATAAAATTTCTTTAATACTACTTCATGCTAGCTGTTATTGATATATGAAAAATAAATAAAGGCACAACCTCCTCTCCCTCTCATTTCTCTTCCTTTTCCTTTTCTTTTCCCTGAAGTTTCTGAAGTATGATTGACGTTAGCAAGAGCTACAGCATTGAAAATAAGTTTCCTAGACCTGTCAGGTTGGAATGCCCATGGAAAGCCCATGAGTTTTTGTTTTTCTGTCTACTATACAAAACTATAGAAAAAGAGTTTCTTCTGACAGATTCATCATCATTCAAACTCATTAGCAATCTTAATTGATATTTAAGTATCAGACACTTTGGGGGATGACCTTAGAAGTTTTAGATGTTTTAGGCATTTTGCCTGAAAAGGAATAAAGCAATTTTACCATTAACARCTCAGATAGTACACATGAATGATTTCTGCAGTGCTGACTATCTCTACATGCCACCTTCTGAATGTTCATTGTCACTGTCTGAAACTTATTTATTTTTATACTAACTTTTTTTTTCCCTCTGATCTTTATGTGTTTTCCTTTTGATATAGGTATACTAAGTATAGATATACTATATAAATATAGTATATATAGAGATACAGATATATAGATATAGATATAGGTATACTATACTGGAAGGAGCTCTGCTTCTACAAATTTATGCTTTGAGTCTACCTGTTACTTGAGTATATCTCACCTCAACCAAATACAATGTCACTCAAATTTTAGGATTTGATTACTGGTGCTTTCCTTGCCTGCATCCTGCAGGCAGATTCTAAACTCAAGCTTCTCTCAGATAATTGCTTCTCATTGAATTTCACTGACAGATTGTTTGGGAGTTGATAAAAGGAGGACCCATTTGATCCAGAAGGATTAATGTGAGTTTCTGGAATGTAAAGGAAAAAGTAAGATTTGTTTTTAGAGATGCAGTTGCTGCAAATACTCCAGTCATGCCCTCTTCTGCATAAAAGCAACAGAACTGGATCATTTTCCCCACCCCACAAAATGCAACATCCTTACTGACCAAGCCTGGCTTATTTATTCAGCTTCAATTAATAAGTGCAAAATAATTTAAGCTGCAAAGTAAGAAAAGTTAGACAGTAAGAAGTCAGAAATTCATGATATGTTTAACTGCTCAGTATTAGATTGTTTTAATTACATGATCTATCAACATTTTATTAGTTTTTGTTCCTTCACCTCTCCCTCACCACTTCCAAGAAGGAAGATAATAGAATCATGGAAAGCTTAAGGTTGGAAAGGACCTCTAGATGTCATCTAGTTCAAACCCCCTGCACACGCAGGGTCAACTAGAGCATGTGGCACAGGATTGTGTCCAAGTGGATTTTGAAGATCTCCAGCGAAGAAGACTCCACMACCTCTCTGGGCAACCTGTTCCAGTGCTCTGTCACCCTCACTCTAAGAAATTCCTTCGCAAGTTCTTGTGGAACTTTTGATGCCACAATTTGTGGCCATTTCCTCTAGTCCTATTGCTGGCCACCCTGAAAAGAGGCCGACCCCTTCCTCCTCGCTCCCTCTCTTGAGGTATTTATAGACACTGATCAGTTCCTCTCTCAGCCTTCTCTTCTCCAGGCTTAACAGGCCCAGCTCTCTCGACCTTTACTCATAGAGCATATGTTCCAGGCACCTGATCATCTTTGTAGCCCTGCACTGGACTCTCTCTAGTAGCTCCACATCCCTGTTGTCCTGGGGAGCCCAGAACTGCACACAGTACTCTAGGTGTGGCCAYACCAGGGCTGAGTAGAGGGGCAGAATCACCTCCCTTGACCTGCTGGAGACGCTCTGCTTAACGTACCCCAGGATCCCATTGGCCTTCTTGGCCATGAGGACATACTACTTCCTCGTGGTCACCTTTTTGTCCTCTGTGATGCCCAGGTCCCTCTCTGGGGAGATACTCTCCACTAGTACTCACCCACTTTGTGAGTGTTGAGAGTCCTTAGGTGCTCTCTGACCAATCCTCCTCTACCCAGAGCAAGTCTTCCTCTCTCCAGCCCTTCTTGTTTTCCTAGGGCCTGGGATACGAAAGCCCCTATCTGGGCTCTGTAGTTAATAGGGACCAGCTTTAGCAGTAAAGATAGAAGGAAAGAAGGCATTTAGTAACTCTGCCATCTCTACATCCTCCATCACCAAGGCACCCTCCCCATTCAGCAGGGGACTCACATTTTCCTTAGTCTTCCTCTTGCTGATGATGTATTTGTAGAAAACCTTCCTGTAATCGTTGACATCTCTCTCTATTTCTAATTCCAAGTGGGCCTTGGCCCTCCTCGTCGCATCCCTGCATTCCCTGACAATGTTCCTATATTGCTCCCATGTGACCTGACCCTTCTTCCACCTTACATATGTTCTCTTCTTCTCATTCGGTTTGCCCAGAAGCTCCTTTCCCATCCACACAGGTCTCTTGCTCCTCTTATTTGACTTCCTTCTAGTAGGAATGCACCGATCCTGGGCATGGAGAAAGTGGTGCTTGAATATAAGCAAGTTCTCCTGGACGCCCTTTCCTTCCAGGACCCTGGTCCAGGGGATTTCTCAAAGGAGCTCCCTGAGGAGATCAAAATTGGCTTTTCTGAAGTCCAGGGTAGCAATCCCAGTCTTCTTGCCCAGCTTCTTCCATGGAGGACCGTGAATTCCAACATCTCATGATGGCTGCAGCCAAGACTGCCCCTGACTCTCACATTTCCCACTAGATCATCTCTGTTGGTTAGTATCTGGTCTAGCAGCGCCTCTGCCCTTGTTGGCTCTTCAACCATCTGCACCAAGAAGTTTTCTGCAACGCTCTGCAGGAGCCTCCTGGACTGTCTTCTCTCAGCTGTGTGATTATCCCAGCAGACATCAGGGTGGTTGAAGTCACCCACAAGGACCAGGGCCTGTGATCGTGAAGCTTCTTGTGGCTGACCGTAGAAGGCCTCATCCACTTCCTCATCCTGGTTGGGAGGCCTGTAGTAAACTCCCATAACCTTGCCACCCCTGATGCCAAGCCCTTTCATCCATCCTCACCCACAGGCTCTTGACCCATGCTCCGTCCTCCCCTAAGATGCTATCATGTATGCTTTAAAGGAAAGGATTTTTGTGGAAAATTGTAAACCAGTTCAGAAATCTGAAGAGATATTTAGAAGGGATTTTTATCAACATTAGAAAGAAAATCCTACAACATATATTAGAGTAGTAAAATCATATAGGGAGAGGAATGTGGAATTTATCTAGTGAATTAATATTTAGCTATACATCAAATAAAATATTAAATGTTTGGATTTTCTTCCATAATCTAATGAAAATACTTCAGTTAGCTTATTGAGAACTTGGCTCTACATGGGTAAATAGAGTAAAAAACAATAATTCTTTACAAGCTAGCCATTGCATATTACATCTACTTACATCAGCAGTAAAATCTTTTAACTCCTTGTTTAAATTTGTTGATTATGAATAATGTGTCCACAGCAATACTAACGTAGAAAACTAAAATAATTTATTCTGTATTAATTTATCAATCTGTTTAAAAAGTTTGAATATCCTGCTAATCTAAATACTTTTAATAACTATGTAAGTTCAGTAATCTTCATGTATTTCTTGTCAAAAGTGAAAAATGACAATAAAAATGCAGCTGAAAGAGTGTTTTAGTTGAGAAACTTCCCTTTGTTCTGCAAGTTTAGGTAACTCAAAAGTTAAAGGACTGCATAAAAATCTTGGGGATTTTCTGAGATATGATAATGGAAACAAAAATACATATTCTGTTTCATCTTTACTGATTCTAAAGATTTCTAGTGGTGAAATGAATAATGAAAAATATCTCCTTCGTGTACAACTACCAAATTGTCATGTTTGGAAGTTTGCATTTCAAATGRTCCAGAAAGCAAAGCTTTTGATTGTAGGTTTGGAAACATTCCATGACAATGAAATCCATAATGAATAAAATGGCTGAGCAATGGGAGAATAAAGCCATGCTTTCCAAAAAGAATAAAAATAAAATAGACATTTTGATGTAGCGTGGCATTTTGTGAAGTAGAGAAACCGTGACAATGCACATATATATATTATATATATTTATTTATTTATTTATATAATTTTTTGATCATTTATGAATATGATAATTCCTATATGTCCCTGATTAGACCATACTACACAGCACTGATCAACAGTTTAAGGAAGAAATAGTACAGCAAAATGTATTTATAATACTATTTGAGAGTGAACTAACAGAGACATTGCTGCATAGTTATTTGAAGCAGAGTTTTAAGATTCCTTGAAGTCATGAATAAGGTTCTGAATAACCTTATTCACACAGCTGTGCCACCTGCCCAGGTGAAAGAAGGGGATTCCTGTACCACGATTTGTCCCTGACAGAAGGGCCTTTGAGGGATCAAGATCCATCAGACAGCAATCCAATCACGAATCAAAAGCACATGTAGTTTAGGGCCTGGCTATAGTGAATTAGGCTGAAGGAATGAAATTTAGAAGTGAGCAATAAGTAATTATAACAGCACATGGAGTTTTATAGTTCCCCTAATATCAGTGAAAGAATTCTGAAAGAATTCCAAGCACAGCACCACCTAGGTGTAATGGCACAATATTTCACTCTTGTGATTCATGCAAGAAATCTGAATGAGAGAATTTRTTCCTAAGAACTAGTTTTAGGTGGATCTAGAAAAATATTTTGAATTGAGCAAAATTTCAATGAATTTACTGATCTCTTATTTGTAGTTGAGAAGCATTTATTATTTTAATAAATTAATTTTTATTATTTTATTTTATTTTCATTAAAAGATTTCTTTGAACATATAATTTCAGGATTGCTTTACTTTCCCTGCTTGGCCATCCTAATTCTTAACCACTTTCACTTGTACCTCCTAGGTATTTACATATTACACTCAAGAGAAAAACTATAGATTTTCTTGCTACTTTGATGCCAAGAGGATGAGCTTAAAAGATCATCAGACAGGTATTCATACTGTAATTACTAGTGTAGATAATCAAAAAGTCACTCTTTSGCTGTGAATTTTTCTCTCAGAAGAGACTGCATAAATAATAAACTACATTTTTTCCTGAAAGAGACTAGGATTTTTTTTAAGTTATTCACCAACTCTTTCTTCAGAATATATTGACTAAAAAACTAAAGATAGTTAATATCATCATAGACTGAAAATCAAATCTGTAACTGGAATACAGAACTTGCAATCACAGCCATATGATAAATATTGATATGACTCAATTGCCAAAGACATTTTGTATGAAGAGCGTGAACTAGGATTCTTTATAAAGTGAAGTGCCATTTTATTAATACTATCCTTGTCTTCACGTCAGGGTTACTTGTCAATTATCAGAAAAAATAAAAGTAGAGAATAAATCCATCTCCATATTGAACAAAAACTCTGTTATGCCTTATTTTTGTTGGAGTCGTGCTGCAGAGAAAGCTTTTTAATAAGCTGGAAGTCCACTGCAGTCAGCACAGCTCTGCATGTTTCCAAATACTGAGTCCACAGTATTTCAAACATTAAGCTTGCAGCATGGATTGGCTTAAGAATAATATTCCTCCACAGCTTTCTCTCTTTCTTTCAGGATATGTAGTGCCTTCTATATTTTAAACAGCTACATGCTGACTAAGTATATGTTGATTGTGTTTTGCTTTTAGTCCTGTTGGCTAACATGTTATTTTGTGATAATCAAAAAGAGGAACATCAATACATTTATTTTCCTTGATCTATGACCTTGATCTGTGTAAGGATAATGTGTGAAAACCTGTGAATATCCTCTATTACTACCAGGTTCATCTCCAGAAATCTTTTTAAAGAATAGATCAAAAATGTAAATCAATCCTATATTTAATTAACTTTAACTTTCAAATTTTTGTAGTTTGCTGCACTGTTTATATGAATATGTATATATGAATATGTATATTTTTGGTTTTTGAATGCCAAAGAAATTAACTACCTCTCCTAAGGAGTCTCTGCTAAAGACTTTTGAACTGCTTATTCAAGCATAGAACATTTACATGCAGACAGCAGGAACTGAGCAAGATTTTGTTACTTCTCTGATTAAAGGAATTGATCTGACTTTAGGAAGAGTGACTTTAATTGGCTGTGCAAATGGCATTAATTCCAATTAATCTTCTTACAATGTCAAGACCAAAATCCAGGGAGAAAATAAATTGCAGCAAATCAATATAACCCTTGTTACTATCAGGAGCAGGTACTACAGAAAAAGGAATATAGTTTATAAATGTTTGCATCAAAAAGTATTTAAACAAGACAGTAATTCAATGTACATAATCTCTCAAGGATTCTTCTTTATATATCTGTTAGTTTGCATTTGATAGAGAGTATTTCACTTTGTATTTTTGGAAATTATTACAGTAAGACATTTTCTCAAAACATTGTCAAGTACAACCAGGTATTATTACACAGGGTAACCCGAGATATGGATTTACAAGGCAATTGGTTCTCTTGTCAGTCTGGAGCTAAGCATTAATTTTTCATGGAGTAGGAATGAAACAGTCCAACAAACTGACTCTCTGCTCTTTTTTAAAACACTCTCTTCAAAAGAAAGCTATTGGATGACACAGCAGATATCTCAAAAAAAAATAGTGAAAATGAAATTTTAGCCCTTTTCACATTTTTAGAAACAATACATCAGAACTGTCACAATTTCTCAGATTCTTAGAGCAGTGTCCCCAAAAAATCATGAGCTAAAGCCTAAAATAAAAGCAAAATCCTAAAATAAAAACAAAATAAATCAAAAGAATCACCTCAGAGACACCACTGAAATAAAGTGAAATGAAATCAGCATTCTGTGTTGACAGGCAAGCACAGAGAATCTTCCATTTTTGAGAAATATTACAGCTACCCTCCTGTGATATTTCACCTTATGAGAACTCTTTCATATCACATCATACAATTTTATTATGAATGAAGTAGCTCTCCCAGGCATTTACATTTTTGTACAGAAAAGATATGATCAAAAACAGATGCAGATGCTGAGGCCCAGATGCTGTAGTCCAGGGAAACCCTGTAGCTACTGGACCCCAGGGAACCACTGGCCTCCTCAGTGCCTTGGACAGGAACCGAGGACTGGGGAAGAACACAAGMTGTAACTCACATCTAGCCTGTTATCTCCTTTGCCTATTCTGCCTGATGAAGTTTATCAGAATACCAGAATATAATTTTCAACCAGGACCCTTAAATCAAAGCATACACAGACTCCCCTCAGCACAATGTTGCACATATCTGGGCAGAAAAGTCGGTTTGTTTTAGGAAGCTTCAGCAGAAATACCATAGCCATTTCCCAGCCTACTGGAGGATAAGAAAAGACTGAGCTCATGCACAGAACTGAGCTTTCACATTATAGATATATAATTGCAATTCATATAAATAGTACGAGCAAAATATGTGGACTAGAGAGCATATGCCTTTATTCAAATGTGTATCAAAATATAAGCAGAATCCTCAAAACTACTGGTTAGTATAGAGTAGAACAAATTTGTTAAAGGCAATGTATTTCTTAAATATTGTACTTCATTAAAAAGTGGGGGTTTTTTTCTTTCCTCCAGAGGGAAATAAACTATTTTCTTTAGATGAGAGCAAGAATACCTGTGGGAGATCTGGTGGGGAGTCAGATGCCTGGCACAGTACATGACAACAGGCCAACAGTGTGCTCCCTGCACAGATCGAAACACATCAAGGCTGGGCATGCACAATCCATTTTGTCAACAATGTCCAGCTGCTTCTCAGGCAACAGCTAATCAAAGTTAGCACAACTGAAATAAGTAATAGTTCTAGGAGCCCCTTAGGACATACAAAGTCCCAGTTGGGCATCCAACCTCTACATCCTGCTACTTTCCATGAGATTCCTGGAGGTCCCTTTGCAATTTGGAGTATAAATTCCTCAATAAATCCACTTTATTTAACTCATCACATGCCCTGAATATCTCTTCATGCTGACCTTCTCTTTTCCATCTTGCAATCAGTATTGCAATAACTATTTATAATCAAGCAATATAAAAAAGTAAAGGTAAATGCTCCCGTATAAAAAGGATGAAATCAGAACTGTCTAGGAACTTTTTTTTTTTTTTTTTTAATTAGGTCTATCTATTACACTTGGTTTCCTTTAATAAAAATCTTCACATCACAATGACTTTCTACCTTATATCTACCTTTACCTACTTCACCTATCTTCCATTTTCCACGTATCATTTAATATCTTTTACTGCTTCTGTTACTACTAAACAATAACAACAAGGCTCAGCAATAATCTAACATTTATTGATGCAATCAATCATAATAAAATCAGTTTACTGGGCTAGAGCTCTGTATTTCTTCTTTGTCTTCTTTTTTTTTTTTTTAAAGGAATGTTATAAAAAAACCCTTGCACTTAACTTGAGAAGAAAAAAGTTTCTCTGATCTCAATGAGACTTCAAAAATAATGAATATGATTTTTGTCTTACTATGGGAGTATGGCAGGAAATTAAATAACTGCTCAAGCTCAAGAAGGTAAACAGTATCTGACACAAAACCTAGATATTGTCTTCTAGTCATCAGCCAAAATATATTAGTCCATGACTGGCTAGAAATTTCAATTCCTTAAATTATACTAGTGAGAGTTGCCATTGGGACTTCATAGGGATTGTAGCAAAATTTTCTGTCATTTGAGAAGGAAAAAAGGCAAGTGTTCTGAAAGATGGGAATGTTACCAAAAGAAAGTCATCTGACTCCATCTTCAAGAATTCCAGTTCCTGAAATTACAATTAATTGCAGAAGAAAAGCAGAAGATGCTTCCTCAAATAAAAATCACTATTTAACGTATTTTATAGAGCAAAAAGACATTGTCATTCCAGAATAAGCAGCTTGTCATAATACCAGGGAACCAGAATTAAATGTTCTCTGCAAACTAAGCAGAAACTTAGCACACTCCCAAGTATCCAAATTAACCTCAGSACTGTATGGGTGATTTTCTGTGCAATTTCCACAAATTATTTGTAAACATTTTTAGAAATATTTTCAAATATTTCCTGCTCTCTCACTAGCTTAAATGACTTATTTTGTGATTTTTTTTAAAAAAAAGTAATTTTAAAGTGATAGCTCAAACCTGTAATACTTTAGTGATATCAGAGAAGGAAAAAAATATCCTATTATAGTAGTGTTTGAGATTATCAGATCCTTCTAGGTTTAGAAAATATGATGAGAACTTTGATAACAATACTTAATACTTATTACTGGATTTTTTAAAAGTATAACAGMTTTGAAGATCTTCCACAATGAAGGTCATTTGCAGTTCCTCCTTAAACCTCTCAATAAATGCAACACAAAGAATTACTCTCATTGAATGAGAAAATGATTTTAATGAATTGCAGATGATTTTCTTGCAATTTGAAGGGTTCTTTGGTAGATTTTTTTTCTTCACCTTCCTCATATCCCAATATATTATTGTTTCTAAGAATGGGACAATGAGATACCAATGTGCTGAGGGGATGTATGCCATGCGACTTTACCCTGTTCTCTCTCTCTCTTTAAATGTGACAGCTTAGACCTTGCAATTTCCTTCATCATGACTYGGAAAACATAAGCAATTAAATACAAATTAAAATTAAATTCAAAGTATATAGGATGAGAAGTTGAGGAAAAGTTCTGATCTATACTTCTATTACACTAAAATCACTGGGTTCAGAACTTTGTTAAGTATGAGGAAGGTAGAATAGAACAAAGAAAAAGATACACAAACTAAGTTTATGATCAAATGTACAGTTATCCAACAATTCCTAACAACTTATCCTTGAACTGTCTTAAATGAAATTGTCTACTAAATCATTTAGTTTTGTGCTAAATTATAAATAAAAATCTAATCTACAGTACTTGTAAGTACTTAAAAGAAATAAAAGACCTCTTTAAGTATCATGCACTGTATAATATTACTCTGTGATTAGGTTTGCAAGCATTTTTTTTATCAATACATACAGTAAAAAGTTTCTCCAGCTGCTTCATGGAGGAAACCTTCCCAAGGCCAGCAGATATTAGCTACTTTTACATTGTTATTTTGGGTCAATCAATAGAACAAATGGACAATAATATTTGGAAGCAGTAGCTAAATGAAGCAGCCACACAAAAATGGTAATTTTATGAAATACAGCTCATAGCTCTATAAACATGAAGGTTTGTAAAATAAATTGCAGCAAGTAAATGAATTAATAAATTAGACCCCAAGTTCCATATACAGGGTGTTAACCTGGTATATGAATGCAAAAAAACCCCTCAGCGTTCTGGACCTAAATTAACAACCTAATCATAGGCTTTACTATTTTAAATTCCAGTGGTAACAACCAGAATCCTTGTAGAGAGAGCAGCTTTGATTTAGCTTTTTTTTCCCCCCTTTTTCTTTCCCATAGTGCTGTCAAACTGTAATAGAATTCTGAATGTAAAATTGGACATAACACAGACGTATTTTACATCGAGAAAATGGTAATTTTTCTGCAAATATGCCTCACATGTGGCAGGATRGTATTATCATGCTGTGAGGGCGGGATACAGTATGTGGTCCACAGGTAAAGAAACAAACCCATTGTTAAGTTTTATTCAGCCAGTAGTATATGCAGAAAACAAACAAATAAACAAAAAATAAACCCAGCTTTTGATTCAAAATGAATATTTACTAACAATCAGTATTAACAAAGTCAATAACTGTCTGAGTATCAAAGCAGGGGATCCAAATTCTGCTACTTTCATTCATACCAGAAAATGATTTGTGCTGAGGATTCTTCTGAAGGCATGTTTGCTTAGGTTCTGTGCTGGCAACAGGAACAACAAATAAGGGAGAAATATTATTTTATTTGTAGTTATTGAGATTTTTCCTCTGTAAATATTTTACCTGCTTATAGCACCACAGACCACTCTTAGAGAAACAATGAATCTTGCTGAGGATATTAAATGAGACAATTCGTGCACAATTAATTAAAGGATGAAAGGAAATTTGTAGCTAAATCACTACTGGACAGACTTGGTATTGTTTAAAATACTTGGTTACAGTGGCTTTCTGTATTATGCATGAAGAAGACAGAAAAGTAATTAGTAAGGGACTGTGGAAATCATACARGACATATATGTTGCAAGTCTGTCAGGGGTTCTGTTTAGTTCTATTTATTCCACAGTTACATAATCATCTATAAATGTACACAGGCATAAGAACTGGACATCTCTGTAAGATATCTTAAATCCTTAATCTTACAAAGTGATATGAAAATAGCCTTGTACTTTCATCAAACAGAATCAACTGCTCTCTGGCTATTTTCTTCCTTGSAGAAAAGAATGTACAAAAATATAAGCTACTATAGCTCCCTTCTTCTTCTTCTATAATATTAAGGTATAATTATTAACAATGTAATAATTTTGAAGAGCAAAGAATCAGGAAAGAAAATATTATGAATTAGATAATTTCTTCCAATCAAGGATTTTACAGCGCTACAATAATGAACTCTTAGAAATTCTAAGAATGAAATAGAAGAAAGTGTCACAAGCTGAAAAATACTTAGATCATCTTAATAGGCCTTAAAATCAAAGGAGTTTTACAGGAAGGTTGAGGGGAATTCATATAATCCTTGATGTATCTTTGGAGACATCATGAATATGTATTTTAAATTGATTCCTTTATCCCATTTACTTCCCATGCTTCAATACTTTTTTATCTCCATTTAAATGAATTTATTTTGTACTACAGATAGATGATGAATAGCTATTGCAGTGCTAAGGATGCACCTTATATTCTGTTACTCCTTCCCATCCCCCACCCTCACCCATCACATAAGTGCTTTCTTCTTCTGATTACAAAACTTTTCCTTTATGGCTTGTCATAAAAAGTGAAAACAAAAGATTAATAGAACATAAAATATTCAGTGTGTATTCAAAATGAATAGCTAAAGACTGTTCTAAATAACTGTATGTCATGTATGGTCATGTATTAAAAATTCTGTAGATTAAATTATTAAGCAATGCATTGTGGTTCTTACTGAATTTTGAACATATAYATTTTGAAACATTACTGTAAAAAAGGAAATACTAATTCTTTGTTCCTGTATTACTGGATTATGTTTACAAATTATATTTGGATTTTGACAGCCAAATTAAAAAAAAAWCATTTTTCTCTTAAATTTACAAATATATATTTTCTTGTTATTGCAAAAATAAACTCAGATAACAGAAAGTAACTCAACACTCAACCACAGCAGACATGAAATAGAAGCTTCATCTCTTAAATCTATGAGAGTATTTCATGTGTTAATGRTTTTTTAAAAAGATACAATTTTAATGTCAAATTCACAGAATAAATGGTAGAAAAATATACTCAGGTTAATGAACTAAGGCACCACTAGACCAAGTGCCTCAGTGCTAGAACCACTAGATCTTCATCATTAGTGTTTCCACCTGCAGCAGGTTGACATAGGCAAACCCTCAAGCTTTCTCTGTATAGTGTTATAATTAACTAAAAATCTAACTTTTTTTTTCTACTATATTCAGATTAATTTCCATTCTCAAGTTCAGAAATCTCCATAATTCACAACTGGTTTGTAAGAAACTTGTACTCTCCAATTTTTTAATGCAAGGGTTATCTAAACTCAGAAAATAATCCATTATGTTTCAATACTAAAGTAAGATCTAAAACATCTGTCAACAAAGCTCTTGTTAGTAATTTAATCTTAATCTTTACAAAACAGGTGTAGAAATAAAACACAGATCTTTATTATCTTGCCTGTAAACATTATTAGTAGTTCCTGCATGAAAATGTCCTGCAAATATTAGAGAACAATCCCTATGACTCTGACATATGAGAGGAGGTGATTAAACTCCTAGTGATTAAACTGCTTATAAGGATGGCAGAGCTAAACTACCATTCGTATATCCAGTCAGACATTAATAGGCTCTGTTCAGCAGAGCATACTGTTGGTTTTTGCTCAGGAAGGAGTATTACCCATGAAATTTCTTCAGAATTAAGAGGTCTCTTTTTGAATAAGCATAACCATTAAGTCTAGCTGAATGTATATTTTAAATTTTTCAATAAAAAACGTGATCTAAATGGAACCACTGCAACAGAATTCCTTAGCAGAAAATGAACGAGCTGCTCATGTAATAAAAGTAGATTAAAAATAAAGTTGTGATCTGAAAGAGGAGTATGATTACAAAACCYTTATAAGAATGCAGGGACTACATAYCTTACTTACAAAGTACTGATAAAGTTTTCTACACCAATGCAATCACATTTCAGAAACATCAAACTTATCTGTGACTGTATTAGACATATTTGCATTTTTACCTCCAATCTGAAGAAATTGGTTCTGGGCATAAAAGACATGAAAAAAAAAGGTCCAGGCTTGTACTTCTTTCTCATTTGTATCATTAACATTCCTGTGAAGTTTAGCAAAACCAGGAAGTTTAGGAAACCAGAAATTGCCAACAGCACTCAAAACTCCTTAGCCTCGGTGTAAATTGAGGCTTTCTAACACTTCTCAAGAGTGTCCCTGTGTCCATAGTTGGAACCCATTGTCTGACTCTAACTCATAACCCAGACTTGCTGTAAAACACATTCCATTTCTTTTCAGACCTCTCAGAGGTGACAAGCTCAGTGTCTGCAGACAGAGAGGTAAGCTCAGAGTGGGTTATATCCCCATAAGAGGATTATAAAGTATATTGGACCTCATTCCAACGTAACCTTGGTCACTGAATGTACAGCCAGTCCAATTTTAGAAAAAGGTTCAATAAGTTTCTCTTGATCTCTAATAAGTTCTTCCTTTCACGTCTTTCCAACTGAATAAATATGCATTATCAGTCACTCTGTGCAGTACTATGAATGCAAAGTAGCTGTCCATGAAGAGTGAGAAAAGTGAAATATTATAGACCTGTTGGCATGTGACTGTTTAATTTTATAGATGATTTATATTATTAGGAAAAAACAGTGGTGAAACATGCAAATTATTGTTAGAGGACATTTTTCATAGCTCAAAAACTATGGAATATTTTTATATTTTAGTAATATTACAGCTTCTAAATATATATGTGATTGTTCAGTCTTGTAGTAAAGGTCATCAAAAAGATGGCAGACATGTGGATAATAGTTGTCTTTCTCTGTACAGGTATTTTTATCATTTTTATAAGTAAACGAATTGCTAAATTAAGAGTGTCTGGTGGACTCATAATCCTGTTCAATCATGACTTGCTTTTCGACTGCTTGTTTTAACTCAGTACTACTGCATAGTGTTGTCTTCTCCCAGTCCTAGTTTGAATACAAACTCACTTTATATTAAGATATCATAATACATAAATTCTCCATCTCAGCTGTTAAGAGGAAAAGCTATTTCAATTGGGGAAATTAAATATTTCTTCTTCTCTTGTCCTGATACACTGTTGGGAGAGGTTTCAATACGATCCCAGGAGTGAGATTAAGACAGAAACGGGGTCAAATGCCATGCAACCTTGTAAACTGTATTTTCATAATCTTGATAGAACAGAGAAAAGTAAAAAGTGAGATAAGCAAGTGAGCGAGAGAGAGAGACGCAGCAGGATTATAATTACCACTRCCACCAGTCTAGCTGCGTTTTGTTGGTTCCACCTCGGTGCAGGTGATGGTACCTTGAAGGAGAAGAGGCCACTCTCAGTGAAGGCGATGATCTCTTGAGAGATTTCAGAAGATGAAGAGGCAGCCTCTCACTCGGTGCACMGGTGAAGAAGTAGCTCGGTGCAGGTGAAGAAGGCGGCAGCCTCTCTCAATGGAGGAAGACGTAGTCCTTTCATTTTCCCAGTTCTTGAAAGTTCCACCCACTTGAAGATTTCTGGTACGTGTTGTTTGTGTCTCTGTGCTGTGTGCTCTGGTGCTCCTCTTCCCCCACCTTGAGTGCCATTCAGCTCTCTGAATGTCTCACCAAATCAGACAGATTCTTTTAATAATTTTCACTTTTATTACATCTCCCATTCAAGACAGTCATAGATATTACTTGTCGATGATTTCATTCACACAGTGCAGGAAATACTGATAAGCTAAAATTCCTCACACCTTAGCAGAAGAGGGAAGATCACAGAATCACTTTCTCAAGGTCATACCCTGCTACTTGGTAACATGAAAAGGAATTAGGCTTAGTTCTGCATTAAATAAGGAAGAATCATATGTTTGAATGATAGTTGAAAATAGTTATATATTTGAAGTGTAATAACTAGCAATAAGTTGATCCAGAGCCAAGCTTCACTGCTGAAGCAAGTGACTCTGACTTGCAAAAAGACACGTTCATTTTCTTCTCTCCCTTGTAGTTTAGGTTAAAAAAAGAAGTACTGATCTTACTGAGATAGGTGTTGGGAAATGAGAATGACAAAGACAACTTCTGGAAAGAATTAACTGCCCAAAACATCTTTTTGGAAGCAAGTGCTCTTAACTCTCAATCTTTAAATAATTAAATGAAGCAGAAACTTAGTAGTTTCACATTAAGTTTATGGTGTGTCTTAGAGATAAATTAGTTGAGAAGTGGGCAGTTTGTTTAACATACCTTATACAAGCAGAGCAAAAAATGGACATTTTAAAATAGAGATATAGAGAGGCAGAGATAAAGCATAGATGATACAGATTTTTTTTTGCTTTGCTTTATCTATGGATATAGACATGGGCTTAGTTACAAGCGGCATAGAATTACACCTTACTCACTCATAATAGGGGTGCAGTCATGGCACAAGGGTATAGAAAATTCAGTATGTTCAGTATGTAAGAACCAAAAGTTAGAAGATTAATAATAGCAGATGCCCGATSAAAGGAACTTATTCTATTCTCCTGCTGATCCATTCAACAACAGAACTTTTTTTTTTAATTTAACATAAATACTATTTTATGATATAGCATTATAACATCTCTTTATATATATATAAAAGTTTTTTATCCTGCTTTTTAATTAAGCACTTTTTAGTTTGATTGTCCTACATGCTCTTTATAAAGAGAGTGAAATATCCAGATGGTGAAATTCAGAAGTTTGCTTTGTGAAAAAGGTCAACTCAAAGAGGCTCATTTGTTACAAGAATTGAAATGTCAGTGATAAAATTTTGTAGGCTATGATGTATCCATGTATTAAAGGCCATACCTTCAGAGAGCATAAATTGTCCCAGTTCTACTGGAGTAAATGAATTTATACTCATGGATATCATTCCCCTTTTAAAAATTTACTTGTCATGTAAGGTCATAGAAAATAAAGCTGAAAGACAGCAGCTGTGTTGATAACAAAATACAGTAAGGAACTTACACCAGAGAACATCCTAATCTTTCTGTAGTCMATCAACATTTGCCCTAGTCTACAGTTGGGAATACTAGAATCACTTCACAGACTCAATCCCAGCCTTCCCTTTCTACTTGGGAAAAMCCCAAACATTTCATAGGAAATCTCTCTTCTTCCTTACATAAAACCACATACCAGACAGATCTGGATGGAGAGATGTAATCRTTCCTGCTGCTACACTGTTAGAATGTAGCTATTGACAAGACTATATTGTTAAATAGGTTTCCCTCCTGTGATTATACTTCACTCAGTTAACTTTATGTGGCTAGAAGGGTCAATACGAACTGTGATCAGCTGAATGATACAGTCTTCTATTTCCAGGATATAATTTTTCTTTGCTTTGTGTGGAAGTGGAATTGGTTAACGCTGCTTTCTTTAAAAAAGAAGCTCCATTCTTCTACTGTCTGTGAATAAYGGACAAGTATATCAGACCAACTTTTTGCAATACACAAGAAGCTCTATGCAATTTACATCTTCTGCAGTCCTAAGAATGAACATTAAAATGASCATCTATTCTTTCTGCTTCTCTAAAGAGACATTCAGATCCCAGAATACYTGCTTTGCACAGATATACCTCTTTGCACAGATAACATACACACAGATGAATGCAGATCTGTGTATGTGTCTCCACTGACAAGTATCTTCTCGTCTAAGTGAAGAAAGAGTGCCAAGCAGGGTCTGGTGAGACTTTGTACATATATATGATGTTTAACGGTCTTTTCAAGAAGGTCTTCTCTGTCCTTTATTCATGGAGACAGAAATAGTATATTATTTAAGACAAATTTTATTTCTTTTAACTTTATTTCTTTTATTTCCTGTCTTTAAACAATTTGATATTATTTAAGAAAGAAAAGAAAAAATATTTCAGAAGATTTCCTCATTTCTGTGCAATTCTAGTTGCAGACTTAAAACAGGCACACACGCACATACATAAAATTAAAATAAGTAATAGTTTGTTGATGGCTGTGAGAAATACAAATTTCACCAAGGACTTTGATAACCACAGCCCAGAGTGGTCTTTTCTGATCATGATTTTAATTTTTGCCTATTGCAAAATCAGATAGCATGTGCAAGTATGCAAGTATGTTCCAGGACTGCCATAATCTTCTGAAACTTTTATTTATTACTTTTTTTTTTTTTAAAGAATGTAAACAAACACCCTTTCTCTTTGGAAAATAGAATATTTTCTGTCCTACTTCTAGCTCCACTTGGAGTATTTGAATAGTTAATGGTTTCTTATATGATAGAGTAAGTTAGAGAAAGCAAAGGCAGCATTACAGCTGAGAAACACAGTTCATTTCATACACAAACCTCAAGTAATTAAGCCAGGAGTATCTAAAGTCTTCTGAGGCAATGGATTTCCTCTTATTCCTGCAAAATTTCACAGAATCAGAGAGCTTCATATTTCAGGGAAGCCTACTCTTCAAGCATCTACTTCACGCAATAAGCTCTCTTCAGAGAGATGCTCTGAGATATCTCGAACTGTTTTTCTTGTGTTTTAATGACTATTCCTTATGGATGCTTCTCTTGGGCATATTCTTATGTTCTACTAACCTTCTTTATACAGTCACAAAATATGCTTATGCATGCTTCTTGACAAATTGTGGAGGAAGGAGGAGGGTAAAGTTAATTTTTTTCCTCAAAAGTGATGCTCTTCTCCATAAACTGGAGAATTCTAAAACAAAACGAACTTAAAAATGTAATACTCATAAGAAATAAATAAATGAGAATATGTACAAAACTTTTTAAATCAGGTTAATGAAATGGACATAATCTACTATTCTTTTTATTTAAGCAAACTCTTTACTTTTTTTTTCATTAAGACATTGAAATTAGACCATTCACTTTCATAACATTCTGAAATCACAAAGATTTTAAAAGGGGCGAAACCAAATAACGCGAACAGAAATGTAGTAGAGTTTAAAATAAATTAACTTTAAAAAGTAACAATGTATTTAAAAGACTTAAGAACTTCCACTTATCTTACCATTYTGGCAGGGGTCTCTTCCAAAATACAAATCTACCACATTCTGTGCTCATTTTCCCAATAAGAAATTCTTCCAGGTTAGACCTGGCTAACTCTCCACTACATAAGTATCTTCTAGGAGTGAAGACAATGTATGTCTACAATTCCTGAGCCCTGGGTGTGTTTAGGGTTTGATCCCTAAAACCATCCTCTTGTGATATAGATGTGAACTAATGTATATAAATATACAATATAAATATACATATATATTTATATTATATACATATATTTTGATATGCATTATATATATACACAAAAATATATGAAATATAGAGATATATAGATATACATACATATACATATGATGTATATATGTTTTTATGTGTATATTTAAACCTTGATAGTATTTATTTTTTAAAAAAGCAGCAGTCTTTCTCTTTTGATGAAATACAAAGTAATAGGTTCTCATCTTTCTCTCACAACATTTTAATCTTTGATTTTTAGAGATCTTTCAAATTTCAGTTTCTTCAGAAGGTTTCATCAGTGAAAAGTGGACTGAAATCAGTCCATTGTCTCGAATACAAAGCAAAAGGAATTTTCGTTTAATCCTCAGTGGCATTTAGCATMTACTTTGAACAATAAGCATTGATAGTTCTTACCATTTCATCTCCATTAAAATTGTTGATGTTTATGGGATGCTTCTGAAAAGAAATCTGATAGAAAACACAAACATCATGTTGTCCTGCGACATATATCCATTATCTTTTAGAACATTGCCAGTGCTATTATCAGTGCCGCCTTTACTAAGAATGGGCTGCAGCCAGCATACCCTGGCAGCCAATATGATTTGCTAGCACAAACTGTGACTTGTTCCAGTGGAGCAGAACATGACAAGGAGTTTTCACACACATCCAATGTGCTCCTGTGCAGCAGTGCAGTACTAGCTCTCGCAATACTGCAGGCACATTGCAGGATACAGTGTTAGTGTGACATTGTTCCTAGTCGTCTAAGTCCTCTCTTATTTTGAGGTTAATTAGTTAGTAGCACTTTCTTTTTCTGGAACTAGCAAATAATAACATTATGACCCATCCATTTGCATAACATGAGTACATTCTGACATATCAGAATGTTAAACCAAAGTTTAACCAGAAAAAAAAAATCTCTAAAGTTGAGAGAATTATCTAAAAATTGTGAGTAACAAAAGGAGTGAGCATGGAGTTAATTATCATTGCAAAATCTAAACAAATCTAAATTACCTTCCTATCAGTTGCAAAACTAGCATGCCTTTTTCCACCTCTTTGCCCTTTGCATTCCCATTCCCATTGCTTGTAGCTTTGACAGACATACATTTACTTAGCATCAATAATGCACAAAGAGCTGAATTTTTTAAACCACGCCCAGAAAACACAGAGTAGTTTGTTGAGGGTAACACATTCAAGCTTCCATAGTCAAAGCACTACTTAGTCAAGGCATGTGTACTGTATACATTTGTAACTTCTTGCCGGTAATGGTTATTCAGTTCAGTACACACACTGTATGCATCATTATCTTGACACACAGTCACTGATACGCAGGTGAAAATGATGGCATCTCTTGATTGTTACATGCTGTGTTCCGYGGGAACTGAAGTGTAGTAGGAAGCAAATTTCATCATATATCAGTATATATTCTAAATGCAGTCCCTGAGACTACCCAGAAAAAAGCTACATTTTTTCATCAGGAGTTATCCTTGCATATCAACATCCAACAAAAGAGTATAAGTTAAAATTGTGGACTCTAGACATGAGGTGGGGAGAGATAGAAAGGTAGGGGGCACTAATAATTTGTAATAGATATAAAGATTTAGATTTATTTATAAATCGAGTGGTTGGTTGGTTCTTCTCTCACCCCACCCAGTGAAGAAAACATTCTATTTTAGCAGAAATGAAAAAAAAAAAAAAAGAATATTTGTGTTCTGTTTATGTTCAGGGTCTGAGACTCCCAAAGATCTCAACAACAAAGATTTAAAAGAAGGCATTCAGTAACCCTGACTTTTGTGTGTCCTAGGTCACCTCATTATTGTGCCTCATTATTATGCTAAATTTTCTTTTGCTGAGTATGTCTTAGAGAAATCTTTCTTGTTTCCTTTCATATCTCTTGACAATTTCAAATTTAGGTGAACACTAGCTCTCCTAAGTCCGTTCCTGGATGTCAGACAGGGTCTCTAAGTTCCTCTTGGGTCTCTTGTTCCTCCYTCCATAACTGTTCACTTGTACACTTTCTCCTTATGTCTGAGTTCAGTTCACATATGTGGGCCTCCCACTCACCTCTGCTCAACTTCCTGTTTGTTGGGATGGGACCATTGAAGAATGGACAAGTTTGAAGGTGATCCATAAAAATCAATCAGCTCTCTTGGAACTTTCTTCCAGTGGGTGTGTCCCATGGAATTCCTTTAGACAGATCCATGTATAGACCAAGGTCTGCCCTCTTGAAATCCAGAGTTTTGATCCTGTTTTTTGCCCTACTCACAGCTCTAATGATCCTGAACTCCACAATCACTGCAACCAAGACCACTCCCACCTTCACTTCCATAACCAGACCTTTGTTCACAAACATGAGGTCCAGCATAGTATCCATCCTCATTAGCTCCTCTATCACTTTTATCAGGAAGTTATCATTAACTTCCTGTTCCATTAACTTCTTGGATAGATGGTACCCTGCTGGCTTGTCTCTCTAGCCCAAGCTAGAAATTCTCCATATGGACCAGGGTGTGTAAGTTCGCAAACACTACACCTAGTATAAATACTATAGACTAAATACCACCCACCTCCCTGGGTTTTTTTTTTTTTCCGTTCATATACAGGATTTATGAGTCATGTTTTCCCATAAGCTCTTATTTGGCTTCCTGACCACCCTGAAGCAGAGTTCTGTAACATAGTGTCTTTTGCATAAAAAGGAAAAATTTCCTTCCTCACTTTCTTGGTCTGTCRTTCCTAAAGGAATGCAATATTCTAGCCATGTGAATTATTCAACTGCTTCTCCACTATCACAAAGAGATTATAACCTTGCAAGTACACAAAGATTCTTAATTCCACCGGTTTGTTCCCCATACTTAATGCATTAATGAATTTCTGAGAGGCACTCAAGCATTCTGATTTTTCAGGAAAGATATGAGAGTTTTCCCCCTAATACTTTTTAATGCTAATGTAGGTACTTCCTTGCATTCACACTGTTGAGCTGCTCCTGCTTAAACTCTGTCTTCAAAATATAGTAGAAATAGGATAGTCAATATAACATCCAGTAAAAATGATGAACAGAAAAACTGTCCAATATTAATGTCAGAAAGATCATATTAATAGAGATTGGTTTGGAAGAACAGAGCTATACATATGAACCAGTTCCTTATTCTCATGTCCAGGTTGTAAAATGTATCAGTTTCATACGAGTCCAAGAAACAACAACGAGAACATCCTTCTGGCATACAACAGAAAGTATTAAAAGTCTTTCTAAAAACCCTATAAAAGCTGCAATGGAAAAGTGTGAAATCTGTAGAATATTCTTCTGGCTAACATTCTGCGGGACTAAGTATTTGAGATTCTGCAGAAGTCAYTTAAAAGATTGCTGTCATATGGAAGCAATCATTCTTTCATGAGTTTCCCTTCTAGATTTCTTCACTCTGAAATTCAGATGACTTTTTCCCTGGAGCCCTTCTGGGTTGCCATCTGGGGATTCCTTTTCCAAAAGCAGAACTAAACACAGTAGATGAGGGATTTTTTTTCCCCCCTTTGCTGCTGAAACTTTTGATGATCTCAGTTAAGCAAAAAAAAGGTAAGTTTGGCTTCCTTAGTGATACAGGAAAATTACAGGTACATTCATATAGGCAAGTCTTGCTTTACTAGATCACATAGGGATGCAGCAAAGAACAACAGATGACTGATGACTGAGTGCTGCCGCAATCTCTATGTTTGAAAAGAACCCAGAAAAGAAATCGTTCTAGTCATTCAATCCTATTGATATGCAAGTAGACTGGTGTTGAACAAAGTACAAGAAAGTACAAAGTACTTCATAAACCCACTTGCATCTTTTTGCATCTACTAATAGCCATCAGGGCAGAAGATTCTTGCAAGGATATTGGGATAAATCTTTAGGTAAATCTAGTGAGGAATTTCTTGCACCGCTTCTTGCAGGAAATGAAATGAATTCAGGCAAATGAACTGAGCATCTTATCTTGATCTATACTCTGCTGCTTCCTATGTTTCTTTTTTAACCTTCCTCTATTATAATGTTTGAAATGTTTTTCCAGAGATCTGATTCACTGTCACTCTCTATTTAAACTGCTCCTTATCCTCTATTTAAGTAATTAAGAAATCAATTTGAAACAAATAAGCCTAGATCTCTCGCAAAGGTATCATAGAATCATAGAATGGCTAGGGTTGGAAGGGACCTGTAGAGGTCATCTAGYCCAACCCCCCTGCACAYGCAGGGTCCCCTAGAGCATGTGGCACAGGGTGATGTCCGGGCGGGTTTTGAAGATCTCCAGAGAAGGAGACTCCACCACCTCTCTGGGCAGCCTGTTCCAGKGCTCTGTCACCCTCACTGTTAAGAAATTCTTCCTCAAGTTCCTGTGGAACTTTTGGTGCCTCAATTTGTGGCCGTTTCCCCTAGTTCTRTCACTGGCCACCACTGAGAAGAGGCCAGCCCCCTCCTCCTCACTCCCTTTCTTGAGATATTTATATACATTRATCAGGTCCCTCAGAGTTATTCAGCCAAAGATCTCTGTTCATAAACTAATGTACTGGCAGGAAAAAAATTATTTTCAGTCATACTGAAGCTCATCTGTTCTGCAGAACTTAGGAATATATTGCTRTTTTCCAGGAAGTCTTCTAGGAGTATTCCACTTATTTATGGGCATTCCTCATATAAATGTAGCATTGTCAAGAACRCATTTTGATAGATGGAAGATCTTCTGTCAGTATTGCTTGTGGCTACAATTGCACTCACTTCCAGAGCTCTTTCATTTAATGTSTTTGGCTGCACCTGCACAATTTCTTGTAAAACTTAAAGCCTGAATGAACAAACACTCTGGAGAAGTGTGAGAGCAAAAGATGACACAGAAAGGAAAGAATGAAAGTACAAATTTGAAGTTTCTTGAACTGTTCTCTTCTGCATTTTTGGAAGCATAAATTCTTACCAGGATTAGTATTGTACAGGTTGTACTTTTTATTTTGCTTCTTGTATTTTAATTGCTACCTCTTGCTCTTCTATACTGTCTATACCTTTTTCCATCCTATTAGACATCTGAATATCCTGTCTTTTTCACATGGTGAACCAGTGTTATGTCATYTGATTGGTTCTGTTTTTATAGGAGATTTTATGTAATATCATTGAAAAACATGGAAATACCTCTTCTTTTAAAGGAGGATATTTAATAGGTATGCTGTTTTGTACATTAACCAATCTATGTCATGGTTGCTATATTATCTGAGAAAAATTTACAGATCCTTTCATAAAAAAGGAAAACACTAAGTAATGCTAAAAAAAAAAATTTAAAATCAATCCTTAAGGTTGCCTTAAGTTTCAAAAATGTTCAGTAACATTGCAAGATGGCAATATTTCCAATCAAATAACTACTTTATTGTGTTTAAGAGAGTCATTTGGTATAGAGAAAAAAGGGGTTTTGATCTCAGCATCACTGAGAAGGAATTCATTTTTTTAATGCTGTAATTATATTCCATGCTGTGAAGTGTATTCAATTTTACCATTGTATGTACATATCACAAAAATAAAACTGAGCMTACGGTATAATGAGAATTTCCTTAACTATAATAATCTAGAAATATTAACTTTTCCTAAATGGGAAGGTTTGTACCTGTCAGATCTTCTTTGTTACACAATGTTTTATATAAATGCAACAATAAAATATTATAGCCTCTAATCTCTTCAAGGATTTCAGGTTTATTACATATTTTACATTATTCTCCATAGGAGCTCATTCTTCCCTTTTTAAAACGATGGAATTTAGGAACCTAGTTATAAAAATAAGAGGAAAAAAATCATACAGAATTTTTCCCCAGTGCTATCTTCTGGGAGACATAATTGCCATAAATCCTAACATTACTTTGCAGAAAGAGGGGAAAGAACTGCCTGTCGTATCTAAAAGAGTTCACCAGGCCATTCAAACAATATACTAACCGATACAAAAATATTTTCATAGATGCTTTATCTTGGCACTTTTTCGTCTTACAGAAAGGCTCACAGATGACAGGATGAATGTCAGCTCCTTAGCAGCTGGTCAGAGAATCACTGAAACAATCTAYGATGTCACTAGAAGCATCATAAGCAGATCATCTACAGTAGTTCTTTGTAGGTCAGAATTCTCTGCCTTGTAGAACAAAGCAGAATGTTTAAATCCAGTATCAGTCTCATTAAAACATTCATTATTACGAAATAAGATTCTAGTTTTGAAAATAAATAAATAAATAAATACACCAACTCTTTAGGAAACAACTACAACAAAAAAGTTTATAGATATAAAGTGACACAATTCTCTTATATCTAAGTGAAATTTGGAATTAAGTAATGCCTAAAATTTATCTTGATTCTACTCAAGCAATTTCAAGGCATAAATATAAATAAGACATTATTTTAAAAATTTTGCCTTGTATAGCTTAGTTTATTGTTAATCTGWCTAACCTGAGGAAGAAAGTCTTGAAAAACCTTTGTAAATATGTCCTGAGAGGACATATTGATAAAAATAGCAGAAATAATATCATAGTTTGAAACAGCATTAATGCTTACTACCTGTGGAGGATAGTTTAAAAAAGTTAACAGAACAGACTTGCCAAAGTTATAATAAGTTTTAAAAATAAGTCCTTCATGATATTGACTATGTGATTGCTACAATTTCTAAGTAGTCTGAAGTTTCTACAGAAGCTGAACACCTTCCCTAAGTTCACTGAGACTAAGAGGCAAAAATATCATACTACATCTTTGATTTTTTGTGATTTTTTTTCAGAATGTAAACAAAATTCAGTATTGAATGGCAAGTGATGAATCTGACAACCTGGTGATTTAGCACTAGGGTCCTTTTTGCAGATATATTCACAACAGAAGTGAGTTTTGAGAAGTTGAAACTCTCCCATGAATAATATGTAGGTATGTATTATATAATATGTATAACAAGAGGTCCACTGATACATGCTGTTGGATTGTCAGCTGTTGTAGTAGGAGTGAAATAATGTTAAAATTAAACTTTTTTAGAAGTTCCAAAATTCAAAAGACGTTTCATTGAAAAAGAACTTAAACAAGATAATACTATGATAAATGAAATATGTTACATAATGTCCATATCCAGACTTAATTGGGAYAAATAATTATTTATTAATCAAATAAACCAGCTCAAGCTAATACCTTTGAAAACCCTGAAGCTTTTCTATTAAGAATACATTGGAAGCAAAGTATTCTTCTCCTTACAATAAAAAGATTTTCAACAGTCCTTTCTTAATTTAATAATTTTTTTTTCACTCTCACCGATATTCTTATGGACCTATTGTTTTGTAATTCTTTTTTAAACAAAACAATAATGAGCAATCTTACTGAAAGGTGTACAAAACAATAAAGAGAAAAGACAAACATATTGCCAACTTGACAGCATTTGCTTCAGAATAGTTTTATAGGAAATCCCAAGAGTTTGCTTTGTTTAAATACATATCTGATGCTGGCATCTGAAGGTCATACACATCTCCCCTTGTTCAACTGCAGTTCCCTATCTCATGGGCCTCCCCTYCTCTCCCCTTCCTTCCCCTTCTCTTCCCTAAAATATTTCTTTATAGGTTCCCTTGAAAATGGTATGAAGGAAATGCCAGGACAAGAAAGACGAAGAAAAGGAACACCAGTCYTGCCCTGTGCCATGGAAAGCAGAACATGGTGTCAGTAAAAGGCACAATAGCACAGCAAGAGTAGCAATCAAACAAGGACACTCAAAGATCTTTTTCAGTTGCCTTTCTGGTCCCACAAAGAAAGCAACACTCCCAATACAGCTAATATTCCCTAATGCGTAAATCTCTGCAAAGAGAATCAGTCCTTTATTTGTTACTCATAGTAAACATCTACTCAAAACAGGGCATAGGTCATTACAAAACAAGCAACAAAGCTTTGGTGTCTCCACTTAATGAAGCTGCATCATTAACCATGCCCAGGCCACTTGACTTTTGTGCATTCTGACCTCTCAGCATCCACATGCTGATCACCTTAGCTTGTGCCCTGGCATCTSTGCCCCATGCACCTCTGTACCATTCTACCCTCTGTTGGGACTACTAGCTCCAGTATGCACCTACTCCCACTAATATTCTTGCTGTTCTTATGATCGGAAATGGTATCCAGGATTAACTGTTCCATCACCTTCCCAGAGAATCAAGGAAGGATGGCATGTCTGTATTTCACCAAGTTCTTCTTGATCTYGTTGAAGATAAGAGTGACATTTGTTTTCTTCTAGGACTCTGAAACTTGTCCTGACTAACATGTCCTTTTAAAGAGAATTAAGTGAGGCATCCAGTGATATTGTCGAGCTCTCACAGCAGTCATGGGCATGCCTTTCAGGGTCCGTGGACTTGTATGTTTTCTGTTTGCTTAAAGGTTCCCTGCCATTATTCTTCACTGAGGATCTTTGATCACTTTGGAGACTTTGCTCCAGTCTTTTTTTTTTTTTTTTTCTCAAGAAAAATAAATAGAAAGTATAATCATTATTGCACCATGCCCATAGAATCATAGAATCATTACGACTTGAAAAGATGTTCAAAATCTTCAAGCCTAACCATAAATCCTTCAACACCATCCCTGCTAAACAATTTTGCTAAGTGCCTCATCTACATGTTTCTTGTAAACCACCAGCAACAGTTATTCCACCATATAGGCAGCTTGTTCCAGTGCTTCACTACTTTCTSTGCGGAAATTCTTCATAATGTCCAACCTGAACCTTCTCTGGAGCAACTTGAGAGCATTTCCTCTTGCTCTTTGGATAGTTATTTTGGCTCAACCATCACCTCACTCCAACATCCTTTCAGACAGCTGTCAAGAACAATAATATCTCCTCTGAGCCCTCTCTTTTCCATGCTAAATAATCTCAGCTTCCTCAGCTGCTGCTCATAAAGCCTGTGCTCCAGCCCATCGACTAGCTTCATTGCCTTTCTTTGGGCATGCTCCAGCACCTCGATGTCTTTCATGTAGAGAGGGACCCAAAACTGAACACAGTAAGTTGCAGTCTGTACTACCTGCAGCTAGTACAGAGTGGTGATCACTTCCCTGGCCCTCTGGCTACACTATTGCTTACAGAAGCTGGAAGCTCTTGGCCTTCTTGGCCACTTGACTACACTGCCAGCTCATGTTCTGCTGTGGGTCAACCAACACTGCCAGATTCTTTTCCGTCACACAACTCTCCAGTCACTCTGCTGCAAATCTCCAGTGTTGCATGGGGTTGTTTTGACTGAAGTGCAATACCACTTGGCCCTATTGAATCTCATACATTGGTCTCAGTACATCAATCCAGCCAGTCAAGATGACTCTACAGAGCTATCCTACCTTCAAGCAGATCAACTCTTCTTCCCAGCTTGGTGTCATCTGCAAATTTGCTGAGGGTGCACTCAATCCCCTCATTCAGATCATCAATAAAGATATTAAAGAGGCCTAGCCCAAGCACTGACCACTGGGAAACACTGCTCATGACCGGTAGCCAGTTGCATTTAACTTCATTCAACACAACTCTCTGGACTCTCCTTCTCTGGAAGGAGATGAGGTTGGTGAGGCAGAATGTGCATTTCATGAACCCATTTTGGCTGGGCCTGATCCCCTGGTTGTCGCACACATGCTGTGTGACTGCCATCAAGATGATCTGCTCCATAACTTTCCCTGATACCAAGGCCTGTAGTTCCCTGGATCCTCCATCCAGCCCTCCTTGGAGATGGGCATTACATTGGCAATCCCGTTGAACAGGACTGCTGATAGATGATGGAGAGTGGCTTGGCAAGCACTGACACTGGCTTCTTCAGAACCTTGAGTGGAACCCATCTGGCCCTAGACTTTTGGGTGTCCAAGTGATGTAACAGATCACAGACTGTTTCCTCCTGCATTATGGCAGGTATATTCTGCTCACCATAGGTGTCTTCCAGCTCTAAGGAACAAGTACCTTGAGRATAACTGCTCTGGGTGTTAAAGAGTAAAGCAAAGAAGGCATTAGGTATCTCAGCCTTATTCTCATTCTTGGTGATAATTTTCCCCACTGCATCCAATAAAGTACAGAGATTTTCACTGTCCCTCCTCCTCTTTGTAATATTTTTGTAGAATTCCTTTTTTTGTCTTTTACAGCAGTGGCCAGATTGAGTTCCATTCCAGTTTTCACTTTTCTAATTTCTTCCCTACATATACCCTAATGATTTCCTTGTACCCTGTCCCTTCTTCCAAAGGTAGCAAACCTTTTCTTTTTTTTTTTTTTTCTTTCTTTTTCACAGAGCTTCAGGAATAGGTCCCTATATTCACATAGGCCAGTCATCTTCCCCTTTGGCTCACCTTTGGCACACACAGGACAGGCACTCCCATGCCTTTAAGATTTCTTTATTGAGGAAGGTCCAGCCTTTCTGGATGCCTCTGCTCTTCAGAACTGTCTCTCAAGGGACTCTCCCAACCAATGTCCTAAACCAAGGACATTCCTTGTCCTTATCTGCCACCTGGAAGTCTAAATTAGCAATTTTGTTGATGCCTCTCCTAACTTCTCTGAGGATTGAAAACCCTATCTTTTTGTGGTCACTATGCCCATGATGGCCTCTAATCACCACATCTTCCTCCAATCTTCTCTTGTCCACAAAGAGCAGGTCCAGCAGGGCTCTTYCCCTCATAGGCTCACTTATCAGCTGTGATAGGAAGTTATCTTCCATGCACTCCATGAACTCCTTCYTCTCTGTTGCATTGTATTTACAACAAACAAACCTAGACTCATTCCTCTCTGCCGTATCTTATTTCCAGCAAACATCTGGTAGGTTGAAGTCTCCCATAAGAACAAGGGCTGCCGATTATGAGACTTCTGCCACCTGTTTGTAGGTCTCTTCCATCTCTTCTTCSTGGTTACAGGATGGTCATCTGGTCTACAGCAGACTCCCACCAGGATATCAACCTTGTTGGCTTTCCCCCTGATCCTGACCCATAACTCAGGTTTACCATCACCCCCTTGCAGCCCCATTCAATTGAAGCACTCCCTAATATATATCACTACCCCAACTCCTTTCCCACCTTGTCTTCAGTACATGTAGTTCTAAATCTCATAATGCTATGCACTAAAAATTTAATGAGAACCTGCAACAATAGTTGTATTTGGAAATAAAATCAGTGATCAAAAGAGCATTATTAGTAAAGCTACTGTAGAAGACTATCTATAAACCTAAGTATCTTAAGTATTGAAAGGAAAAAAATAAAACCTTTACGAATTTTAAGCAAGAGAAATATAATTGAACTTGTATTGACTTGTTTAGGTAGAAAAATAGAATATATATACACATATATTCTAAATACATACATATATATGAATATATCTTTTCTATATCTATACCTGTATCTATAATAGATATATATATATAGAATATATATAATATATATTTTAATATAATCAGAAGATAATCAGAAATCCACAGAACAGCTGAAGTTAGCCTTACAAAAGTAATTTTATCTCTACCCTGCTCAAAAACCTCTAGCCAGAACAAGTTGTTCAAGGCTTTATTCAGTCATGTCTTGAATGGGAGACACCAGAAATTCTCTTGGCCYGTGTTCCAGTGTTTGGTATTAAGTACCTTAGCCTCTTCCATGTCTTTTGTCACTAAAGCCTCATTGAAAACTGGGCCTGCATTCTTTTTAACCTTCCTTTCACTGCTGCTGCACTTGCAGAAACATATCTTCTTGTATTTGTACCCCCTGCCAGTTTCAACTGCAGCTGAGCTTTGGCTTGCCTGACTCCACTCCTTCACATGTAGACAATGTCYTGGCATTCTTCCCAGGTTGCTTTGTTCATATTCCATGTATTTCTTTTCTGTCCCTTTCCTACTGAGAATAGCTTCCCATGAGATCTTATCAATGAAGTCCTGGAACTAGCCCAGATATGATCTTCTGATGTTCAGAGCTGTTTATTCTGCTTTCGTCTTGCTCATGCCTTWCAGGATCTTAAACTGCACAATCTTATGTTTGTTGCAGCCAAGCCTGTCCTCTACCTTCAAGTCTTCAACCAGCTCTTCCTTGTTTGTGATCAACAGGTCCGGCAAAGCAGCCCCCTCGTTGACTGATCTCCATCAGGAATTTGTTCTAAATACACCTCAGGAAGATCYTCTACCCCTTCCAGCTGGCTCTGTGGTGGTTAAAACTGCTGATTTGAGGCCTGCAATGRTGAGGCTTTCTCTAGCTACCTAAAGGCTTCATCTGCCTTCTTTTTTTTTTTGATCAGGAGGTTTGGAGCAGACTCCTATCAGCACTGTCTGTTTTGAAATCCTTGCCAAAAGGTCACTTCCAGTTTTACTCCTGCCTCAGAGCAAAACTCCAAGCACTAGAACCATTCCTTTGCTTGGAGTAAAACTCCTCTGTGCATATCCACTTCACCTCTACTGAAGTGCCTGTATAGCTCCACTATAGCTCTCCAGTTACAAGAACCATCCCACCACATCTCTGCAATCCCAGTCAGTAAAGGGCTCTGTACAAACCGTACTAGCTTCTGTTTTCTCACCTTTGCTTCTTGTGCTATTTTGATTTGTACACAGATATTAGAGATGACCTCCAGCTCATATTTACTAAAAGATAAAGGGAATGTGCCTGGTCRTTCTCTACTAATACAATCTTATAACTCTTTGATTTGACTGTAAGTAAAATAAAGTAAGAAAAAAGGACTAACAGTCCTTACAAATTGTATGAAAATTGGCAGCTAAATAGAACACTTAATTAGTCCTTTGACTGAAGGAGAGAGTTACAAGAACAATGTTTAACGAATCTGAGAGACATCAGTTACCTGGATCATTCAGATGTAAATCACCTAATATACATCTTGCTACTTCTCTGGCCAAGTAGATATGAGACGTATGAGAAGAGTCATAAAGTATTCATAATGACTGAAGGATTTTATCCACTTTATAAGTTCTTTTTTCTATTCCCTACTTTTATCTGTACATCTACTGTATTTAGGCAGCGAAAAATTTATAATGCTGATAATTTTAAGCATGGTTTCTGGATGGCAAGCCTGTGTTCATCTTACTCTCGTATTATTTTTAGGAAAAAAATCTTCTGAGATAATGAGAATTGTGAAGTGATGGGAGACTTACATAAATAAATATGGAAATCCTCAAACTTTCAGGTGGCAGTTGGGTGTCACTTTTTTTGGGAAAAAGAGGAAGCCCAAACTTCACAGTCCATGTTTGACTTTTATTTTCAGGATTTCTGTGATTAGAGCTGAACCTTAGTTAAGTAGAAACACCAAAAAAAATTAATGTTGCTTTTCAGATAAGCATGTCTTGTCCTTAGAAAGGTAGTTCTAATGATCTATACTGTAATGGGCTTTTCTGTTATCTCACCTTTTTGCCTCAATAGCTTCCCTGCTCAAATGACTGATGGTAGATGCCTTAATACACTAACTAAAAGTAACAGAATAGTGGCCTTACTTATCTGCTTTAGTCTATTACTGTTAAAGAAGGCCTTACAGCTCAGGGCTCCTTTAATGATTTTGTACTGCAAAGCTCATTAATTAAGTACAGATTTGTAAAACTAAACCCCTAACTAGAGACTTTATGAACTGTGATGCTAATTCTGGGATGAAAAGGCTYTAGTTTAAAATACAGATACATATTCTGCCTTACTCTGCCTATAAGAGAAAAGAAGCAAAATCTTTATTTGTGGCCRTTTGTGGCTATAACTTTATAGCATATCTTCATTGTCCACCAATCTTTATCTGTACAGGGATTACACTTATGAATCCCATGTTCTGAAAATCTTACTATTTGCTAGAGTAAGTTGGTCCAAGTCTGGGTGTCAATATGCAACTGCTATCTGTCTATCATTATGGTATGCATKTAAAATTAAGGCTATAGGTGGTATGTGTTGCAAGTGAAAGGTCAGAGAAGGAACAATGGAAAATGATTTTCGTTATTATATATTATCTCTCTTGACAAAGGCATGCTTAGTTGTTTGGGCATAGCTAGAGGCTATGTCATCTTTGCTGTCAAACTACATAAAAGGTCACAGTCAACTCTTATAGGCTTTCTGTGAGGTCCTTCATAAGAAGCAGTTTCTATATTTTAATTTTGAAAGATGTGAATTTTGAAATCCCTTTTCCTTATTTTTTATTTTTTTTATACAGAGAAATTTCCATATCTCTGCAGACCCCCAACACCCGCACCCACCCCCCACCTCCCAGAAATATATCCTAAACTTCGTTCGCTTCAGACTTTTTTTTTTCAGAATATTCTAAATATTAGCTAAACTATTCATAAGATGAAACATAATTTCTTTAAAAAGTGAACAGATTTCCCATAGGAAAAAACATTTTAGAGGTTTTGTTTGTTTTTTTCTGAACTGAGGAACACTCTACATCTCAACAAGGCTTCCTTCCTTAATCTCCACTTAGGGGAAAAAAAAGAGGTGCTTAATCCTTAAAAGATTAAGCAGAAACAATCTCAAGGACTTGGCTTGTCAATTGTCTTCAGCTAAAAATGTGAAGAGGTAACTAGAAATCTGAAATAGAATGTGCCATATAGGAGAAACACTTGATGCAGTATAATTCTCTGCCCACAGCTATGTAGCGAGGACAAGTTCTTATAAAAATGTCAAAAAGTACGTTGCTAATGTAAATAATGGAAACTTTATCCTCAACACATTTTCTTCTGCAAATTGATTAAGGGCAAGTTAATTAGATAAGGACACTGGATTTTGCTACAAATCAAGGCAAGCATCTACTGCCCACAAACAGATTCCGTGAAGCAAGACGGCACCATCCTGCCTCACACTAACACTAAATATCTTCCCTCAGCCCAATTTGTATGTTTTGTTTCTGATTACTAAAGCAGCTCTAGCCATCAAGTAACCAAGACCAGCATGAAATTCGACAGAAATATAAAGAAAGTYGTGGGATTAAGAAAGATGATAAGCTAGCAGTTGAAGGAAGATGTTTTATGAGAATTGACCAGGATTAGAAAGTTACATTATTAACAAATGTCATGAATTCTTTTGCTATGCACAGAGTTCTGTTTCTACTTGGATCAGATCTCTGCAAACATGCAGTATGAGATCACATATCTAGCTTCTTTAAAATTAAAAAATTAAAACTAAAGACTTTATTTAAAAGAAAAAAAAAAGGATACCTTTTCTTGGAATGAAAGTCTACCAATATAAAATATGTCAACAACAGTAGACAAGTCTGGAAGATCTCCAGATCAGGAGACTCCACAGACTCTCTGAGCAGCCTGCTCCAGGACTCGGTCACTCTCACAGGAAAAAAGTTCTTCCTCATATGGAGATGGAACTTCCCATGTTACAATTTGTAACCATTACCCCTTGTCCTATCACCGGCCACTACTGAGARGAGTTTGACCTCCTCCTGCCTACATTCTCCCCTCTTCCCCAGGTTCAGGACCCTGAATTTGCCCTTGTTGAGCCTCATGAGATCTCTCTCTGCCCAACTCTCCAACCTGTCTAGGTCTCTCTGAATGGCAGCATATTCCTCTGGAACGTCAGCCACTCCACCCAGTTTTGTATCTTCCGCAAACTTGCTCAGAGTGCACTCTGTCCCCTCATCCAATTGACTCATGAACAAATTGAGCAGCACTGGGCTCAATACTGACCCTTAGGGGACACTAATGGCCATAGGCCTCCAGCTAGACTCAGCACCGTTTATCACCACCCTCTGAGCTCTGCTATCCAGCTGGTTCTCAATCCACTTCATTGTCCGCACGTCCAATCCACACTTCTGGAGCTTTCCTATAAGGATGTTATTGGAGACTGTGTTGAAAGCCTTGCGGAAGTCAAGGTAGAGGACATTCAGGGTTTTCTCATCATCCTTCCACTCATTCCATCGTAGAAGGCTATCAGGTTTGTCAAATACACCTCTCCCTTGGTGAATGCATGCTGACTACTCTTGATCATCCTCTTTTCCTTGACATGCCTAGGGATGGTCTCTAGGATGAGCTGCTCCACCACCTTTCCAAGGATGGAGGTGAAGCTGCCTGGCCTATATTTCCTCGCTCCTCCCTCTTGTCCCTTTTGAAGACTGGAGTGATGCTGGCTTTATTCCAGTCCTCCAGCACTACCTCTCTATGACCTCTTAAAGACGATCGAGAGCGGTTCAGGAATAACCTCTTCCAGTTCCCTCAGCGCTCTTGGGTGCATCCCATTCAGACCCATAGATTTACAGGCGTACAGTTTGCTTAAATAATCCCTAACCCAATACTCCTCGTCCAGCAGAAAGTCTTCCTCTCTCCTGGTTATCAACCATGTCTCCAGTCTCTGTACTTCATGGGGACTAGCCTYGTCAGGAAAGACAGAAGCAAAGAAGTAACTCTGCCTGCTCTACATCCTCTGTCACCAAGGCACCCTCTCCATTCAGCAGTGGACTCGCATTTTCTTTAGTCTTCCTCTTGCTGATGATGTATTTGTAGAAGCCCTTCCTGTTGTCCCTGACATCCCCTCTAACTCTTAATTCCAAAAAAGCCTTGACCTTCCTCATTGCATTCCTGCATTACTTGAAAATATTGCTCTATTTTTCCCTGGTGAGTTGGCCATTCTTTCATATTATGTATGTGCTCTTTTAGTTATTAAGTTTACCTAACAGCTCCTTCCCCATACATGCAAGTTTGCTGCCCTCCTTGCTCAACTTCTTTCTGGTAGGAATGTACGGATCCTGAGCTGGAAAAAAGTGCTGCTTGAATATTAGCCAGCTTTCATGGACTCCCTTTCCTTCTAGGACACTGGCCCAGGGGATTCCTCCAAGGAGCTCCCAAAARAGGTCAAAGATRTCTCTMTTGAAGTCCAGGGTAGCAATCTTTCTTCTTGCCCAACTTCCTCCACACAGGATCACGAATTCCAACCTTATGGTCACTGCAGCCAAGACCATCACTAACCCTCACATTTCCCTCTAGACCATCTCTGTTGGTTAGTATCAGGTGTAGCAGCACCCTTCACCTCTTCCTGTCTCATCAGCCACCTGCATCAAGAAGTTATATCTGCATTGTTCTGCAGGAACCTTCTGAGTTGTACCTAGCTGTGTGATTATCCTAGCATACATCAGACAGAAGGACCAGGCCCTGGCATCGTGAGGCTTCTCGCAGCTGCCTGGAGAAGGCCTCATGCATTTCCTCTTCCTGGTCAGGAGGACTATAGTAAACTCCCACAACAGTGTCACACCTGTTGGTCTGTCCTTTAATTCTCAACCACAGGGTCTCCAGCTGTGCTTCATCTTCCCCTATGCTGAACTCCAAACATTCCAGTTGCTCTCTCATGTAAAACTCAACTCCTCTACAGGATCTAATCCTCTATAGGATTAGAATCCTATAATGCTTTAAGTGTTGATTCATTTGTGTACCTTACTTAACAATTTTCAAGACTATTTACAAAAATCTGTGAAGGCAAGACTATTAAATGTAGAGGAAAAGTATTTACTTCTACTAAGTATTTTTTAGGAAGGCCTTGCTAAGGAGAAAGGAGAAAAAAAAAAAKTGGTAAAAAGCTCTGTCGTGTTACCTCATGTACTTTAAAATATTTTGTTGTTTCCAAAGACTGCAATTTGAGTGTCATAAGATTTAGAAAAGAGCTAGAAAGTCATAAGACAGCTAGAAAAATAYGACAGCAACAAAGCTAGTATTCAGTAGCATTGATTTCCACACCAGGTAACAGCAGGTCTTAGTCATAATAACAACCACTATTATCCATGAATGCTCTCTGAACAGTGATAGCTTTGCACAGCTTTTTCTCCCATAYTGGTGTATTGTTTCTGAAACAAGAATGTTTGCTTCCATATAATTACAAGTGATCATTTGCCATTCCTTAGTTTCTTATGCAAGAAAAATATTTTTATCGGTTTTCTGGCTGAATGGGATGAAAAAAAGAATGCCTAGTGATCACATTTATAAGCATAAACTGGAAATAAAGAACAATATTCAAATCATATTTCATCAAAGAGGGTCAATATTTATATGTTTTGTCATGAATCTGTTAGACCTAGCTGTGTATACCTGCCAGTACTGCTCAAAATAAAGTAAACTATTAATGAAAATAACAACTTAGAGATTTATGTAATTAATGTTCTATAAATCCACTGAAAGCGTATTGTAATATTGATCGGTAATGTATTAGAAAAAGATTTTGTATAATAAATCCTGAGCTCTGCCATGAGAGATGGAAGCAAAGACAAATTCACTTTATGTTGTTCATCAGAGATTCACATAGGAGGGGTAGGCAATTTAGAGATTGCCTCTTAGAATAACCAAAAGTAACAGAAGCAGCCAAGAGATGCAGCAGTTTGTTCATACAGGTTGACAGCAGAAACTCTGCTGAGGACAGTGTCTGCATTACCTCAGTAATGGTGATGATGTAGCACAGGGTAGAGTTCCCACCAGTCATTGGAACAGCTACCTCTGGCATAACAGAACCAAATGCATTTTGTGGCCTCCAGTGACTCTGTAAGGGGAAACCTGGAAGTTTACAGCCCAGGGAACAACACCCAAGGAGGTGGGGCAGGGGCGGCAGGGTGAGGGTGGGAAGGAGGTCCAATTGGTCCTAATTGTCCATATTTGTGTCCTTTGAACATTAGAGTGAAGATTTTATTATTTGTGTGCAGATATGTAAAGTCTGCTATGAAAAAGATATATTTTTTTAGCCAAATATGGGTAAGCAAGGACAAAAAATCAAATTAAAATGGTGGAAAAAGCATTTATGTCAAAACAAATGTTAAAATTAAATTTAATCAATAAACTTCGAAATACAAAGTAATAGTAATTAGGAACAGACTWTTTTGAAGAGGAAAATAGTTGAGGGAAGTTATTTGTTTTCTGTTGTCTGTAAACTTTCAGGAATAAGTAGTAGTTAATTCTCATCCATGCTGCTTACAGCCACATAATTAATATTCATTACAACTGCTAAATGATGAACAGGAAAACTACATTTTCTAGCTGCAGTTATTGGCTTAGAGATAAAAAGAGTATATAGGAAGAGATAATGCAATAATAGGAAGAGATAATGCAATAAAGTCTTTTGACAAAAATTTAAGTTGTTTCAACAAATGCCCTGAAAATTAGAAGACCTTGTGTAAGGGAGAAATAATTAATGCTTTCTTCAAGTACTTAATAACATGTCCTTATGAAGACYGGGATCCATACTCAAGTTAGCAACTTTACAGGACTCGTCTGTCTTTGGGTRTATGATGGATATACCCAACAAAACAAAATTTAAGGATGTATGTCCATGTCTTGCATCACTCATCTCAGTGTTAAAGTAAAACAAGTTCATATAGTTCTACAAGTCTGTAGACTCTTTGAAYTGAAAAGGCTTTTTTTTGAAAAAAAAACAAGATTTTGAAGTGTGCTTTCATTTTAGATTTTTTTTCTTCATTTTGGACTTTACATACAAATATATTTGCATATGTATACTTAAAACTTTCTATCTTCTGACTTTGGTCCTATTCTATCAGGTAAGAAAAAAAAAAAATCAGAAGAGCAAAAGTTAAAACTCTTACAGTAAGTGCCTTAAATAAAGCAATCCAAAATAAAGAACAYAGTGGTCAAATGACATAAAATCATCCCCTATATCTATACTAATTTTAAATAAAATCAGTGCAACTTTGCATGTGTAACAAAGACCTACATCTTACATAGCAAAAGACATAAACAATGTGTCACAGCAAATCACATCAGACATGAGAACCAATGTCTGATGAAATCTATTGGTTCCTAAGTTCTATAAAAATTTCTCAGTATGTAGACTACCTTAACTTGATTTTGGTTTGTGGAAACTTAGGCTGGGGAAGGAATATACCTGTCACAATGTCTAGGAAAGAAAAAAAAAAAAAAAAAAAAAACCACCACACTTTGATCGTAAACATTTTTTCAACATTTGTCCCATGTGGGATAATAACTGTATGAGGAAAATGTTGTTTTCTTCTACTGACTGATGTGTAATAAAGGAATAATGAAAACTATCTTCCATCTAAAACCTCCATCCCACACACTGTTTCAAAWTAGCTGTTCACCTTCTACACGTTTCAAGATCTAGTACGTGCACACATAGTAAACTCTTATCTACAGTAGTGCTGAAAGAGGAGAGGAAACAGTGAATTATTGAAGTCATTTTTCACAGAAAGAGAAGTTAATGATATTTTCAAATTTAATCAGAAATGGCTCCCCAGGCTGGTCAACCTCAGACACATGGATTCTTCAATTAAATCAAAGCTCAAGTTTTACTTGGTTGCAAGTCTGTGGATTACATACATGGGTTTCCATTGTAAGTAAGTAGTTGTCTATGTGCTGAGAGAAAATGATAGCAAAGAGCAATGCCAAAAGTGCCAAACCCTGTGCAAATCATAGGATCTGCCAGGATGGTGGATGTGAAGCAAAGCCTTTGGTTTAATCACCATGCTGCCACATGGTGATTAAACAGTTTGGAGAACAAAACACAACAAAATAAAACAAAACAGTAGAATATTTTTCTTGTTCAGGGACTTTTCTAAATCTTGCTTTAATTAATTCATTTTTTTTTCCTGGACTGCACTTGTTTGATTGTTCTGCAAAGATTTTATTTTCCCTCACAGTTGGAAATTTTCGTTCTGTTGCAGAAACACTAGATAGAATACTTCAAAACTATTAACTACAAGATGCTTTGTTGCTTGAAAAATAATTTTCACTAGTCACTCAGTTCCCAAAGTTATGTGTGTATATATATTTTTTTTTGGGGGGGGGAAGGGAGGAACAAGGAGACAAGTTTGGTTTTTTTTTCCCAATTTCTGAATTGATGAGATATTTTTGTCTAAAAATTGCTTATGCTACGTTGTTTAGTGGTAAATGGATAAATAAGTGCTAGGCAAGATTCTGAATTCCCAGGTAAATGCATCCAAAAAACTGTGACAGAAGTATTTTTTGTGAAGATTGAAAAGTTCGTTTCCATATAGGTCTACATTTGGAACTTTTTAAAGTCCATTTTAGTGCAATTCTAAAAGCRTGTATGTTCACAGAAGCAAATCATGAATGCGAGTAGTGTGAATATATGCTGCATGAACTTTGCTTCATTTAAAAATACAGAGCAGTCTYAAAACAGAGCTGAGAAAACAGCCTGCAGACAATTTTGTTAGGCATGTCAGTCCAACAGTAATCCCAAGTTTCTTGTAATAGAACTTCCTAATTTAAGAGTGACATAGAACTCAGTTCAAACTCACCTGTATTTGTATCTATTCTGTTCTTCTGTKCAGCTTATTATCTTTAACTCTATTTCTTTCACTCTCTGTCCATATGTATTATATACAATGAAAGCTCACTTGCATTCTGGGAAAATTACATGCCATACTGCTTGCCCTCTTAGGTGTCTTAGGTAGTTTTGTTTAATACTCAGAAATACTGAAATTTGATACAAAGTTCTCTAAAGCTCAATATAATCTTCATCAAGATCTTCTGTTGTTTAATATATAGAGAACGTACACATGCTTCTGCTATGATCCACATAAAAAGGTAGAATGTAGCAATTACTTATCACATTCAGCTAGGGCCTGGCTCTTTAAGCATTGTATGACCATTTAATGAAGCAAGTGGAAGAAAAGTGGAAGGGGGAAATGTCCACCATGCAGACAGCTGTGACTGATCTCAGTGAGTTTTCAAAAATACAGGAAATCAAAATTTATGTAAGAACACTACTCTTCCTGGATAATCTAGAGTGTTATCAGCTTTCTCATTTCTCAGCAAATTCATCTACGTGAAGGCTATTATACCAACTGAGCTGAAACACTGTCTTTATGCAAAAAGGCTCATACAAAGCAGCCTTGAAGGTCACTACATAGCGTTGAGTTGTGCAGTACACACTGTCTCATTAGAAATTGGTAGCAATGTTAAGATGTAAATGAAATTGCTCGTGTCTCAAAGGCTTTAAACATTAAATGACTTTGTCTTTGTGTTTTTCTTTCTTGCATGTCCATTAAACCCATATTTTAGCAGTATATACAAGTATACACATTAAATTGCTGTGAATCACTTTTTAGAACCATACAGTACAGAGGAAATATCTGGAACAAATTCAGAAATTTTCTGAATAAATATTTGATTGCAAGGAGCCAAAGGAGTAACATTTTTCTTTTCTTTGTATTTTCTTTGTACACTTAGCAGTCTTATGGCAGAGAAACAAGTAGCACATTGAAATCAGATGAGAACATGTGCATGCTATGTAGCTTTTACAAGTGTGTGTGTCATTTCTCATGCTTCCCAATTAATATTACAGGCTTTTTGAAAACAATGCAGAATGTATAGTTTTCCAAAAGAATATTGGCAGAACGGCTATACTTTGAATAGCCTTTCAGTCCCTTTCCTAGATTTGTGAGCTGACCATTAGAACCGAGAGGGAAAAAACAACATGAAATGGTCTCTTTGGCATGAAAAGACATATGTAAAGCAAAAAAACCAAAAAACAAGAAACAAGAATGCTGTAGGTCATCCAGAACCATATCTATTTCCACTTGTAAAATTACCAACTCAGGAAGTAGCTATATAATCTTCATCAGAAATACAGCTAGCAGTGTTCTAAGGCAATCCAGTAAGTGTGATTTAGGATTGGGAAATCAGAGAGAATAATAATAATAAAAAAGAAAAAAACTACAAACTTAACTATATTTCAACATAACAATTGCAAAATATTGTATGATTATAAGATACAAATCATCTGGTATGTGAATTATGTTATATACTTTGAAATTTTTCATATTAAAAAGTCTTGTTTTTAATTGTCCATTTTGTCAGGTAGAAAATGAAAAATATGATTGAAACTTGAAAGAAAATATGAAGGATACACAGATTATGGACTCCAAACTTTCAAAAAAGCTATGAAAACTATTCACAGAAGAATAGCTATCATAATAAATAAAGCAATATTGATTCATGGATAAATTTCTTGTATACTTCTCACTAACATTTCAAAACAAGTCATGCCTCCCCTTGGGGGTTGGTAGATTTCTTATGTTCATATCTTCTTTTCATACCCTCAACAAAATACATCTCTGTTGATGTATCACTGTATACGAAACTCCTCTGTCTTCTCTACGCATGGGCAAACTTCTGCCTGGTCCGTTAGAAAAGTACATTTCACATCCTATGAGTCTCCAAAAGGGAGAGACCTCCTTTATGCAAGGGCAAAATGGATGAAGTAGATGTGGGATGGCATTTCTAGAAATTATCTCGGGAGTGGAAAAGTTGGAAAAAAAATAGTCAATTTGAATGCTGCTTTTGACTCTAATTGGCCCCTTTGGAAGTAGGAATAACAGATGTTGTAGGTGTGTTATATAAGGGAAAAAGAAAAATTCATTTTCCAGGACAATCATTCCAGTTTTTGTGAAAAAGAAAAAAAAAAGTTTTGATTGGGAAGGTTTTTGATTTTTTTTAAATCATTTTGTTTAAGAAAATTTCACAGACTATTTCTTGCTGTTCAGGTAAAATTGTCTATCAATGCAGTGTAGTTGCATGCTGTACTATAAAGCAGGAGAAACAGCATAATTTCTTCTAATTTTGTGAAGAACTTCAAATAAACTTGGTGAGGCTACACTTACTTTTGATGATATGGCCTCCTTCAAAAGATTTTTTCCCTCTGAGACAGTGATTCTTTCTGACACTGAGGTTTACAGTCTGACTGTAAAGTCAGCGACATCACCAACACAGAAGTTGATTTTCTGGCTACCTCCAAAACACAGAGAGGACATTGAATTGTTTCTGCTAATATTCTCTTTGTTATTCAAATTGTGTCTTGCAAAGATCAACTATATTTCTTCAGCTTTGGGCTGCCCAGTACAAAAGGGAATTGAAGGTACTGGGCAGAGTCCAGCACAAGGCTGAAAATACGATGAGTATCTCTCTTATGAGAAAAGGCTGAGATATACAGGACTGTTTGGTCTAAAGAAGAGAAGACTGAGAAACATCTTTTCAATGTGTACAGGCACTGAAAGCAGGATGTCATGAGGATGGGACTGGTGGCCAGACTGGTGGTCAGAGAAAAAGAGTAGCCTATATAGATTTCAGTTTTGAAATGGCATCCTTAGCCTATTTTCCTATATTTAAAGAGTATGGTTGTTATAGCTGTAGTGTTGGATTCCTTTACAGATAATGGAAAGAGGATGAAATAATTGTATTACTGTTCCCCCTTGCTCTGTCCTTTTGAGAAAAAAAAAAAAAAAACAAACAAATGAGGAGATATATCTTTCATCTGTTACAGAAGTTTTCCATTATGTTGCCTCCTATAAGAACTGTAAACCATAAACATGTAGAGCTTCCAGAAGACTTGACAAAACAGTAAAAGAAGTATATCTAGAAATAATTGGCTGATCACTGAGCTTTTACATAGAAGATAATCTGTTCATGGCTCATTAGTTGATTCATTCTTTGACTGATATCTGTCTGTCACAAGGGATTATAATTTGTCATTCCACTCGGCTAAGCTATCCTAACTTAAAACTGTTTTAAAATTCAGTCCCATGTTTCAATGCTAAACTAGTCAAATGAAACAGGGATTTTTTTTCATCCTTCCTATTATTAAAAAAAAAATACAAGGTAAACTAGCAAACATTTCCTGACAAAAGTTTTATTCCTTTCAAGATGTAATATTATTATATGACAGAAATTTAAAGGTCAAAATCTAAAAAACCTGTAAGCTTTGTAAAAGTAGAAGTTCTGATAGATGTGGAAGAAGAAGTTAATTTCAAGTTGAAGGGAAATATCATTTGCAATTGTAATTTTTTTTACTTTGAATGTCAAAAATTGTCAAAGATAATTAAAAATATACTTAGTTCTAAACTTAACATGCATTTTTGAAGGAAACAGTTTACATATTTTTAAATGTTCTCAGGGCTTCCATAGAGCTATGGTATTTTTCCTTTCAATTGATTCCTTCCATGAATCTCAATAGACATCCATCATAGTCTATCACTTTACTTTTGGTACAAACATTACTTTCAAGAAAAGATTCAGAGATACATATTTAAACAGGTCTCCTGAAACTTTTTCACAACTGAGTTTGGAACTGACAACAACATGATTTTCTGTAAGAATATTATTCCCACAGATCTGTGAAATTCCTCCTCTTAAATAACTGCTGATATTTCTAGAGATGCTGGTGGTGCATCTCTACATACAGTAGGTATCGCTAAGATAGCAGGAAGCATCTGTCTTCAATAACAAGCTATTCCTCCTACTTTTTAAAATAAGGAAAAATCTATAATGTTACCTCTTTTCCCCATCTTTTCTCTTTAAAATTTTTGTTACACAGTTCGGTAGCATTCTGTTCACATTGTTTCAGTTTCATGCAGGCCAACTGGCCCTACTAGTATGCCTTTCTACCCATAATTTGCAAGATTAAATCAGATATTTTGGTGATCTGTGTTCCATGGACTACAAACAGTGAAAGTGTTCTCTCTGTATCACAGCCCTTTTGTACTTCTTACTTGATTTSCCTGATTTCTTCATATGACCACTAGAAGTTTTAGCTGTTAATGTTTACAGTGTAATGAGCTGAGTTTTACCAATAGTATTATTTAGGAAATGAACCATGACAAAATTTCCATGATTCTAAAACTAATAATTTTCCTGTGGGTACCTCATAGGAAAAATTTGCTTTTGGAAGAGGAAGGAGATAAATTAACTGAATATAAATAGGTCGAAAAGCATGTGTGACCTTTAGGTAAATTGAAAGATCACCCTCAGAAGAACAGAAAGCAAACGAATCTGAGAAAGGGCATGATTTATTTTAAGATAAGGGGGAGGGGTAAAAAGAAGTAAGGTGAATGGTATCGAAAATATCTTGTAAGGAAACTTGTAATTCAGAAGTAACTTTGTAARTGAATATGAAGATAATTAGACTGGAGAATGCAGAGACTGAGTTTCAATGACTAATGATAACATAAGTCTTGGAAACAAAAAATATTTATGAAGCATTATGAAATGACAAAAATAAGTGAGTGCTAGTTAGCTCTAGAACATACAAAAGATCTTTTCATTTATATTTTTCTAAATARACTATGTGATATATCATCCATTCTTTCTTGTTATCGTTGTTCCTTTTCTTCCTCCTTTTCTTTTCCCTCAAAACATAGTAAATGCAGCTAGTTCAAGGCTTTCAAAGAGCTTTGTTGTTGTATAAATACCATAATAAATGTTCAGATTCTTTTYTTCTTTCTTCAGAAGTATTCAACTTAATTCTGAGTGATATTGAAAAAAAAAAAGAAAAAAAGGCTCAGACCTTGGCTACATAATATTCTGAAAGACACTAGTCAACAGACTCTGATACTGATCACTCAGAAAATCATTGGACTTAGGTAGAAATTGCTTTTGCAGACCGACAATATAACAGGAAAAAATAGGCTTTCTATATCTGTATAAAATCTATGTACTTTTAAATTAGTATTGTAAATATCAAATAAATATTAATTGAAACTTTTTGAGAAATAATGTACTAGAAATGTGCTCTACATTGTACGTAATTATGGGTCATTTTTWAAAATTTCTGTATGATAGTGTTTGCAGTAAACATTCATAACTCTAAATTTAAAAAGTATGCATGCATATGCACAGAAAACACTGAGTTAAACATTATGCATCAAAAGACATGTTGTAAAAGTTAGGGAAGTGAATATAGAAGAAATAGGGYAGGTGAAATTTGTCTGTCTGAACAAATACAAATCAAGAAGCCTATTAAAAATTAAACCAACAAAATAAACAAACAAACAAAGACAACCATTGACCTGAAATCCTAAGGTGGAAATTTATCCTGTAGGAAGATATGAAGAAGATTTTGAGTGTTTTGATTTGGTTTAAAAACAAGCAATGCAAATCTAGATTGGTGATAAAGCAAAATTTGATGCAATCCAACCAGATCACAGGTAGTTTATARTGACTTCTTTAACTAATTAAAAAGTGATAATGGATTGTTGAAATGCATACATTTCCATGGATCCTGATGGGATACACCCCAGAGTGCTATGTGAGCTGGTGGATGTCGTAGCTAAGCCGCTATCCATCRTCTTGGAAAGGTCCGGGAGAATGAGGCAGGTACCGGAGAACTGKAAGAAAGCCAATGTCACCCCGGTCTTCAAAAAAGGCAAGAAGGAGGAGCCGGGCAACTACAGGCCAGTGAGCCTGACCTCCATCCCTGGAAAGGTGATGGAGCAGCTCATCCTGGCTGCTGTCTCCAGGCACATGGAGGAGAAGGTGGTGCTCAGGAGTAGCCAGCATGGGTTCACCAAGAGGAAATCATGCTTGACTAACCTGATAGCCTTCTATGATGGGGTGACTAGATGTATAGATGAGGGCAGAGCGGTGGATGTCACCTATCAGGACTTCAGCAAGGCTTTTGACATCGTCCCTCACAGCATCCTCCTGGGCAAGATCCAGAAGAGTRGATTAGATGAGTGGACAGTGAKGTGGATTAGGAAATGGCTGGACAGCAGAGCTCAGAGGTTGGTGATCRGTGGTGCAGAGTCTGGTTGGAGGCCTGTGGTTATCAGTGTCCYCCAGGGTTCAGTCTTCAGTATGGTCCTGTTCAACGTATTTATTAACAGCCTGGATGAAGGGATGGAGTGCTCCTCCAGCAAGTTTGCTRATGATACWAARCTGGGAGGAGTAGCTGATATCCCTGAGGGCTGTGCTGCCATCCAGAAGGACCTGGACAGACTGGACAACTGCACGAYGAGAAATCTCATGAAGTTCAACAAGGGCAAGTGCAGGGTCCTGCACCTGGGCAGGAATAACCCTAGACATGCCTAYAGGCTGGGGACCGACCTCCTGGAGAGCAGATCCGCAGAGAGGGACCTGGGTGTCATGGTGGATGACAAGTTGACCATGGGGCAGCAGTGTGCCCTTGTGGCCAAGAAGGTCAATGGGACCCTGAGGTGCATTAAGAAGAGCATTTCCAGCAGGTCGAGGGAGGCGATTCTACCCCTCTACTCAGCCCTGGTGAGGCCGCACCTCGAGTACTGTGTGCAGTTCTGGGCTCCCCAGTGCAGGAGGGACGTGGAGCTGCTGGAGAGAGTCCAGCGCAGGGCTACAAAGATGATCAGGGGCCTGGAACATCTGCCCTATGAGCAAAGACTGAGAGAGCTGAACCTGTTCAGCCTGAAGGAGAGAAGGGCATCTAATGAGTGTATACAAATACCTCAAGGGAGGGAGGGAGRGAGGATGATGGGGCCTCTTTTCCATGGTGGCCACTAGAGGTGGACTAGAGGAAATGGCCACAAACTGAAGCATTGAAAGTTCAGCTTTTTATTACTGTGTCAGCATTTCCCTGAATATTTTTATAGAAATAAGCAATAAATAAGCAAGCCCAACACAAAACTTTTYCTCTCATTACAGAAAACAACTGTTGCTTTTTCTTCTGCTTAACTTGCTTTGTTTTAGTCTGAATGAACAGATTAATCATTTAGATTATATCATCTACTTATGATACGAGATAGAAGAGATATTAGAGAGAAGCTAAAGAAAAGWGAAATCAAGAAAATATTTCTCCTACTTAACTCCTTACTTCCTGCTTGCTACGCATATCTAGCAGTATGTCTAAATATTGTATTTTCCAAGGAATATTTGGATTTATAGTTCAAGTCTATTTGCTTAAACTTTTGCTCAGGAGCCCTGAGTCTGCTCAGCTTATCTCTTCTGTTGCTGTACTGTATAATGAGAATTTTTTTAATTACATTTAAATTCTTTAAATTTTGCTTTTAAAATTGGTGAGTTAAAAGGAGGATTGCACAGCATTCCTTCAGGGAACTTTTTTGCTGACTTAGGATCAYGTTAAGGTTATYCAGACTAAATTTGAAGGTAATATGWAAGAAATACTTTTATAAAGTTGGTTAATTAATCTTGTATAATTTTTCTTTTCTCAAACTTAAAAAAAATTGCTTTTCTCCAATAGAACTCACTAAAGTTAAGATTCTGAGTGATTTGAACATGTTTGATTCGCATATTCTTTCCAGGATCAGTTGGATTTCATTCATTTAGACATTTTTAAAAAGATACATTGTATTATAAATCTGGTCACATTTAGTGTAGGCTTATTTGAGTCTCATTGGTGAAGTGTCAGATCTAAAATAATAAGAGTCTGTTTGCAGTATAATCACTGTTTTGGAATACTTGAAAAGTATTATTTTGAATTTTTAACTATCACAGACTATGTTACAAAAATACTATTTCTCTATGACAGTTCCTCAGTTGGCTTTTACATATTCCTTATGCCTTTAAAATTGTTCTATACTGTAGATTTAAATAAATAAATTAATAAATAAATATATAAAAATATAAACTGTAGATATAAAAACAGATAAATCAATAAACATGAGGGATTCAGTCACTATAGTACAGATAGTAGAAYAGAGGATATTCTAGCTCAGTAAATTCTCAGTCTTCTCTTCTTCTTGAGCTTCCCTCATCCTGCAAGGTAGAATTGTACCAAGAATCTTAGCTGCAGCCAAGAATATCTTCAGTCCTACAAGAAATAAGTTCATAGACCAAGCCTATCCTGGTGCATACARTAAATCATCTGTACAGACTCCCTGCCATGTCAGAAAAGACACTGTCACTTGGTGCCTTTTTGTTATAATTTTGTCATACTGTTATTATTAAATAATCACAGAATCAATGAGATTGTAAAGCACCTTTTGAGATCATCTATTCCAACCTCTCTGCTCAAGTAAGGTAAACTAAATCATGTACAGATGGTTTTGCAGTACCTCCAAGGAAGGAGACATCACAGACTCCCAAGACGACCTGTTTCTGTGTTCAGTCATCCTCACAAGACTGAAGTTTTTCTTCATGTTCAGATAGAATTTCCAGTGTTTCAGTTTGTGCTCATTGCCTCTCATCATATCACTGGGCAGTGCTGAATTGAGCCTGGACATATCTACTTGACATCTGCCTCAGATACTTACACACATTGATAAGGCTTCTCCTCCATCTTCTCTTCTTTAGGTTGAACAATTCCAGCTCTGTGGATATGCCATTGCTCTCACCACCTTCATAGACCTTCTCTGCACATTCTGCAGTAACTCCAGTCTCTCTCGTAGAGAGGACACAGACCAGACACAGTACTCCAGATGTGACCTCACAATTGCTGAGTAGAGGGGGAGAATCCCCTCCCTTTCTCCTGCTGACAATGCTTTTTATTATGCAGCTCCCCAGGAGCCCTTTTTGGTCACTTCTTGGCACTACTGGTCCTAACATATTTGTATTCTTTTATATTAGGTTTCCCATCTATCAGATGAAGCTTTTTTTGACCCTTCTAATTCTGTTGATTTCAAGTCTCCTTTCTGGAGTTATAGTGTGAGGTGTATGAGTGGTTTCATACAGCTGTTGGAAATAAAAGAAAGTGGATAGCAGATAGAAAATAATATTTTTTTTTTCAAATGGGCAGAATTTTCTCTTTCCAGGAAAAGGATGAATAATCAGCATAATGTTAAGAATTTTTAAAAAATTATGCCCACAACTAAAGACAGAGCTCTGATAATCTTGGAATGTATATTCACTTTAGTGAAWTATGTTCCAAAGTAGCCTTTTATAAAAGCTGTCTGAAGGAAACAATTTCAGGCTAGTGACATCAAGTTAGCAATTAAAAGGGCAGAAATATTTATGAAGCAATAAAAACATCAAAACATCTTGTGTTTCATTTGATATACTTGCTTTATTCAAGTTTGTATTTTTACAAACTACAGTACCACCATACCCCACTACTCTCCTCGAATGTAAAAGTTACTTGGGAATTCATCAAAGCAATAGTCCTTAAGAAAAAGAAAAAGAAAAAGAAGACAAAAAAATCTTTATTTGTTGGGTATTTTTAGTGTTTGGGACACCTCTACAGGGATTTCAGTAGCCTATGATAAAAATACAGATAGTGACTTTCATTTATTTGATGTAATTATAATAAATGTTCTACTGTAATTGGAATGCTAAATTCAGATTCTTATCACTAAGAATTTGAGACAGTAAACATACTGAGCTGATGAGTGGCTCATCAGAGATGTGTACACTCTCATAAGGCTACAAGTTACTCTTTAGCACTGAAGTCGTTACCTCTTCTCAAGATGAATATAAGATGCTCTAAAAAGTGAGCTATTAAATTTTATAAAAGCTTACCAGTGCATYCCTTGCATCAGTTGCAAGAATAACAAGCAATTTAGCTTTATATTTTCACTGAAGTTAAGTATATTAGGTCAAAAAAGGACAATTAAGGACAGGTTCAAAATATACTTGGTTTTATGTAGATTCATTGAGATTTGGAGGTATTACTATAAGATAAAAGTCATAATAGCTAGTGTATTAATATATTTTTTCTTAAAGAAATTGCAGGGGGTTTTTTTCTATTATTATTTCTATTATTATTTTGCAGTGAAATGTATCTAAGGAGATATCATATTTCTCAAAGACTTATTTCTTTTCCATCAAGAACTTAAAAAGTCAATGAATACACTAGAGTGAGGAGTTATATACTGTAGTGTATCATATACTCTGTACTTGGTAGGAGTTAAAATCAGAAGTAAGCTTTTGAACTATGGATGATTCTAGCTAACTGTCTTGTAGCCTAAGTTCATCTCTAAGCCGTGAGTTTATTTTCCTGGGGCTATGTGACATTTATGCATCAATATGCAAAATGTATGAAATCTGTTTTGACATTTAAACTTGCTGTGTATTGGGATGCTTGAATCTCAAAGGTTGTAAGGAATAAATAAGAATGAGCAAATAAGTGGATTTGTTTCTTGAGCAGCAGACTGCTTATTTTCTGAAAAGCTGGATCTCTGTGTATTAGAGTCCTTGGGCACTGGAGCACATATGCAGATGACTGTTACTGAGCACTAGGAAAATATGTGCACACAACTTGCCTCAGTGTGCACTCTTGGACCCACTTGTGAAGGATGGAAATAAATCTGGTTTTTAATCATTATTTATTTTCATCTTTGCTGAAAGCCCAAATCTTTGGTCTTGTAGCTCATAATTTAGCAAATAAATGAATTCCTACGTGGCATAGCAACATTTTCTTTAAACCAATTTTAATTAATTTTAACTAAAACATCCCTCACTGGCAATAATAAGAGCTCAAAGACAATGTAATCGGATTGCTTAGTGGTGGACAGCTGTTGCAAAACTATGTTCTGTTCCACAAATATCTGTCAAACTAACTGTATCCAAGGACCAAACAGAAAGCAGCAGTAACATAAATTCTTTATCTGCACAAAGACTGTCCTTGGGGAAAGAAAGTAGGTGATTTCTTACTCACCTATGGAATACCTCAGTCAGATCCAATGTTCATGTTAATCAACAGAGCTACGCTGATTTAAATAAGGTTAGGATGATTTATGCTAGTTAAAAATACAGCCGCCTTGATGCTAATTATCATCAACAGATATTGCCTGAGATTTAACTTGAAGCCAAGAAGTTATTTGTTACTCTCAGATGAAAATAACTTTTACTATTTCTGAATTGACCTTCAGTAAAAGTTTGGAGTTGAAAAATGTTGAGTTGGAGTTGAAAAATGACTGCCATGTTGCCTTCACATGCCTGTACCACCAAAGTAAGTATAGCATCCAGTACTAATTTACATCTTATAGTTACTTAGCATCACAAATCAAGAATAAGAATCTCACCTTCTTTGCTTTCAAGGACTACTTGGTCATATCAGTCTTATGAGTGCAACCATCAATTCAAATAAATAACATCAAATGAAGTACTGCTTTACTGAATGAAGAGACTCAGCATCTGAAAGGACAGTGCTGTCCACACAGAGTGYAAGACTTTGGCTGTTGAATGTATTGGACCTTCTGAAGTATTTGGGTAAAAGGATCTGGAGAAAGAGCACAGACAGCCAATAAGTAAACTCAGATCCTCATTTTCTGTATGTATTCATATGTTTCCAATAGCTGTTTTCTGGAACAGTTTAAGAATTATCAGGTTTTTTGCTTAGTCCGGAACATGACTCATGCAAGATGGAAGACAATGTATGTTGCTTTGTCGTTCCTTCTCACTTTTCYTTTACTARTTTTATTTTCTGTTTTATCTCTGCATGCAAATATAATAATWGCTTATTMATAATTATTATAATAATTAATRATATGATATTCMAGGTTTGACATATTTAGTCTGATGAATACATTTATATCATCAGGCAGAGCTTCCTTTTGCCTTTTCCTTTGACTTAGTAATAGTTTGCCCAGTGATGATACCAGTGGATGGTGCCATGGCTATCTATCTGAAAAATCAATAACTGAAGCTTTATTAATAACACACATTATAAGCGACATACCAAAATGATTTTCATATTCTCTTGTGTGAGAGCTGTGTTAACATAGAGAAAAATATCAGAAACTCATTGGAAATAAATCATCCTTATTCCATCATTTTACGCTTTTAATAATGGAGTGTCAGCACCTCAATATTYCTCTGTGCTAATAGATTTCTAGATTTCATAGGGAGCTAAAGTTCACTGTCTCAATCAAGAAACTTTTGAAGCTTAAGGTTTTGTGCTTTTTTTTTTTTTTGGTGACATTAAAAAAAAGCAACAGACTGAATCTTATAAGAGCYCTAGGGTCACTGTTACAGATGAGCGATTCAAGTACACTGATTTGAGATATTTGGAAGCATGCCTGTCCAGTTGCAGTGAGGTAGTTTTGAAAAGATACACATCAGAATAAAAAGAAAATTATTGGCAGATTAAAGCAGCAATTTAAATTAATCTCTCTCGCTGGATGCTGTATATTTKCTCACAAAACACAGTATTGTACTGCATATCAGATAAAAGAGACTTTCTCTATCTGAACTCAGTGACTATATATCTTGATTTGAAAAACACGACTCTAATCTATACCTCTATCATTCTTCAAAACTGAAATGTTTTGATTTGATTGTCTGCTCTAAATWTCACATGCCTCTCACAGGGACCAGCTGCAATCAAGGATGTGAGATTTTTAAATATGACACTTAAAACATGATRCAAGTTGCCCCTAAAAATAAACAATCTTGATAAAAAAGAACATAAGGAAAAGAGCTTTATAAGTTTCAAGTATTCTTTGGCTACATTTCACATAAGGTTATTGTAGTTTTTCGGATTTGCACTGTCTTTTAGGTTTCTTCCGTGTTTTTCATTTGTTTTCAAGAATGAGCGATTAGATAAAGAGTTGCTTAGACAATAGTAGCTTGTGCTYCATCCTTGCGCAAGGTTGAATGTATGACCTGAAGATATTTCTATGAGAGAGAAAAAAAAGTAAAAAAGAAGAAAAAAAGACACCTGACAAAACAACCAACATTGTATTTKGTCCACTGTTTTGTTTAACTTTTGAAAGCTAGAGGTGTGTGAGAAGAATTCCCATCCTCAGAACTTCATAARCTGAAGAGAGAAAGTTTATTCCACTTTGGGTAGCAGGCAAGAAAAAAAAGATGCCACTTAATGTGAGTCCCATAACTTGTGTCATACATTCTCTCGGGCATGGCATAGATGAACACTTTCCTTTTTGGATTCCATGCCTTCTCTCCAGTTTTTATAGCTAATATGTCAAGTATAACCCATTTGTTTGCAACCTAGGCATGTGTGTTCTCTTAGCACTCAGAGAAGGAAGAAAAACTGCATAAAAGCAGGACAAATATGCCTYTTACTGAAATAAGAAGTAGGAATGGGAGTGATGGGGTTGATGATATTCAAACTTAATTTTCCATTCATTTCTACGCTCTTCTGATGTAAACATTCMTGTGCTATACCCTGGTTGCAATTAATAACACATTCTGGGATACCACAAAAGAGCTGSAGTTAACCTCAATTGATTTCCTCTTTGTACTGTAAAAATCCTAGTTTAAACCTTTAATCCTAGTTTAAACCTAGTTTAAGCCTGTAATTGTATTTGATATTATTATGAATTTGAAGAGTTATTATATAAGAGTTACTTATTTCACAGATAAATTAAACTTTGAGGCTTGTATACATTTAATTAATCTTCAGCTATTTGGKATTTATGGTCATCTGTGCCGTTCAGAATGTTTACAGGTGTTTTTTCTATGCCTCCAAACATTTGAAGTATCTCTGTTCTTTCTTGCAGGCAATAGCAGGTTCATAAATATTATGTTGTATTTTTAATGCCACCCACAAGAATATGTGATAGATARGAAGAAAGGGCTTTTTATCTTTTTATTTTTCTTCTTTTACTGCATAATTATTGTATCTCATTAGCWTTCATGGTACAAGAAGACTTATGGTATGATTGATGCGGCAGATTAAAAATCCTTGAGAATTTTTTTTTCCAAGTTAATACTTAATAGTAATGGAAAACCTTTCTAAAGCTCAACTGGTTCAGAACCTGTTTGAGGATATTATTTACATTGATTGGCTGTTCATTAAGAAAAAAAAAAGTTTCTTTTTCTAAACACCAGGAAATGTATCAGAAAAAAAAAAAAAAAGGAAAAAGGATTATGTTCTGAGAATGAGGATTTCTCCACAGTGCAACTGAGCACCCGAGGGCATAGTGAGGAATGGCAACAGAAGAGTTAGTATGACACACTCTAAGCACAAGAAAGATGTAAATTGAGAATTATAGCTTTCTGTAACTAAAGTAAATGTGTTCTAAAGTACTAGAATGTATTTTGTTGCATGTTCCTGGGAACCTTGAAAAAATGTATTTTTTTCTACATATTTATTTCTGTTATGGAAAATTTAGTAATATCATTGCTCTTTAAATCTTTTCTATGTAGAATAAAAGTACATTTACTTATTACATAAGAAAATTAAAATCTGCTGTGTCCCTAACAAGATGTTATTGGTGGCATTTAACTTGAAGCCTTTAATTAAAAAAAAAAGCCACTTTGCACTGAGCTGGAAAGAAAAGTGGTTTGAAAGAGGAACAATGTTTTTGGGGGGGAAGAGGAAAGAAAAATAATGAATAATATCACCGTAATAATATTAGAAGAAATATTATTATCCTCATGAAAGACATCACTAGAGAGAACAGAATGAACAAGAGGAATTAAAGACAAGCTGCAGATGGGTGGTGACTGGTAGGATGACAAAAAATGCGTTTGGAAAGTGGATTTTATTTGTTGAGATCTTTCCTATGATGACATTGATGATATTGTTTTAATTTAATTTTATTTTAAACTTAATTAACTGACATAAATTTAAAAAAAGAAAACAAAGGAAAAAATCCTTTAGTCAGAAAACTAAACAATAGAAGAAATCCTTGTTCACCGTGGTGCTATATCTTCAACAACTAATATGTCTTGTTATGTCTTCTTCAATTAACATTTTGCAGTGTTACACAAATTGCAGAAAACATAAATAGATGGAAAAAATGAATACCTATACGTTGACCTTATCTGAGTTGAGCAGTTGATGGTCATAAATTTCCCACCAATATATGCAACTTTTTTTAATCTCTAAATGGAAGAGATATATCTCCTTTCACAGAACAGAAATCTTGACATATAGTGGTTCATTTATGTTAATAATACAGAGCAATAAACATTTTTTATTTACCATTGTTTTAAATTTTATTTCCTTCTTACAGAAATTTTACATTCCAAGTTACTTGTTTAATTAAAGGATTAATTTACTTTAAAAAACAGAAGGAGTTGATAAAAAAAGAAAGTGTTAACAGGCTGGATTCTGGATTTATTTAGGTTGAGTGAAATGGAGGAGCAAGAGAGCTATCTGACAGCCAAAACAGGATTTGAGATAATTCCACAGAATCCTTCASATTCCTTTCTTCTGCAAATTGATATTATAGAGACCAGTCAGCTTCTGGTTCCTTCATTTAGGATTTCATCCTTCAGTTATGAATCCATGTGTCTCTACTGACATTGATGGGGTAAGATGATTCTATATTGCCTAAGAAATTGGACCAGCAAATGTCATTACAGAATTAAGATATATTTCATGCCCATAAAAACTGCAGGATGTAGCCTGGCAAATAGTACACTTAAGGAAACAGTAAAAATATCAATGCATATTTGCTAAAATGGAAAGGTGAGGGTAAAATCTAATTCAAAAAAAAAGGTAATTATAAATTAAAACTGTTTAAACAACATTAATTTGACTTAACTGAAGAAATATGAGGGTGGAGGTGGGGTAAAAGCTGGTTCTTTACAACAAATTCCAGCTTCTTTCATCATGAAATAGCCTTATTTACTTTCTATTGGTTTGTTTACCTCTTTATAAAATACTAATAAGGAAAGTGAATCCAAATGAGAAGGATTCTTCAATGAGGGACATCAAATACCTCTTATGGGTAAAAAATAGTAGTCATTTTTTTCAGAAGCTTGATGGAACAGAAACAAACAGGTATTGGACACAGAATGACATCATTATCTCCATATTAGATTCTGCTTTCTTTTTYAAGAAGAGTTGGTTTCCTTTGGGAAAAAACAGAAAAAAAAAGAGAGAGAGAGAAAGTGAGGGAGAGAGAGAGATCCACTACAATGTTCAGAATAACTGCATGTCCTGCACTGGATATCYACAGTAATGAGTGTGAATGTGCTAGCAGTGACCCATATGTTTGCCAGGTCCTAAGCCTGAGATCACACATTTTTTCGCTATAAGGATAGCTATTAACATTTAACTGGGAACCTCCACAAGTGTTCAACCACATTTTTTTCCCAGGTATATACATATCTCTTCAAGCTAAATTTGCAGTGTTACATCAAGGAAAAATAGTGGGGGGGAAAAGTGTAGTCCAGAATTTTATAAACTAATTATTATCTTAAAAGAGAGAATCTCAGTAAGCAAATATAGACAAAGAGATGAGAACTACAGTAACAGGCAAGATATTACTCTAATTAAATTTAATTAATATAATCTTTCACTGCAGTATTTCAAATTAGAACTAATTTATTAAATWCATTAATCATACTTATTAAATGGAAATGAATAGATAATTCAATATGCCCTTCAGTTGCCGGAAAAATATTAACTCTTTTACTGAAGGGATAGACTAGGATAGGGAATATTGAGGTAAAAAGTGGCATTTGTCAACTTTTCTATCCTCTCATAAGTCCTYATTTGTTAAGAGCAGCTTCTCTAGAGAAATATTATTCAGCCATTTGTTACTGAAAGACCACTTCACCTTTAGAAAACATAATCCATTGATCTTTTCTCCAGTATTGTTTGGTGGTRGTAAGGGAAGGTAGATAATAGGTATAGATGTTATGAAACTGTTTTTGCAGAATTGTATTTACCTATTATAGTTAAGAATGTTTCAGTTAAAAATTCTGAAGGTTTGAAAGAAAAAAAAGTAAAGGTCTCTGACTAACTGTATATCCATCTATAAACAGAGATATATATTGCCAACTTTATGTGTTTGTGTTTCTATCTTCTTTCCATGTGTATGTATTTTTTCTGCTTTTTGTATTTTTACAGTTGCTTCGTAGCGTACATAGCATACATGTTGGGGAACTGACTGAATCAGGAAATTCTTTTGATGACCACTACAAAGCTGAATAGTCTGTTTCAGAAAATTGCCTCCTGCTTGATGGGTGAGTAAAGAGTTAAYGAYGAAACTGCCAAACTGCACAAACTMTGCCACTGTGGCAAAAACATGGTGGGGAAATGATGGGTGCTATCCCCAGCCGTAAGGTAGGGAAATGAGAAATCTGGTGGAGGCAGGATAGTCTCGCTTTCCTAAAAATTCTCACTTGCAAAACACCAGCGAGGGACTGAAATCCTTCTCGCCGGCAGTGCAAAGAGCAGATCTCACCTGAAGGCTTTGGCAGGATCATCTCATAAGAGTGACTGTAGTGCAGTCATGTATCTCTCTCCCAGGGATATGAAGGGCAAAGTCTAACATTGATGAGTTCAGCAGGGATTGCAAACGAGACTTGACCAAGTCTTCTGGTTTGACAATGAGTATCCCTCCACTCTCCTTAACCTGAAATGCTGGACTAAGGTAACCCCCTGTTTCTAATTTCCTTCTAAGTAAAATAGGAAACATAGAGAATGGTGTATTGATGGCTTTCACCCCAATGTGGAATACAGATGTTACTGCAGTATCTATGTTGGGAAGAGATTTTTATGGTGCTTAACAAAATACACCAGTCCTATAGTGTTGAGGCAGCTGGAGGGGCATAGATTGTGAAATTAATGGAGTTGTTTTGGAAATGTCACCTTTAATTCATATGAAATTTGATTTATTTAATCATATTTTATTGAAGGGGCTTATAGACTAGGGAACATATACCCTTCACCTGAAAAGTCAGTGCACACATCATCAGAAGATCTTACTAAAGAGAACGGAGCACAAGATTTGAATTTCCCKTGATAAACCCATGCATTACAATGAAATGGGTAAGAGGAAATATCATGTGTACACTGTAGTGAAAAAGCCTTCTAGCTTCCTGAATAGCTGGTTACTTAACCTGAGCGAAGAATGGAGCCTTTTAAAATACTAAAACATCTTTTATTCTCATGTATCCCATTTAGATATCAAACACAGTTGTCAATRTGCTTCATAAGTCTTGTGGGTATGATCCAGTAACTGAGGTATCTGGTATGATCAAGTATATCAGGTCTCTAAAATGATATGACATGTCACAAAAGAACTTGTTTTAGTAGGAGGTTCACCAATAGAACTCTGAAAAGTCAGTGTTTTAAGGTAATTTTTAACTCAAACAGTTTTTTTTAAATCATAAAAAGGTATCATCAGTGTTCTGCTCATGAGTTTCATTTTTTAAAAGATTCAGGTTTCTGGTCCCTATATACTCAAAATTCCCACAGAGATCAATAACATTCAGAAAATATTGAAAACAAGAAACAAATTTATATGACTGTACCAGAAACAATTAACTTACTCTGTTTTTATACAATCACAAGTTTTCATGTGTGCTTATATATATATTTAATATATATATATATTAAGAACAGATGAAAGATATCTCTTTTTTAAAAAAGTCTGAAATTTCACATTTTCCTTAATATTGACGTGAAGTCAAACTCATTTTTCAAAGTATATTTCCTATTCAAATTTAGAAAGTAGATTTGGTTAACTTTCTAAACAAGTTTATCAGGATCTTTCACTCCAGTCTTTGTAACAGCATCACATGTTTCCATTCCTGACATTATAAARAAAATGAAATAACATTTAGCCTTGAGGATTAGCTACCTGTGCTGTGGACTATAAGATCAGTTCCATGAAACTGGATAAGTTTCATCTAGTTTATCATATGATTACAAGTTATTYTAATACTATTTAGAAAGGCTATCTAGGTTACACTGGCTGCCAGTGAMTTTATCCTATTATAGTATTTATAGCAAGAGAACTGTTTTCCAGTAAAGATGTGTTCTCCTTCTGTCCAGTAACAAAGTAATGTTTTCAAATCTGTTTCTAGGTATATATTTCACTATGTGTTCTTCCTTTTCTTAATGCAATCCAAATTCATGATGCAATATGCAAAAAGATCCCAAATTAAGAGTGTGTTCTTATGTAGACAGATGAATACTATGGTTATATATATTGGTTATACTAAAAATATATATATATACATATATATATAAATATAAAGCATATATATAGAGTGTGTGTTACATATATAATATACTTTTATATATGTATATATAGAGAAAAGTAAGCAACTTTTCTGTAAGATCAGTTTAATCCTCCTGCATTTTGGCAAGTATTCCTAAGTGAGAGGCTACTCAGTTGACRTTCAGCATAGGTCACTGATTCTAAAAAGGAATTCATTGTTGAGGCAAGAAGGTTCTTGGAAATAGTAATTTTGTTCTGACATTAATCTTAGACCTACAGTAAATTCAAGTTGATTTATCTCATTTCTTCTCATGTTTAACAAGATTCACATCCTGGAAAACAACTTTGTGACAATGACAGGAAAAGCAAAGCCTAATTCCTAGGATAGACTCACTCCTTGCAAAAGGATAGTCTGTATTCAATTTGGAAAAAATGATAAATAAATACAAATACTAATACTAATACTAATACTAATACTAATACTAATACTAATACTAATACTAATACTAATAATAATAATAATAATAATAATAATAATAATAATAAAAAAATATTCTGAGGGCCCTAGTGGGCAAAAATTCAGTCTCAAGACAGTAGTATCCCAGGGTAGTAAGGAAAACTTATCTGCATCCTGGACTGCATTATCATGGCTGCAGCCAGCAGTGCAGGGAAGCAGTCCTGCCCCACTGGTTGACACTAGTAAGATCACCCTTGAAACAGCAGTGTCCAGGTTTGGGTTCTCCGTTATAGGATAGACTAAGATGAGCCTTGCRCAGAGTTACTTAAGTGGTCAGGACCATACCACAGAAGAGCTGGTGTTTTCTTGCCTGGAAAAGATAACGAGGAGACCTTATTGCTGTTTGCAACAACCTGTGCAGATGATGGAACTGGAAAGAGAAGAAAGAGCGAATGAGAATAGAAAAAAAGAGAGAAAAGAGAAGACGCATGCCTAGAGGTGTATACTGATAAGACAAAAAGCAATAAGCAGCATAAGAGCACGGGATATTCTTGTTAGATGTAAGAGAAAAAAGTATTTACTATGAAAATAGATAAACGCTAGAGCAGCATGCCCAGGTAGKCTTTAGAATCTCCAACCCTGGAGGTATTCAAAACTTGTTGGAAGAAGACCCTGAGTAATCTAATTKGCCCTGTTTGGAGCAGGTTATTAGACTAGGTGAGCTGCAGAGATCTCTCCTGTCCTATATGATGCTGTGATCCCATGTTCACTGTACTTTGCCATGGAATACTCACAAATAAGAAGAATGTGAGAAGAATACTCACATTTTTGTTATTTGAAACTTGCAAAATGATTTTGTGTAAGGATCTGTTTTCTGTTAATAACAGGAAGGTGATGTATTTTCTTTTTCTAGTTCATATGACTCTTCAGTGTTACTTTATGCATTTTAATACAGCTAAAACAAGATCCTAAGCAGTCTTCATTTTCATGAAAAATGCTAGGCCAGTTTGCATCTGMATTTAGAGACACATTCTTCGCTGGTGGACTGAATCCAGAAATTAGGTTTATCAGAAACAATGTAATTTGTCTGAATTATTATTTTTTTACTCACATTCTGAGCAAAAAGGCAGGAATATTTCATTTTTTTGAAGGTATATAAAAAAAAATGGAATGTGAAATTACTGTAGTTCCTYCCCCTGCAACTCTTAATATGGTCCACTTCTTTTAGACTTCAACTGTAACTTACCCTTGTAACAAAAATGTGCTAACCATAAACCAGTTAGAGGCCTAGGTTTCCTCCTTCAGATCRGGAAAGACTAGCAGATAAAAAATATTTCAACTAAAAAAAAAAGGAAGTAGAAAAAAAGATCTTTTTTTCATCTCCAAATATTTTTCAAATGAATGTGGTACACTAGTATACAATCATCTATTGTGGAATGATTTGCTTTAAAAATAACTGGATAGGAAAGGGAAAATATATGTATTTTTAGATGATAATACATTAAAACAAATCAGTGTATTTCTATAATGATGCATGGGAGTAGTGTACGTAGGAGAGTTATGAGTTCTAAATGATTTTTTTAGAATTAGTTTCATTGTAAGGAAAGAAAAAAGTCATGTTTTCCTAATAGAAAAAATCAGAAATCAGTATAGGTACAGGTTTATAGATAAATGTTTTCGTAATAAATCAATACGTTCCACTATCAGCTTCCATTAGGATCAGATTAGGTCCATGAGTTTTATGAAGGAATAATAATGTTATTGCACCATGTTAATGTCAGAGATACAGATTAATTCATCATCTGCAACTGTGGAGGAAAGGAGGAAGAAGTCTGCTTAATGAAGCCCTACTTTTTCATCTAATGAAATCCCTTGATACAGCTACTAATGTTATTGCCTCTGGTCCTTGTTACTTTAAGTCGGTGTGAAGTATGCTTTATCAGCTAAGTCTTGCACTTTGGTTGGAGCTGATAGACACTAAGTCATACTTATGTATCTTGAGACCACTTCAGGTCTCATAAGAAAGCAAGCCAGTTTAAACATCAAACTAAAGGAAATATGCATTTTTAAATGCTTATCCATAGATGAACATTTAAATTATTCAAAATTATTCAATACAATTTGACCTGTAAACCAACAGTGTTGTCACTGCAGTTGAGAACTGCAAGTCAGTCTGTGCTTTATTTTGTTCACCTTGCCTTTTGTGCAGTTCAATACCCWAGTGGGTATTAGAGCTCTGTACAATATTCAGAACTGGTTAAAAACAACAGAATGACATGACTAAGTTCTGACAGGGAAATATCTTTATGAAGTTACCTAGAAATTTTTCTCTCCTATAACATGAGAGTCTGCCTATATTGACTGTTTGAGTGTGGAGTCAGTCTCTGTATGGTTAACAGGTCAATTGTGAGTTTCATACATCTTTTCTCCATATAATTATTTTTCCATTTAGTTTATGTAAAGCATATAATTGCTTGAAATGTCTTCCTGCAAAATCATAAGGAAGTAGTTATGGGGAAACTTATTTGTATTGTAATGGATGCATCTTGAACACTGATGTGTTAAGTTTAGGAATTTTCTTTTCATAAATGGCATGCAGTTTCTTCCACATCTTAAATCAGTTGATGAACTTTTCTTCAGCTCCAGGATTCAGACATACATAAATATAGATATATTTGTATACATATATATATTTGTGTGTGTGCACATATATAAAATCTATATGTAAATATACATATAGGGTGCATTTTTAAGTAATGATTGCTTAATGAAAGTTGTATGACCAATGAGAGCAATAAGAGAGGAGGAATATTATCTAGAAATCAAGAAAATAAAAGACTTTGGAAGATGAAAAAAGAAGATTCATAAAACAAAGAGTATGTGTCATGTCTCACAATGAAATGTGCAAATCTCAGAAAGAGGCAATTTGTGTTTTTCTCTCTCTTGTAAGTCAGTGCCTGTGAAGCTTAGATCAACTTCTTTGCTTCTRTTAGGGAAATAACAACTGATGTTGMTTTAGTTATTCTCAGGGGAAAAAAACACAGAAAAAAACCACTTGTTCTTTTTTTATGACCTACTTCTTATGTGAAAATTAGCAATCTTTTTTCCTGTTAGTATGCGGGACAAAGGCTTGGGGAAGTCTGCTGCAAGGAATCAAGGTGACGATGAAGGCAGGCCCTTTAAAAAAGCATTGGTGTGATTTTGAACCCTCTCTTTCATGACAAAATAATCTTGGAAATTTAATAAAATATTTAGACTTTCAATATTTTATTGATTTGTCAGACTTGAATGTAAGTACTTGCTTAAAAGGATATATCTTGGTATCTAAGCTCCTGTAATTTACAGATACAAAGGTATTTTAGGTGCAGAAAACCTAAGACGATACCTAAGCTTTAAGCAAACACAGATAGAGATCWGAGATTTTTATCCTAAAGAAAGATAAATTTTCCCCACATATGACTCCCTCCCCAAAAAYGTTTTGATTTGGTGGTTCTCATAAACACCACTGGAGAGTGATTCTAAGTTAAAAATATATGGGAAAAAAGCAAAACCAAAAAACTAACTCCTAAGAAAAGCATAAAAGCAACAACAGAATAGACAAGCAAATGCAAAAACCGACTTAGTCRAAATCTGTTTTATTTCCTGTTTATCACACTAGAATTAGAGTTTCCCTCTCCTGGTCAAGGCTGCCCAATGAGTACTTACTACTTCATCTTTTCTTCCACGAGTTCTTAATCAATATGTTAAAAATATTTTCCCCTTGTCAGTTTTCTTAGTCAACAGTCTTAGTAACAATTTATTTAAGATATTCAGGTATCTTAGATTATTTTCTTTTCTGTCTGTTCTTGAGCAATTTACATAATGTTAAGAGCAAAAGAAATCATCCTCTATGATTACAGCATTATATAATGTTTTGTATCTAGCCTTGAGGCTATTGCTCAGTTGCTTTATTCAAGAAAATTTTATACTACTGTTTCTATTTTGACTATATTCTAAAATAAAACAAGCAAGATTGTGATCTGTGGTTGATGAGTTCACATATATGAGTATGTGTGAACATGTATGGATCAGGGAAAAGGAAAAAAATCATATTGAAAAGAGTGAAAAATAAGGACTACATGTAAAGAGTGCATCATCCTGGAAGAGAAGAATGTCTATATTTTATCCACTGTGCCCAAGATACTTTAATTATTATGCAAGGCTTAGAATGCTAAGCAACATAATTGATTTGCCAGTTAATTACCGTAATGAGTGAAGGTATGCTTTAACCTTGTTAAACGAATGTCAGGACTTTTCTTTTTAATGGTATTTGGAGTGTGAGAATTTGATATGAACCATTTAATGGTCAACAATTCCCAAGAAGGAAAGCAGCTTGAGTTTACTGAAGATCACATTAAATRCAATGTGTTTTCCAAAGGTATATGCTCTATCAAATACACATGAACTTTGTTATTTATATTTTTCAAGGTTATGGCATAGAAAAATATTATCTAAATAAAAGCTAGGAGCAGAATCAACTTCTGATGAATGTAGGTACATTTCAGATGTTTTATTTGACACTATCAGATAAACAATTTTTAAACTCATTTAGCTCACTARTAAATGAAAAAATCAGGAAAAAAATTCTCAAACATGCCAATACCTGCTTGCTTTCTGTCATGCAGCAAAGTCTTTCTTGGACTAGTATTACAGAGATACCGATCACTGATTCTTTACTGTTGTTTGTATTGTAAAGTTTTTTGTACTCATGGGAGGCTTGATCTCATTGTTTATGTGTGGTCATGCAGTACAGTTGTATACAACTTTCAAAAAGATTGCCTTGGACTTTGTTGGCTGAACCCACCAACCTTGACCCCATGGGACTAGTTGTTGCATTTACACCCTGTTCTTTTCATTTTGTACTGTTGGAGAATTGAGTACTATCTRGGAATAAAATATATTCTCCTAGACTTTTGAATGTCCTATGTGTGGGTAATGCAAGCCAAYTGTTTGTTTATTTGTTTGTTTGTTTTGCTTATTGTTTTATTTTATATCTATTTATTTAGTTCTTTTGTAATGTTCATTTCTGCAGTAACAGCAGGTATGGAAAAAGACTTAACCTCTCTCTAGAACTCATTTAAGAAACAATCTCAATTTTTATTGATATTGTTCTTCTACAGAATTCAAAGAAGATAACTAAATTTTTTACATTTCACAGTTGCTGAATCAGTACTTCATATTAACTGAGACTTAATGGCACAGTCTTGTACTATTGACTAATTACTACATCTAATATTTCAAGTGAAATTAGATCCCACTATCATTCTAGTTATTTTAAGGTCAGAGTCTCATATCCAGTTGCTTCTCACTACTTTTATATTGAATAGTCTTGTATTAGACTTGCAGCCAAATACGTTCCTCTGTTGTAAAAAAAGAATGTGTTGAATTTGACCTTATCACTATCTTATCGATTTATTGCACACCACAGTAGCTAGACCATCCTTTTTAATAAACTTGTTATTTTATTTCAGAAATAATTAACTTCATTATAGTCACAATGAATCTGGTGCAAGTTATAAATTACTAGCTATGCTGTCTATTAGCAGTGTTTTAAATAAATTAAATCTCTTTCCATTCATTAGACTGCATCTTTTATTTTTTTTTACAAATACATAATTAAATAGTTTTGGCCGAGTAGTGTGTCTACACTTTAAGCACTCTTTATWTAATATTAACTTTTTTGATCTCTAGTTAAACAATCTCTTACATTCTGTAACACTTTCTTATGGTGAAAACAAGGGTAAACAACATTCAGTCAAACAGACTAAACAAAGWTTTGAATTGCTATAGAGCAGTGTCTATGATTAATGGATTGTATGGAAGAGTAAAGAAAGTCCAAATCTTAAAGGAACAAGGAAATATCTTTATTTGTAGTARGTATTCCATTTGCAATCACTGGATCTCCTGTGGGCCTGACTTGTTTATTCTCAGATATTTTCCAAACAGTTTTGTTACCTAATTGTGTGATATGGTGTTTGCCATTTCTCAATTTTTAGCTAAGAGGCATTGAACCTTTTGATCTCTTTAGCTCAAAGTGTGAGACTTCC